>OY744521.1:50737440-50822440 GCA_963556195.1 Sepiola atlantica
TTACATAACCTTTCCCTAGAATTAAAAAAAAATGTAAACTACATATAGGGAATGCTTAAGGCGCTGTATTAGCTTACTATTAAAGAACAAGCATATTGGAGCCGAGGAAAGATATAAGACTTAAAGATATAAGCCCTTATGATTATTATGTTTCGATTCTCAGTGCTGACACACTGGTGTGTCTAAGACACACTGATGAGTTGTAATCACAACGAAACGGCCGTCTGTTGATGGCCTCTAATTTATATATATATTTATTTTAATTTTAATTTTAATTTTATTTTTATTAAGGCTTTTATTAAGGCTATTATCACTGCGACTATCGTAGGTATGATTGGCAGGCGTTGTCATTGTTATCATAATCGGTTTTGTTAATGCTAAAACTAGTAACACCAGAAAACTTCTCTTATAAAATGATTCCACTAGTATTGATCTCGGTATAATATAATCACAATTTAAAAAAAATATAATCACAACAAAATTCACTACAAATAATAAACAAAACATTAAAATAAAATAAATAAAATGCAGAAGTAGCAATTAATACCCTAAATTAAAATTATCAAACATTTTTATCCACATGATAATTACTTATTAGAATTAAAATAAAATAGGAATGACGGTTATAATCATAATTTTATTCTCATTTTAAATTTAACTCACTCTGGCCGTCGCCCCATCTCCCTTCCTCCCACCCCGGCCGAAATTGAGATCATCACAGCACAAACATGTGAAAAACCTCCCACGTAATAATTTGAAACACGACTTGTTGGGGTCCTCCCCCCTCCCCTCTCATGTCCCATGTCACCGTTATAGACAAAGCCCCAACTCTGCCCCCTTCCCCTCCAATGTATTTTCAATTTTCAATCTCCCGTTAAAGTGAAGTTAAAACTTATGCCATTTGAATTCCATCGCCAGCCCGATGAGTTGGTCGCTATTTGCACCAATGAAACAAAACTTGTTTTGTCGCAACTAATGGAATAAAATCAAAATATATATATATATATATATATATATATATATATATATATATATATATATATATATATATATATATATATAGTGTGTCAGGTTGTATATGAAAAGAAATCAAATAAAGTGCTCGATCATATAAGAGCTAATATAATTTATTTAGATACTGTATATTACATATTTCAGCAATGTACCGCGGTTTCATCCAAAAGGGCAGATTTAGACATCTTTAGTAAATCTCTGTGCCCAGTGGAATCATCGGCGAACTGAAATGATTGTAGTCATGTCCCGATAGGGAATGGCGTAAACAATGACAGAAAACGGTGTATCTCTGAGGGGATCCCCGAAAAAAAACGGTGTGGGATAGTGATTAACTAAGACTTAAGGGAGATCGATGTTAGTTCGTGTATGAAAGGCCTTCATTTTATTCCCTAGCAAGTTTTATTTATTTATTTATCTTTTAGCAAGTTTTATTTATTTATTTATTTATCTTTTAGCAAGTTTTATTTATTTATTTATTTATTTATTTATCTGTTCTTTTTTGGATTTGTAATGTTATTGTTTTACCTAGTCTGAAAAAATACGAAAAGGGCGGCTATGAAGTTTACCGTTTGGGTTTGTGAAATTAGGATGCTTTTTTGTTATCGTTTTTGGGAATAAATTTATGTATCGGATTAATTGTTCGATATAGTGCTGAAAAAGATGATGCAATAATATTTTTATGGACTTAAATCTGCCCTTTTGGATGAAACCGCGGTACATTGCTGAAATATGTAATATACAGTATCTAAATAAATTATATATATATATATATATATATATATATATATATATATATATATATATATATATATATATATATAATCTTTGTTACTGTTTTACTGGCGATAGAAACATAGATGTTTTCTTAATATTTTCCACTTCCTAAGCGGTAAAGAACATTGCATTAAGTCGCCCTTTTTTATAGGACATGTACTTATTTTTTAATTCTATATATATATTTATTAATTCATTTTACGTACATATTAAAGGAATTCATGGACACGTCATCAGTATGGCTAAACTGGGCAAGGATCGAACCTACAATGTTACTGTTTGCAGTCTGATGTTTTACCACAAGATCACGAACACCTTGTCGAAATATGTACGATGTTTTATCGTCATAATGTTACATAATATTAGCTATTGTTTTTACTGGTGATAGAAACATAGATGTTTTCTTAGTATTTTTCCACTTCCTAAGCAGTAAAGACATTGCGTTAAGTCGCCATTTTTAATAGGACGTGTAATTATTTTTTTTATTACATAAATATATTTATTAATTAATTTTTACGTACATATAAAAGGAATTAATAATATATATATATATCTTAACTATTAAATGCTTTGTGTTTCAAATATGACATATTCCAATAAAATGCCTATTTAATATAATATTCAATGGAAACATGTCAAACTGCAACTTGTTTCATATGTGCAACGAACATGTTGGCAAGTGTGAGTAGGTATTAGTATGATGTTGTATTAGTATGATGTTACACCCGCTAAATAGATCATCAGTATCTTTGATGTAAACCAATATAAAAAATAAAGCATTTAAAGGTTAAACTTGGAGGCCCAGGGCAACCGAGACCCTTATTCAGTGGCAAAAGAGGGGTGTGTCAGATTTATTGAGCATGTTTCACGTCGTATAAAGGTATGCTTACAACACAGAAGTGCATATTTGAAGCATATCATTGAAGGGTAATAAAACAAAGACTGTTGAACATTCATGACTGAAACTTAGTGGACAAGTAAGACATAGACTAAAATGTATTTGCATCAAATATGATTGGATTATTGAATAGATTGCGGATTTTATTAACGATCCCAAGGTTGGCATTTGAGTAAGGCGGGATGTCACACTATACCTTTCCCAACACTGATCTCTTCAAATCTGGCTGTATTTCACTTTTGTAATAGACTGTATCAGCATTCTGTAATAGTTTTGAAGTGATGGTTCATGTCTTTCTCTCTATGCACATCAAATGGATTCTGCTGACGGAAAGAGCATTTAGATTGTTTCAAAACTTCAGATTTCAATATGTCACCAACGATCCGTAATTTGTTATAGGGAACAAATGGAAAATTTGGATGTTTGCCAAACATCAACTAATTTCGAAATAATCATGGACATTAGCTAAGGCGTTTTTCGAAGAGACTGCCAATCCTAATGGATCATTTAAACATCATTTTGTGCCTTTTTTACCTTTAATCACAATGTTTGTCAGTATGATATCCATACCATTGTTTTAAAGAAATTTAGCTGCTGTAATAGCTATCTGTATATTTAGTTTCTCCTGATACTGCTGGAATCGCAATATCACTTCTCTTTGGCAATTTCCATTGCTCTATCATCAATGCCATCATTAATTAAATATTTTCCCGGTCAATTCCGATCTGTATGTCTGAACTGTTTATGAATCTTCATGTATAACTATTTATTTTCTGCATCATTTACTTGCTTAATCTTTCGAATACACCTGATTGCTCATCGTCATCTCATTGACAGAAAACAGCTGTAGGTAATCAGTTGTATGTAGTCAGTTCAATGGGTAGTGCGTCTCTCTATAGTAGTGATAGTTGTAGTTATCATAGAGATGTTAGTATTTTTCTTTTTCTATTTGATTAAAAAGGACAACGATTCCATTCTTTGCTCTGGGCTGTTTATTTTCTTGTTGCTTTATTTATTAGTTTTTTAAACCAAGTTCATCTAGATGAAGGCATTTTTTCGGCAACTCTTCATGGAAGATCCTCTACAAAGATGTTCGTTCATTTTGATGTCAAACACCCAATAGACCAGATCTATCTCGTTTTTTTGTCACGTTGATTTTCTACGCATGACGTTTTATCTTGGCACGTAGATATAATTCTAGTCTTTAACTTCTAGTGGAATTTTCAACTTTTCTACTTACTCTAGCCTTATGTGGAAAATTTTGTTTTTAACATTAAACAGCCCAGAGCAAATAATGGAATTGTTGTCCTTTTTTTTACCATTATTTTTACATTATTTTTACATACCCACGTCCAATATTGCTACAATTTGAGATTTATTTATTTCTCAAGCATAAATCCTTTGTATTGTTGGCAGTCAATTGTGGTATTTGAGTTTTTAATTGCACGCTGTACATGAACGAACCATAAGGCATCTGTAATCTCACTAATACCAAATATATGATGAAGCAAAATTGAGTGGATCTTTTCTTCCAGTTTGCAACCACGCATTTGTAATGTTGTAGACTCGGCTCACGAGACTGAAACAACAGGTAAAAATAAAAAAGAACAAGACAAAGAGATATACGTGTGTTTACATTTCGCGCCAAAGTTAAACTGCTTAGTTTTCATCGGGCGTTATTTATTTCCAGAATCTCTCGATGTGCATGTCCGGTAGTCTCTTAACTTCCGATATGCAAAGGGAGGCAAATCGTGACTGGACACTAAAAAATCCACTTGATTATGGCATAATCATTACGCTAAAACCATTGCAGATCAGATGTGTAGAATTGTTTAAAATATTTTGGTAACATAGTTTAATCAATTGCAAGGAAGAGGGCTCTGATTGGTGAGGATTTACTTGTCAATCTTTTATAACCTCGTAATTTAGGTTAATTATAAATAATAACTTGTAAATAAATGGATGAACTATCAAGAGAAACGTTTAACAGATTTATTATAACTGAACACAGAATGAATTAATGAGTTAATTGGCCGCTGGACGCGATTGATATATTCACAGTCTGACGCCGTGGTCTTTGTTTTCTTTCTCTCCGGGCAGACGACCATTTTCCAAGGGTGATAACTCTTAACTCCCGAAATGGTTCAAGGGAGGTAATTCCGTTTTCGTTAGGTGTCCTAACACAATCACGCCCCCCTCTCAAACTGTCAGCATAAATGGTTACTGTGATTAAGTGACTGCAAATCTCTGCAATACATCAGCGTTTACCCAAGTATTTTAGATGTGTCTGCAGTTACACTGCAATCTATAGGCATTTAGTTAACCATATGCAGATTTCAAGTTCATAGTAAGAAGACACAAGAAATCAAATTCATCACATTCAGCCAAAGGCAAATATAAAATGTATGTTCACAATGTTAACATTAAGTGCTAAAGGGAAAAAATTACTTGGAATATAACTTTGCTAAAATCTATTAAAACTGCCTGCTGATATCCAGTAAGGTTTATTCTGTTCATGTGTGGGTTCTTAAAGTAAAGTACGTTTATATTTTTATATATTTATATGTACAGGATTCACTCTTAAACTAATTAACTGAGCATTATGAATTTTGGAAGACAGCTAAGGTAATGTGAGCTATATTTAGTTTAGTTTTGTTTTATGCAAAGGGGGTAAAAAGGGGGCAGAATTCTTTTGTGAAAATTCAGATATGTCCGATTTTTGTGAAATTTTAACAATAGGTATTAGACATCAATTAATAAATATTCCTCAAATTTCAGTTTCTTTGGTGTATTTTAAAGGTTTTTTAGGAGGCATAAAATGGGCACAACCTCCCATTTGGGAATTCGAATATTTCAGATTTGCATTGAATTTGATCCATAGTCATTAAACACTAATTAAACAAAATCCTCTGAATTTCAATTTCTTCTTAATTTTCTCTTAAGCTTAAATCTTAAATTCTAAACATTTTCTAGAATTAAAATCATGTTATGGATTTTGATCAAAATTAGAATAAGGATTCTAGTCATAAGGTTTATTATCATTATTTCTCGATTTTAATCTTCGTAAAGGGGCATAAAAGTGGTGCAAAACTGTTCTCTTCGGAGAATTAATTTTACTGGTCCTACGACTGTATATTCCCCAAATTTCAGTTTTTTGTGAGTCTGTTGTAGAAATTTAGATTATTTGGACTACTATTCTCATCTTGAATATTATTCTCACACCGTTTCGGCCGATTTAATCTCCGACCATCTTCAATTGCGTCTTGCCAAACTCGGGAATCTTTATGTGTAAGGAATTTCGAACGGAACCCTTTTTTGAATCAACGGTGGTAGCTTGCTCTCATTTCGTAAGTCATGACCGGGTAAAAGTTTTAAATAATTTGTAATTATATTCTTAGTATCGGCCGTACTAAGGATTGAACTTTCAACCCCCAGAAAATTGTGACCTAGAACTTAATATTCTTAGCACTTTTATCCGTTGTGCCACGTGATCAAGGCATAAATTGACAAGCAGCTAGTATGTATTAATTATGGAAACAAGAACTTTCTTTTATTTGAATCAAGCAACATTTTATCTACAAGTAATTTTCAACTTTAACAAAATCGATAATAACTTTCTTTTTTTCTTTCTATTTAAAAAAAAATCAATCAATATTTATAATTCAGACAAGTGCTTCCTTTTTTTCTTTATTTATTATATTGATTTGAAAACAGGAAACTAACCATTTACTTACAGTTCATTTCTTCGGTAAGTATTTGACAGGCCTTTTTTAAATCTTTTTCAGTTTCCTTCCTTTCAAATAAATACGTTGGTAATTTTTAAAAAACTTTTTTCTGTCTGGGGAAAAAAAATATTTGATCGTTTTTTAACCAACTTTCTCAAAAAAAAACAAACAAACAAACCCTGTCTATTATTTGAAAACTTTTTCGTTCCCAATTCACGTCTACTAACAATCAAACTTTTCTTTCTAAAATAAAAACCAGCCTCGTATTCTTGTACTGTCACAAGTTTTTTATGCTTACAAAAATGTGTCGGTCACTTCTAGTTAACTATCTATGGCACTCCACTCTGCAACGCCCACAAGACAAAAACATGTAGAGATGTCGGTCTTGTGTAGTGATTATGTTCCTTGGTAGGATCAGCAGATCCACCACTATTCAACTTAGTCATTATTGTTGTTATACGATTTTCAATTGCTCGCTTTAGACACAACTATGATAAACCCAACACTCTGATTGGCTGAACCAAGATTACTTCGCATCCATAATATATAAAATCATATAAGAACACATATCGCTTCTCATTTTTTTGTATGTTTGCCAAACACCACCTAATTTGGAAATAATCACGTGCATTAGCTAAGGCATTTTACTGCCAATTCCAATTGATCATTTAGAGACCATTTTTGTGCCTTCTTTAACTTTAATCACAATGTCTGTCAGTATGCCATTCATAACATCGCTTTAGAGAGAATTCAGCTGTGTTAATAGCTATCTGTGTATTTAGTTTCTCTTGATACTGCTGGAATCGCAATATCACTTCTCTTTGGTAATTTTCATTGTTGTCAACATTGCTCTATAAACAATGTCATCATCAATTAGAAATTCTCCCGGTCGACTCCCCTTTGCATGACTGAAATGTTTATGAATCTTGATGTATGACTTTATTTTTCTGCAGCATTTACTTGTTTAATCTTTCCAATCCATCTAATTGCTCATTGTCATCTCATTGACAGAAAACAGCTAGAGTCTTGTTGACACGTTGTAGGTAGTCAGCTCAATCGGTAGTGTATCTCTTTATAGTAGTGATCGTAGTAGTTAGATGTTGATATTTTTCATTTCCTATTTGATTAAAAAGGACAATTCCAACTATTTACTTTTCTGCATCATTTACTTGCTTAATCTTATTATTTTTTTTAACAAATTTTATAATGAACAAAATAATAATAATATTGTGATTGTAGCGACTGGGGTCACTAGTTAAGTAGCAGCGCAGACCCTAGCTTGTTAAGATGTCGTATCTTAGAAAAAATGCTAAGATCCACGCTTACATTTACATTGTTATAAGAAATGTTTAAAACAGAAGAAAAAAACAGATAAAAACATGCATGAAAATTGAATGAAAACGAAAATATTATTTAAAGAAAAACAATATTTATATATATACAAAATACAAGACATTAAATGTTTATTTGAACGTTCCGTTAGGGAAGTAATAAAATGTTTATGTCTGTAATTTATGAGTATGTGCAAAGTGTAGCACACAGAAGTATATGAATGCGCGTGTCGACTTCTGTCAGAGTGCATGGTTGTACAAATGTGTATGTGTGTGCAGTGCGTGAAAACTGATAGGGAATATAGGCCTTGATGTGTGTGTGTGTGTTTGAGTTGAATAGTAGCCGCCAGCCTCCCATGCCATGAAAGGCGAGGTGAGGCGATACGTTGTCTTTTTGTCAAACATCAAAGGGAAAAGAGAGAAACTTTGTCGACGTGAGATGATTTTATATTTTACGACCAGTGGTCGTGAGGACATAGTTGAGAGCACGTGACAGCCATTTTTGTTTTTTTAGTAATTTTGCTGGTTTTTTGGAAACAAAATTCTGATTTTGTTATTAGCTGGAATTTGGATGCGTGGTTTGTGTTTTTGCCCAATGCCGTCGGTCAGTCAACATTATGGGATTGAGACAAATGTCAATCCTATATGATAAAAAAGAGAACTCTTCAATCTCCTTTTTATGCTCCCCATAATTACTTCCCCTTGTTCATTCTTTCTTTAGACAGCCATATTTCTCATAGAAGCTAAATCTCTGCATAGTTCTTTGGAAGAATCAAGCATACTCAGTCTTCATATTATTCATTACTCTATTCGACAGTTTAAAGGCTTCTAAATTCAATGCAAATATATTTTTTAAAGGGAGAAATAAAAGAAAGTATACTGTCAACTGTCTTTTTTGACTCGTCCTGGACTGTTTCTATGTTGTTACCATGTATTTAGAGAGATGACCATTTGGGAATACCAGATGTTGCTGTATGTAAAATATTGTTCAAGTAAACTTGCAAGCCTAAAAATACAGGGTCACTTCAAAAAAATAGGAGATCTCCTGAACATTTAATATCTAATAATAAGAAAATAATTTGCTGACAATTATTTTTTACAGCAAGAAGCATGAGAATATATATTGTTTAAAAAATATATAAATTGTTACAATTTTAAATAAATAAAGAAGAAATATATTCGTTTTATTTATTTAAAGCATATTTAACAGATAATGACAATTATTCTTATGGGAGAAGAAAGAGACATTTTTTCTAAAAATTATTAAACCTGACAGTCATAAATAAACAATGGCTTCTATGCACACAAAAGGAAGGTGAGTGCATGTATCACACATTACTTTCAAAAACTCATTTCCTGAGGTTTTTGAACGACTGTATGAATAATTTTGACTGTAAGGAAGCATTTGCTGTAAACTATTGACCTTTACACAGTTAACAGGCAACACGCTCTCTCTCCAAAGGTATAAAGACAGATTTTTACCATTCATATTACATCTCATAAGGTCAAAGGTTCTTGAACAACCAGTAGCCAGAGCTGAACAAAATCTCTGCCAAGCATTATGCCACTTTCTACTGAGGAAAAACTATTCATGTTTTACTTGAAGATACTATTTCCATTGGATACGTTACTGGTAGTCCTTGCAGACAAACCTAGACACTACCCTGAGAGGAAGGTGATTTACATTGAAAGGTAACTCTGTTTTTTAAAAACTCAGGTTGTCAGTAACGAAGAAACAAATATAACACAGCTTGATAAAAAAAAAACTAGTAGGGCTATCCAGTGTCGCCTGGGATCCTAATTTCTATAAATTACATTGCTTACAGCGAAAAAAAGTGAATTAAACAATCTGCTTAATATTGTATAAGTATAAAATGTATGAGTTCATTTTGGAAATAAACTAATTATGTCCAGGATGAGATTCGAACTGATAAACTCTGTCTCTAAGTACGCTGAGTTAACCCATTGACCCACGGCTGCAGGTACGAAATTATGATGCTATTTAATACATAACCCAGACTGTCTTTATTTTCTTCATTTCCTCCCCCTATCTCTATCGTTCATTCTCTTTCCCTCTCTTTCTCTCTCTTTAGAGTTAAAAGTCGGTCAGCCAAAGGTAATGAAGGAAAGGAGAGAAAGAAAGAACCCTCTTTTTCACTGGTGAATATCGAAGAAACTATCTGTTATTAAATTAGTACCTAGTCATTTGGGTACCATTTATAAGACTTGGGACTGTGTTATATAGCTTTTTCAGATATGCAAAAGCCAAAAAGAAAAAAGATATTTTCACATCAGAGATAGAATTACAAATTAATAAGAAAATTAGAATAGAAAAAGAAAGAGAATAAGAAAAGGGAAGGAAAAGAATTTGAGAAACTGATTTCTCGTGACCTTCTAGAAAGGGTCAAAAGTATTTTAATTTAACTGTCTTATATTTTGAAGTTTTGTGTGAGAAAGTTTTATTGAAAATGTCGGAAGGGGATAATCAGGTGGGTGTAAATGTTAAAATTACAACTGAAATCCCATCAATATTTACACCTTTAATTTCTCCTCAGCTCACGACCTCTCACAGACTGTCACTTTTCCGACCTGCCTTCCTGATTGTACAGACCAGCAAGCCTCACTTCTCGACCTGTTCTTGACTTCACTACCCGAGGCTTGTGTGGCGAATGCCCATAGCCCGCTCGGAAACTCTGATCACGTTGTGGTAATGATACTTATGAGCAGGCTGATTTTGAATCCCTCAGGGATAACATCAGCGACGTCCCATGGGGGTGAAACCTTCTCACTCTCTGCTGATCAGTGTGCAAATGAGCTAACCGAATTGGTCAAAGCAGGCATTGATGCTTATGTCCCCACGCGAAAATTCTTCAGCAAACGCCACTCTCCTCAATGGTTCACCTCAGAATGTGCAGCTGCTATTGCTGAGAGGCTGAAGGCATTCACAAAATTCGGCCACTATAAGTCAACTACGAATAGACAAAAATTTATAGAGGCAAGAAATGATTGCAAAGTAGTGATAGATGAAGCAAAGAGAAGGTATACAAAGATAACCAAAAAACGCATTCAGTCAAAGAAACTAGGTACTCATGATTTCTGGAAAATCGACAATAGTGTGGTGAACAATAGACAATCGACAATTTCCCCCCCCCCCCCCCCCGCTATCAAATCACAACGATATTGTTTGCACGGGATGAGGCTGAACTACTTGCCCAGTCTATTTTGGACTCAGCAAACTACCTCCTCCCTAAATTTCCATTGCGGACTGAAGCGATACTTGAGAACCTGGTCATCACCCCATCTCATGTCAAAGACATCATAATAAACCTTGACACCTCCAAAGCCTGTGGGCCTGATCTTATACTAGTAATAGTAATAAAGAAATTCTCTGCTGCACTGGCCCTTATCCTCTCCAAACTGTATAACAAATGCCTTGCTGAATCTTGTTTTCCTGATAGTTGGAAAATTGTTTCTGTGGTACCAGTCTTCAAGAATTCTGGAGATAGAACTGATCCTCTAAACTACCCCCCAATCAGTCTACTCCCGATCTTTGCTAAAATCTTTGAAACATTAATCAATCTAGCGATAGTCCGGCACCTAGTTAATGCTAACATTCTTTCTGATCATCAATATGGATTTAGACAAGCACGATCTATCGCAGATATCCTAACAGTTATCTCTGAACGCATATATCATACACTGGACAAGGCAGGTGAAGCTAGAGCAGTAGTGCTTGATATATCCAAGGCCTTTGACAAGGTCTGACATGAAGGGCTTCTCCTAAAATTGCACTCATATGATATTACTGGATAAATATTTAATATAATTAGATCCTTCCTAACAAAAAGAAAGATCCAGGTTGTCCTCGATGGCCGTTCATCTAAGCAACATGATATAAATGCTGTACCCCAGGAATCCATGCTTGGACCTCTACTGTTCCTGATTTTCATAAACGATCTCCCTGATATCATTGAGACTGATATAGGAATATTTGCTGACGACACTACGCTCTACTCTCGTCATGTGGGCAAAACCGACGTGCACATATCAGAGGCAATGGCTGAATCCTTAGAAAATAACCTCCAGTCTGTAGTGGATTGGGGTCAAAAATGGATGGTAACTTTTAATGTTGCAAAGAAAAAGCTACTTTTCTTCAATAACTACAAGAAATCTCTTCAACCACCGATTGTTATGGTAAATAACACCCTACCGGAGAGTTCATCATTCAAATTCCTCGGCCTAACTTTCACAGATAACATGAATTGGAATAAATAAATTGAAGACATTGCCAGGGCTGCTGCAAAGAAGGTGGGCTCCCTCTACCGTGCTAGTAAACTTCTCACACCTGACATTATCCTATATCTCTACAAAGCCACCATCAGCCCATGCATGGAGTATTGTTGCCGCATCTGGGCTGGGGCATCATTCACTAGTCTCTCCCTCTTTGACAAGGTCCAAAAAAGAGTCGCCAACTTAATAGGTCCCTCACTATCCACCAAGCTCCAGCCCCTGTCCCATCGCCACAATGTTGCTTCCTTGTGCCTATTTTACAAGTACTTCAATGGGTTGTGCTCTGATAGACTTGCTGCTCTGGTGCCCCCACGACGCAAATTCACTAGACCAACCCGACAGTCTGCCAAATCCCACCTATTACTGTGGAGGTCCCCAGATGCCAAAGAGCTTTCTACTCCAAAAGCTTCTTTCCTCGTGCTGCTGGACTCTGGAACTCCCTTCCTGCTTCCTGTTTTCCTGACGTTACTGACATGCAGAAATTGAAAACTAATGTAAACAGACATCTCGCTCCACAACTCCCAATTTAAGTCCCCCCCCACCCACCCCAAAAAAAAAAGAAAAAAAACTTTCACCCTTCTTCTCAGTAACCCCTTACATCTTACAGTGGCGGCCTGCCTTGTTTGGGGTAAACTATGATAACAAAATTTTTTTATAAAAATGAAGGTTAGACTAATGCATTAAACGAATCTAAATTATGGACTGATTCAAAAAATCAGTCTGACTAAAGTTGACGACCAAAGACATACTTAGTGCCACTAGACTATGGCTTGTAATAGCAAAATAAAATGGCAAACCGTTGAACACAGCCAGTTACTGAGCTTTTTTCTAATGCAATCATGGCAGTGGGGAAAATGGGTTACAAAATAGATTAGCTTAGTTCTTATATGCAGAGATATTACACAAAATATATAAATATATAAAAATACTAGAAAAAATGTGACCCGTTGGATCATCCATGTAGCTCGGGTAAAATTGTTTGAATCAGAAAAAAGTGAGTTAGCAAAGTCAGGTAAATATAAACAATTAAAGGACAAAATTTTAAGTTATTCTCTTTCTCTCTTTTACTTTCCAACTATAGGTTGAATATTGTTTTTTTCAAACATAACTCAATCCTAAAATTAAGGAATATTTTAACATGTATTTTGTGTGATTAAAATATATAGGAAAAAAGTGTTGATTAACTCAGCTTTAGCCTAATACTTGATACATAACACATATTATTATAATAGATGATACGATATTTCCTCAGATGAAAGTCTATTTTTATTATTGAGCCATCATATTTCTATGTAACAACCAAATCTGATTGTTGACTTATTTTCTTGAAACGTTTACTAATTGGCAGATTTGCGGTCATTTACACATGTGGGCAATAATGTTATGGTAAATATTTGTGCTATCAGACAACATTAACTATTTCGGGATAGAACTAATCCAAAGACGATATCAATTCCGCCAGAAGTGACAAACTCTTTCTCAGAGCTATTTATGGAATCAACGTCTGGGAATCATGATATTTCTGGCATTATAAACATGGGTTGTTTTTTCAATCAGCCTAAAGTAGCGATTACTTACAAAATGGTGTCCAAGGGAGAAGATTTGGCTTATCAAATCAAATCAAAGATTATCTCATCAATTCTGCTCTAAACTAGAAAGTAAAATACCATATTATTTACCTTCTTACCAAAAACGCTTAGAATATATTTATAAGTCAATTGGATAATTTTGTTAGTACTTTTGTCAAACGAAAACTTCAGCTTAATGTTTATTAATGATATAGGTGTGCAAAAGGTGACTCGTCAAAAATGTTTTTTGATTTAAATTTAGCATGAAGCACCCTTGAAATAAAGTATGTGTCATAGGAGGGTCAACATTATACTACTATTACCAACCCTACTACTACTACTACTACTACTACTACTACTACTACTACTACTAATAATAATAATAATAATAATAATAATAATAATAATAATAATAATAATTATGATGATAAAAATAATAATAATAATAATAATAAGAAGAAGACTTGTTGTCACTCAGTCACCAGGGAACATCACTGGTTTAAATCAGTGAGCAATCACTGATGATGTCCTGTATGAGAACTCCTAGTAAGTACTGAATAATAATAATAATAAGAATAAGAATAAGAATAAGAATAAGAATAAGAATAAGAATAAGAATAAGAATAAGAATAAGAATAATAAAAGATGGCAATGATCAAAACAGCTACAATCTTAAGGAAAATCCTCGAATGCGGAAACTAACCCACATAAGCTATGAACGGTAACCAATCACATAGAAGTTACAATAGGAAGTAAACAAACCCACGCTACCACACGAACCAAGGAACAGAAACTGAAAGAAATATCATAAGCTGCTGCCCCCCTAAAAAAAGTGGCACCGGCCTTAGCTGACACCACACAAAATAGTCATAGAGGGTCAAGGAGGATAGGAAGTTCGAGGAGAGACAGCACTAACCAGACCTCCACTGGAAGAGTACAGAGAGTGCTGGGACCCTGGGGAGGCTTATTGCCACCCAGATCCCATGGGAGAAATCAATGGCAGGCGGCTGTTGAGATACTGCAAAGTCATTTGCAGTGATGATCGAAAAGAAGTGGATTGTACTGAAAATCTGAGGAGACTTGTGTTCACTCAGACTCCAGGGAACACCACCGGTTGTTGTCGATGAGCAATCACTGGTGATGACTTCTGTGATAACTCCTAGTGAGTGGAAATAATAATAATAATAATAATAATAATAATAATAATAATAATAATAATAATAATAATAATAATAATAATAATAATAATAATAATAATAATAAAAGAGGATATCGGAAACGAATGAAAGATCTATGGGACACTTCTACTGACTACCATACAACGGCACAAAGGATAGCAGATCAAGTAAGACAGATACTCAAGAGAGGATGGTTCTCGGAGATGGAATTAACGGAAATTAAACAAAAGATAAATGGCGTGACAGATCAAGACACATCACTTGACGAAAACTCCCAGGAAGAAGACGGGAAAAACATAAACACAGAAACTGAAGAAGGCGAAGACGATGAAACTATAGAACTATCTGAGGAAGAAGCAAGAGAAGTGGAAAACATCAAACGATTAATGTCCGAGAACAAAACAAAACTTCCATCCCTAAGGAACGAAGACTGGAAGAAGTTAAAAATTGAAACAGAGAAAGAAAACAGAGTACTCACGTACATCCCAACAGACACTATCACAGATCTAAACAACTTGATATATGCGGGGGCAAAATCAATAAGTATGAAACTAAAAAGGGAAAAGAAGACTGACCAAAAGAATGGACAGACGAAATCTGGATGGGAGATCAGACTGGAAACCCAGATCACCAAACTTCAAAAGGAAGCTAAAACCGTGAATAGGATGAAGGAGAACAGTAAACGATGGAAGAGCAGAAATCTGAATCGCAAGGAAAGACTAAATATGAAGCACGAAGAACTAAAACAAAAGATAGCAGCAAAAGAAGGAAGATTGAGACGATACAGATACAAATCGGAACAGTACAAACAGAACAGGACCTTTGAAAACAATGAAAGCCAGTTTTACAAAAACGTAAACGGAGAAAGAACAACAACAGAACAACCGGACCCGACACAAACAAAACATTTCTGGAGCAAGATATGGGAAAATGCTGAAGATCATAACAAAAATGCTAAATGGTTGAAAGACATGAAAGATAAACTTCTAGAAATTGAAGAAGGAACGGAAACAGAAATTAATGAAGAAACTATTAAGACAACACTAAAGAAAATGGCAAACTGGAAAGCACCAGGTCACGATGGAATACATGCGTACTGGTTCAAAAAATTCACGACCCTACATGAAAGGCTAGCACAGAAACTGAGAGTATGTATCCATAAAACAGACGTACCAGAGTGGATGACCAAAGGAAGGACAACGCTCATACAAAAAGATGCCAAGAAGGGAACAACCCCAAGCAATTACAGACCAATAACCTGTTTACCGACAATGTGGAAAATCCTAACGGCACAACTTAGAGAGCAAATTTACCATTCCCTGAACAGTCGTGGACTACTTCCCGAGGAACAAAAAGGATGCCAGAAAGGGAAAAGAGGGACGCATGATCTGCTATACATAGATCAAAAGATCCTGAAAGAAGTTAAAAGCAAGAAAAAGAACATATCTATGGCATGGATTGACTACAAGAAAGCGTACGACAGAATCCCTCAAGCATGGATAATTGAATGTTTAAAAATGTACAAGATACCCAACAGGATTATTAATTTCATCAAGAAAGCAATGGAAACATGGAGATTAGAACTGACAGCTGGAGGACAATACTTGACGGAGATAAAAATACAGAGAGGCATTTTCCAAGGAGACTCCCTATCACCACTACTGTTTATCATAGCCATGATGCCACTCAACTACATACTCAGGAAATGTGATGCCGGATACAAGTTCACAGGCAGAGAACAACGAATACACCATCTCATGTACATGGACGACCTGAAGCTATTTGCAAAAAGCAAAAAGGAACTGGAAAAGCTGCTAAATACGACCAGAATCTTCAGTCAGGACATTCAAATGAAAATCGGAATAGAAAAGTGTGCATTGCTAGAGATTAAAAAGGGAAAGTTGGAGACGACTGAGGGTATGGAACTACCCAACCAAGAGCAGATGAACAAGACAGCTATAAATATTTGGGAGTTTTGGAAGCAGACACAATCAAATCAACAGAAATGAAAGAGAAGATTGGAAAAGAATACCTGAGAAGAGCAAGAAAGCTCTTAGAAACAAAATTATATAGCAGAAACCTAATCAAAGGAATAAATACCTGGGCAGTATCACTAATAAGATATTCTGGACCATTCATAAACTGGACTAAAGAAGAACTCAGGCACCTTGATCAGAGGACTAGAAAATTAATGACTATGCACAATGCACTACATCCAAAAGACGATACAGACAGACTCTACGTGAAGAGAAACGAAGGGGGAAGAGGACTGGTAAGTATAGAAGACTGTGTGGACGACACTAAAAAAGAACTGGAGAAATACATAAACCAGAACACAGAAAGGCTGATCACTGCAGCAAGAGATACCGTCCCAACGAACAACGCAGGAAGCATCGAAACTGGACACAAACAGACAAGAAAAGAAAAATGGGAAGAAAAACAACTACATGGATGCTTCATAAGACTCACAAGACAAGAAACCAACGAACATAGCTGGACATGGCTAAGAAAAGGAAACTTGAACAGAGAAACGGAATCTTTACTCATGGCTGCACAGAACAATGCGATTAGGACAAACTACATTAAAGCTAAAATAGATAAAACCCAGGAAAACAATAAATGCAGACTGTGTGGACAAAGAGACGAAACAGTAAATCATATAATAAGTGAATGTAGCAAACTTGCTCAAAAGGAATACAAGAACAGACATGATTGTGTTGGGAAAGTAATACACAAGGAACTGTGCAAACAATTGAATTTCGAATATGCAGACAAATGGTACAAACATAAACCAGAAACAGTACTGGCAAACGAAAAACACAAAATCCTCTGGGATATGGATATACAAACAGATAAACTCATACAAGCAAGGAGACCTGATGTTATTATAATAGACAAAAAGGAAAAATCTTGTAAAATCGTAGACTTCGCCGTTCCAGCAGACACAGAGTGAAGATCAAAGACACGGAAAAACGAAGTAAATACACAGAACTAGCCAGAGAACTGAAAGGAATATGGAGCATGAAGAAAGTTAGTATAATACCAATAATCGTAGGAGCACTAGGAACAATCCCAAAAAACATGGAGAAAAGATTTGGAGAAGTTGGAATCAAAGGGACTATCGAAACCATACAAAGGACGGCAATGATCAAAACAGCTGCAATCTTAAGGAAAATCCTCGAATGCGGAAACTAACACACATAAGCTACAAAGGCTAACCAGTCACAAGGAATTTACAACGGAGAAAACAAGACCACACGAAGAACACCACAACAAGAGCCAAGGAACAGAAACTGCAAGAAACAGCACTTCATAATTCCCCCCCCCCCCCCAATAAATTACACCGGCCTCAGCTATCACTACACAAAAATGAACCAAGAAACAGAAATTACAAGAAACACTATAAGCTCTCCCCTATCCCTCACCCACCCACCCCCCAAAAATTAAAAAGAATTTTAAAAATTCTTTTTTTTTACCATAAGGGAAGGGAAGAGAAAAGGAAAGGAAAAAAAAAAAAAAAAATGAATTGAAGGGAAAAAATTTAAAAATTTAAAAATTAAAAAAAAAATTTTTTTTTGTTTGAAGAAATATTATTTTATTCATTTATTATTATTTTTTAACTGGTGCCGGCCTAGGTTGACACCAGACAGCATATTTGTAGAGGGTCGAGGAGGATGAGAAGACCGAGGAGGGACAGCACAAACCAGACCTCCACTGGAAAAGTGCAGAGAGTGCTGAGATCTTGGGGAGGCTTGTTGCCACCCAAATCCCAGAGAAGACCAATTGTCCTTACCGGCGAGAAATCAATGGTAAGAGACTGTTGCGATACCGCATCGTTATCGAAAAGAGGTGAAGAACAATGGAAGTCTGGGGAGACTTGTTGTCACTCAGACTCCAGGAAATACCACTGGTTGTTGTCGGTGAGCAATCACTGACGATGATCTGTGTGAGAACTCCTAGTGAGTACAAATAATAATAATAATAAAAATAAAAATAATAATAATAATAATAATAATAATAATTTAGTCACGTGTTCACTCATATAAAAGCCATGAATCAGAAGTCTATTTACTCTGTTCCTCTCTACAGTTTAACCCTCGAAGCAACAACATCATTGTCTATTGTTTTTATTTTGTCCAGACCAATTCTATGACATGTTTGGTCTCCACACCAAACAAACCAGTTCTGTCAACGTGCCCCTAAACATCTTTGTAAGTCTATCGTTTCATGTATCCATGTATTAGGAAATTGACATGTGTGCATATTCTTGTGTATTACTTGTAAGCATGAATAAATCCTGTTATATTTTCATGAGTACGATTTTAGTTTTTTATCTCTTTTATTTATTTGTAAGAAGAATTTAGAAACCGATAATTCTTATAGTTTTATTGTCTTTATTATTTTAGCAAGAACTCGATATTTTCCCCTTTTACGAACTTGTCAGTATTTTACTTATTCCTCTAAACCTTTGTATTATTTTTCTGATTTATAAAATAGTTGTATTATTTATACACTTCCTTTATGCTGTAATAATCAAAAAATTCTACATCAGCATTTTTTATTCAAATTTTTCACCATTGGTGTATGTAAAATCAAGCTGGCTGTTACCAACAAAAAGGGCTCCAGTAGTTCATATGTAAATATTACTTGAATGAAGCAATATTTATATATAGATTTATCCACTCATGGACTAACAGCCAATCAGAGCTAAAAAAAACTGGACTTTCACACCCGAGCATAATAGAACATTTCAGCCTTAATATAAACTGGTTTTCTTATGCACTCTTTAGTTTATTTGTTTGTAACTCAACTGGCCATTCAGTTGAGCATTGAATACGAAATTCAATATGGTGCTGTGAACAGGATATATGGATTCTGATGATTGGGAAAATTACCTTGTCAAGGCAAAGATCTCTGTCAACTCAGCTAAAACCTATGCTGTAACATTTGCAAGTGAGAAGCTAACAAAGGAGGACCTACAAGTGATGAATCAGGCCATGTTAAAAGAGCTAGGGGTTACATCAATGAGAGAAACCTTGTCAATCCTTAAGCAAGCTAAGGAGCTCTTTACTCAGGCAAACTATGCTAAGGCACCAATAGCCAAACTGCTCCAACTTCATCGTGAAATGACCCTTCCAACTATTTAGAACATTCAAAATTGATTGGGAAGTGTTCACTAAAATAACAGGTATGCTAACATCTCAGTATATACAATTCTGCTGATGAGTCCATCCAGAACACCATAATCAACACCCACCCTAAGTTATTCACCACTAACGCAGACAAACTACTTGGGATGATAGAGGTATTGGTTACTCAGAGATCAAATCTCATCGTTCATTGCCTCACTTTTGTCACTGTTCCATCTATTAACATGATCTGTCCGACATCTGTACATCAAGGACCAACTCATCAGAGGAATAGGGAATGATACACTCTAAGCAGACCTGCTGGTCAAAGCTGGAACACTTAAATCTCATGAACAGAACCAGACTTCAATGACCGACACTGGCATGGCTATTGTGTGGATGTCTATATCCTGCAAACAAAAAAACAGTGCTCTACAAACTAATAGAGGTGAAGTTCGTACCAGTACCTCCTCTAAGTGCAATAATATTTTCACTAACCTGAAATCTTTTTGAATTTGCATGATCTGTGGTATCCACCAACATGGCACCTCAGGAACAAGCTCCCACCAGTTAAAATATCCAGCATGTGGTCAAACATGCAGCACTTGTGGGAAGCCTAACCACCTTTCAATGATGTGCCAAGCAAAGAAACATTGTCTTGGGATTAACAAGGCTCCCATGTACCTTCTTATTCCTCACATCATATTTAACCAAACGAAGAGTACATATACTACTACAAGCGAAAATCATTCAAATTGGCTAGACAAAATAAAATATCGATTTGTTAGATTCAAAGTTACCGATGTCTAACATTGAGAAGTCGACTGACTTAATTTTATATATTCGATATGAAGCTTAACTTGTGGTTGTTATAACGTATTTTTTTCATACTGTGCTTAAAATACCAACAACACAATGTATTCTGTGAAATTATATAAAATATAAAATCAATGTCTGGAAAGTGAAATACCTTCAGCATAAAAATAGTTTCTTGTCAGTCGGCATTCGTTAGATTATTATAGAAAAAGATTATTATCCAGAGGCAGGATTTATTAAAAACATTTTTTCACAGAAATATATTTTGTTCGGTAGAGTTGCATGCTAAGATGGCAAGAAAGAGAACAGGGCCAGGATTGGGGAATTAGTCTGGCACAAAGTGTGAAAGGAGACATTGTTGTAGCGCCATACATGCTGCCATAAGTTCACTTTTAACATTTAAATCGTTTCCGTTTTTTTTTTAATTTATGATTTGGAATTTTTTTCTAGAAACAAATTACATTTCCTCCAGGCCTCTTCATACCGCTAATTATTTCAGAGAGTAGAGGACTTGACTGTTACGATTGGTAGTGATTAACGTCCTGGGTTCAAATCCCGGGGTTTATATGCTCGCTACGACTAGCCACGCTGATGAATCGTGAAACAATGAAAAAGCTGTTTGGGGATAACTATATACAGGGCTTTCCAAAAAGGAGCGCGCTTCAGGAGCATGCTCCTTTTTGCTGGAGCAAAGGAGAGGCGTGCTCATTTTATATTCAGCAGGAGTGGAGCGGGAGCAACTCCATTTGGGACTAAAGAGTGGTGATTTTATCGCTCCGCGCTCCTTGCTCCAAAATTATTTGATTTTTTTTTGTTTAAACATTAGTTTTTTAGTCAGCAATAAAAACGAAAATAAAAGAAAATCTCAGAGTTGGTAAATGTATATGAGAGAGAGAGAGAGAGGGGGGGATTGGAAGGGAGAAAGAGGGAGAAAGAACGAGAGAGTTACGCTTGAAAACAGAACATTTTAACATCGACATGTTACATTTTTGATGGGACAGTTTCTTAAGGCAGGAGACAATTTGGGCAACAAATGTCGCCAGTGAGTCTATAGATGTCTTTGAAGTTATTTTCTTACAGATTTGAACCTTTTTGTATTTATGACAAGGATATTTATTGCTGATTGAATAAATAAGCCAATCTGTCTTTTATTTCGTGTTTTTAAATAAAGAATTTTAGATTTAATTATACTATAGGGGCCGTTGGATTTTCTCGCCCATTTCGCTCGGTATTCACCAAAATGTTCGATAAAATCGATTTTTGGGGTGAAATGGTACATATTGTCCTGACAAAAAATTCTAATTTATTTTTTAGCATATATCAAATTGAACTTTTATGCCACATTTTTACCTGTCGTCTTTTCGGCGACAGTTTTTTATTCTTAAATTCACGACTAGTATGTTTTTTTTGTGTGTAATAAAATGTTAAAGCAGAAAAATATCTTTAGTCCAAGGAAAAATATATTTAGTCAAAGGAAAAAATATCTTTAGTCCAAGGAACAAAACAATAAAAGCCAACATGGCCGCCAGCGATTATAACCTGGAATTAAAATTTGATTCTCAACACTTTAAAAAGTAAATGAGAATTTTATTTCAGGACCAAAAATATAATTAAGCCCAACAATCAGTTTTATCCAAAATTTGGGCGAATACCAAATGAAATAAGCGAAAGAAAACAGCGGTCCATATTCTAGAATTAAACCGATGTTTAAACTTAATTAAATTAAAGAAAATATCTTAAATTTTAATTTAAAAAAGCAAATATTTAGACTTTCTGACTAATTTGTTGTCTTCTTAGAACCGAAAGTAGATTAGATATCTTTCTTTATCTTAAAATATCTATTATCGAATATTAAAATTGTAAACAGTTTGTTTTTGTTAAAGATTTCAAATATAGACGTTTTCAACTTTTTTATTCAATTTTTTAATTTTAATAAATGTTTTTGCCCGACCTAGGAAAACTTACTCCAGTTAATTTTTCGGTGGAGGAAAATTTGACCCGATATTTTTTAAACTCCCGGTCTAGGCCAGATATTTTGTATGAAATTTTAAGACATTAAATGGATCTTTGAATTGATTATTGACAATTTATTGATATTTTTTAGCCAACTTATGAAAAATATTTTTTATTCAATCTTTAAAAAATGAACTTCATTGGGTTTTTTTTTCGCCCCAAATTGTGCTATTGAAAAAAAATGGATAAATCGATTTGTCTGAAAGTACTTGTGCGTTTCTCTGTTGTAAATAATAATATACATTATACAATATAGTTACGTTCGTAAAACAAAGAAATATTAAACAACAACACGATTAATGTTGCCCTGACTGTCTCTCCTCTCCCAGAGAAATGTTTTCTTTAAAAAGAAAATAATCACTAATAATGTTTAAAAGTAAAACAAATCTAAATTCCCTTCCAAAATAAATAGAAAAAATATCGGGTCAAATTTTCCTTTCCTGAAAAAATAAGTTGTGAATGTAATGAAAATTGAAATTGTTTTAAAATACTTCAGGTATTTTTCTATTTCTATTTTATACCCCAGGAAACAAAAATTTACTTATAATCCTATACTTCGTCCGACATGTTCTCCTATAACTCTCAAAATATTAGCGAGATTTTGTCAAATATTATCTTACGGTCTTACACTTAAAGTGACATCCCCACCCATATTGACGAGATCCTTTGACGCCCACCCCTGTCCTTCGACCACTTATTGGCAGAATAGAAAGTTTATGAAAGAAGGAATATTTTCATTATGGAGCGCTAAAAAAGAGCCGCTCCTTTTTTATAGGAGTTGGAGTAGGAGCGGCTCCTTTTTGAAAATGGGAAGCGTGAGAGCAGCCAACTCCAATTTTGGGCGTTGGAGCAGGAGCGGGAGCAGCTCCAACAGTAGTGGAGCGCGTAAAGCCCTGACTATATATATATATATATATATATATATATATATATATATATATATAGAGAGAGAGAGAGAGAGAGAGAGAGAGAGAGATAGTAAAAAAACAGATAACAATTTCGGCATATCACGACGCCTCGGTATTGCTTGACATGTTGAGTGTTTCCAGTTGAGATTTGAAACAAAACTTCGATATTATAAACTTTAAGAAATTACAATTAAATTTAGTTTCCAAACATTTATTAATTGTATTTTTTGTTTTGTTTTTTAAGAAAAAGTTACAAAATAACGTGAATATGAAATGAATGTGATTGTAGCTACGAAGCAAAGTCTTCCAAGAGTTGATAACCAACGAAATCAGAAAATATTATAATGTTAATCAGTGTTTCAGGCCCAGCCTTGATCAGAACGCAAGTGCATGTTGGCGTAAATAAAATAAAGTACAGTAGTCAGCAATCTTACTCCTACCCCATGACATGCATAACGAAAGTAAGAGAAATTTTAAAGTTTTGTATTATTATTTGTTTACATTACTGCTTCCCGAGATAACTGAATTCTAATTTCTAAGAGTAATGCTTTACGATAAGTGGAAATCATTATGCCCATAGAAAGAGCTAAACCCACGAGTGGGGAGTAAATATAGTTATCCACAGACAGTTGTTTCGCCATATCACGGCTATTCAGTGTGGCTAGCTCGATGAAATTCTAAACATAACCGCTAGTAAAGTGTATGTATATATATATATATAATTATTCAATAATAAATATTTCTTAATTATTATATTCGGGAAAAGGAATAGAGCACTTTTTTACTTGTGATATTGTTCATAAGAACTGTATGATTTCCTTTCTCGCTTGTTAAAAAGCTCGGACTGTCAAAAAGCGATCAGGTTTCAATCTCAGCCTGAAGCCCTCGCATGTCTAGTCACACGACGAAATAGTCTGTCTATATATATATATATATATGGTATAAAAGTGATATTGTGATGGTACAAAAGGCGCTGGCGAAGAGACTTTGGCATCATCAAAAATAACAAAAAATGAACAATAACATTTTTCTAGAAAGTCTTGCAAACGATCGTACGCCGAATGTTTGTTGGTTTTTAATTCTTGAAACAATGTTCAAATTATTTTGATCTAAACTAACATTATATATATATATATATATATATATATATATATATTGATTCTGAATTTTTTGCTCTGAATTTTCATTGAGCACTCTCATAAACCCGGTTTCAACTTCCTTCGGATTCATACCCCCTGGATATTTGTAACAAGTTAATTATATATATATATATATATATATATATATATATATATATATATATATATATATATATATATATATATTATTTCATGTGTCCATAAATAAGGAGATATAATATTTTATGTATCCATTTTCAGTATTTAATGAACAGTGCTCAATACATGAGTAGAGCTGGATCAAACGCGGAAGCCTCTGTGTAACTTAATTGCCATAAATATATTTTCATAACTTACTATATATATATATATATATATATATATATATATATATATATATATATAGTGTGTGTGTGTGTGTGTGTGTGTGTGCATGTGATCCGTGCCTAAAATATATCATTGTATGATGTACAGTTGTGTTCTCTGAATTTGTGTATGGGTGTCTGTGTTTGTGTCTGCTGCAACATATTGTCAAAAGATATCTTCGGTCAAATCCGAATGTTTTCTTTGTGCTAGTGAAAGTAACAGAAAATTACAAACTGAAGATGATATAACGATAAAAAATGGTAGCATATGTAAAATAAAATTGGTTTGGAATTCATAAAAATTTTGTTTTAATTTTTATGGAAAACTCAATTTTTTTTCTTTTCATAATTAAATTTTCTTTCCAGCATTCTTAGATATTTATCCCCGTGTTATTTTGCCGATTTAATAGGAAATACAATTACCCAACTGCAATCCTGAATCAATACTTTATTTTATTTACGCCAACACGCACTCACGTTCTGATCAAGGCTGGGCCTGAAAAACTGATTAACATTATAATATTTTCTGATTTCGTTGGTTATCAACTCTTGAGAGACGTTGCTTCGTAACTGCAATCACATTCATTTCATATTCACGTTATTTTGTAACTTTTTTAAAAAAACAAAACAAAAATACAATTAATAAATGTTTGGAAACTAAATTTAATTGTAATTTCTTAAAGTTTATAATATCGAAGGCTATCATAATGCGATATACGTTGAAGACAGTGTTTGGGCTGAAAGAAAACTATATGAGTTAAACGTAAATAAAAGAAGACAATACCGTAAAAGTCAATAATAACTTATTGTATTGTCTTCAAGCAACAATAACACAGTGTTCAATATTTAAGTATTTATTCTCGCAACGTTTCTCAATGCCTTTACTCGTTATGTCATTTATCCATGTTCATAAAGTTTCAGTTCAAAATTCCGTATAGATTTCAATGTTTGGCATAAAATTTTCCAATACTAAACGATGCACCTAAAATAGATCGGAAGTTACATTAACCGAAACGTTGGGAAAATAACATTCAAGATGAGAATCGTAATCCAAATAATCCAAATAATACAAATAATATAAATAATACAAATAATATAAATAATACAAATAATACAAATAATCCAAATAATACAAATAATCCAAATAATATAAATAATACAAATAATATAAATAATACAAATAATACTCACAATAATACTAAGATTATCAGCTGATTTGGTTATCAATTCATGACAGAAATATCTGACAAAATCAAAGACAAAAAAAGTAATCACAATTAATATTTATTTCTACTTTTGTTTATATATGATTGATGCGAAAATAACATAAATCAGGAACAGCATTTGGAGTAATGAGAACCCAATTAAGAATATTTCTTACCATCCACACAAATTCACATCAAACACCCTCAACAGTGGGCATGGATATTGTTGAATATAACCTTGTAGTGGAACTGATATGATCAATGAATTACTCACTTTACCCGTCAGTCGAAGCACCACCAACTTGTATACTGTGCCTGCAGTTGAATAGAAAAGTGGACAGTGGCTATCCCAGACCAGTGATTGTAGACATGTGATATTATAGACTGGCTCCCTCCACAGCCAGGACAGCGGAAAATATTAGCTAGGGAGTAAATGACAATACGAATGGGCCCATTGTGCTACACAAACAAAGCGACACCATGAACACTTAGCGATTAATAAGGTTAAGATAGAGAATTTGAAAGAAAGTATTTAGTCCCCACTGAAGTAAGCTGAGAGTAACTGAGAAGACCGGATGTATCAGAGTTCTGGTAGAAAGTAGATAAATGCGTAGCAAACTAGGCGAAAGTTAGGGACTGTGTAATTAGTTAAGAATTAAGTAATTTAAATGGTGGTCGTCGTAGTTGTCAGCTGGGATAAGTAAGGAATCTTGCGTTTTAATATTAGGAGTTAGTGATCACAGTGTGGTCCACGATACATGTAGTGGGAAACTTAAGGAAAAAGAAAGGAAGAAAAATCAAAGGGAGGTAAGCCAATAGTTTGTGTGGAGGAGGGAAAGAGAAAAAAACCTTCACTTTACCTAAAAAAGTGAGATAATCAGAATGAAAAAGAAAAGTAACTTATGAGTTGTATATGTTGTCATTGTATATGAAAGGTGAGTTAAAAGTCCTTCTGTGGGAGGTAATTTAAAAATCCCCCTGTTTTTTGCCTACTTCAATGGAATTGTGAGGTTGATTTCCCTTCTCTGGTATGTGAAGCAAGTATCAGTGGGCAGGAGCCTGTCCAAAATGTAATTACTTTGTAGTATGTATTCATTTTTATGGGTTCTCAAACACTTATTGGCTGGTGAGAGGGTGATATGCACTCTTGTGATTCCGGTTCGGAGGTCAACCAGTCGGTTTTGTCTTATTGTTCTTGTTTTTGTTTGCCTGTTATGTTTCTGCTGTTTTGTAATTTATGTAAATAAATGACAAAGTTGGTCATGGGAGGTGTGGGATTCTATAGAATGCCCCCCACAGTTTGGACCACTGGAAAATATTAGCTAGAAAGTCAATGTCAATATGAAATTAATATGGAAGTAAATGACAATGCGAAAGTAAATGACAATTCAAATAGACTCATTGTGCTGCACGGACAAAGGTTCAACTCGATCAAGGTGTATGCTGCACCAGATACAGATATATATAAACAACGTGACGTTATGGACAGTTATATATTAATAACCGAGGGAAGGTCAAGATAGAGAATTCCGAAGGAAGTATTTAGTTCTGGTTGAAATAAGCTGAGAGTAACTTGGAAGACCGGATGTATCGAATTTCCGGTAGAAAATAGATATATTTGAGGGACACTGACTGTTTGTGGAGAACGCTGTGAGATGAGTTTGAGGAAGTATTTAGTTCTGGTTGAAATAAGCTGAGAGTAACTTGGAAGACCGGATGTATCGAATTTCCGGTAGAAAATAGATATATTTGAGGGACACTGACTGTTTGTGGAGAACGCTGTGAGATGAGTTTGAGGAGATCACTGGGCAAGTCGGCAGTGAATGATCTCGACAGGAGATGGGTCTGAGTGAGTAGACGACAGTGAATGATCACGACGGGCAGATTGATGAGAGACCTTAGAGTCTTAGCAGATATCCTTAACTTGAAAGATAGAAATTTAACACTAACAATGGAGCCCAAACGACACACATAAACCACCTGTGTTCAACAAGTCATATAATTAATGTATCTATCTGTTTCTGTGTTGTTATTTACTTTGAAAGCAAATTGTAAACTGTGCACCTACCAATTTTAGAATCGACACGGCCAGAATAAAAAGATGATGAAGAAGAAAAGCCATGGAACATTGCGTTTTGAGGGTTATCGATCGTTGAGGAGCCGGTATAGTTATACAAATACAGACATCCGAGAGAATGAATTGAGCCGCATCAAGCTATGCAAATGATTCGTTTTGCTGACCAATCAATGACATTTTGAGTTCGATACAAGCAGGTATATTTTTCCTATTCAATTAGTTTATTCGGCAACTAGTCTGCCACTCAGTTCTAGTCAGCTTATATTTTAAGCTTGCTCCCCATCACAATAATCGGTGTTTGTTGAAGACTTGTAGCCTTTGGTCTGTTCGTCCAGTTCCGTTTAAGTCAGTTAAAGGCTTGTCGACCTTTGGCTTTCTGCTTGCTGTCTCTTTGGAGTTAGGGTACAAGCAAGATTCAGTGTTATTTACTAAAACACTGTACTGATTCTTTGCTCAGGACAAATAGCTTGAAAATATTATTGAATAAGAAGAATACACTATTATTTGAAACTCTTGTTAATTCCTGCTTCATTGAAGACAATTTACAAACTGTTCAAAGATTCTTGTTGAATGATCAGTTTCTAATGATTTTTCATCATTAAAATAGATTACCCCAAAGCGTAGACCTTCTTAAGATGTTCGACTCAAGTTTGGCGATCTTAAGCTAATTCCATAGCCAAAAAAATGGTATTGATATTTCTGAGAGCGACCTCTCCCCCCCCCCCCCCCCAGTCCCTTCATCAAACTAATTAATCTGTTGATTATTTAAATGATACAAAACTTAATTCTACAAACTTGATGCTCTGGGTTTAATAAACGTAAGTCATTCTAGTGATGTCACTAGCAGAACCTGTGTTCCGGTATTGCCCGGGAAAATTGAGGAAACGAAGAATCGTAATACCCAGAATTAAAATTGACTGGAAATGGCCAGAAAGAGTTGCCTATGGGAAAGATACTACACTTCATTTTTTCTGTCCTCGGTTAATGAAAAAGAAAGCCATTTTTATTTTGGATTTTTCCCACATTAAAACCCGAATTTGTGTTTAACTCTGCCCTCGTGGGGAGGCACGTAAATATAGATTTTTTTCACCAAAAATTCCAAACCTTTATCCATTTGTAAAAAGTTATTGGTGGTGGAAGGAAGGGGCTTTGTTTTTAATTTATAATTTAACAAAATGATAATATGGCTGACTTCTGTACGAGTTAAACAAATTGCATTATGATGGAATTTAATTTAGTAATAAAATAAAGTTTGGAGTGGAGGGATACACACTGACTTGTTTGTTTGCGTGTGCGCACGTGTGTGTGTGTGTGTGTGTGTGATTAGAGGCGGGACTTTGTTTTTAATTTACAATGTAGAACTGAATCACAACCAAAAGTAAATGTCCTGAAAAAATAGAAAGACTCTTTTCACCAAAAATGCTAAGTTTTTATTCACAATATAAAAATATGCGTAAATAGAAAGATGTGTAGTAATAAAATGAAAACAATCATTGAATTAGAAAACAATAACAGAGAAAAGTTAATTAATGAGATGTTTTTTGCATAGCAATATGCAAATTAGTCAGCCCATAGGATATTGATCGCATACATATGTATATTTAATCTCACTGTCAGTGTGACAACTTTATATATATATATATATATATATATATATATATATATATATATATATATATATATATATATATATATATACTAGCAGGGCTACCCGGCGTTGCCCGGAGCGATAAAAACACAAAGTAGTAGAAATTAAATAGTGTGTGTAACGTCTTTATATAAAAACTTCAATTTCTCTTCCTCTCTCTAGCTGTCTGTTTTTTCCTCGTCCCTATTATTTCCCTTCCTCCTCCAACCTTCTCTTTCTCCTTTTCCCATCTGATTACTCTCTTGTTTAAATGTGTTAAAAACTAATAATAATGTAATTCATTTCCCCGGAGCTATCTGTTTTAAATGTAATAGCGTAATCTTACATTTATTTCTCCGAGACATAAAAAAGATAGAAGTTAAATAGCATGTGTAACATTTTTATGTTAAAACTTCTATCTCTCTTCCTCTCTCTCCTTCTCTCTAACCGTCTCTTTTTCTTTCCCCTCTTTCTATTTTACTACTGTAATGTATGTAAGGAAGCCTTCACACAACTGCCAAAAGTACCGTTAAAATCAAAGTATGAAGAAAAATAATGTTAATAATGATTATTGATCCCGAACAATGCCGAGTAGAACAAATAATCTGTCTATACTTGATTTCTTGCCCCCCTTATTTCAGAATATGATTAAGATAAATGATGTTGATGAAGACAATACTCCGAAGAGATGTAATAGATACCAATTACTAAAAGTAATACTGTAATCTTACAATTTTTGATCCCGGACAATGCCAAGTAGATCAAATGGTCCCGTCAATACCTAATTTCCTACCCCTTTTAATTGTTACATATTAAGAAAATATGTAATGTTGATGAAGTCAATAGTCTTAAAAGTGTTTTTCATGAATGACCTAATCTGAAGAAGCACTTGAAACGCGTTTTTCATAAGTTATGTAAACTGCAGAAGCAGCCGAAAAGCGTTTTTCATAGGTGACCTAAACTGCAGAAGAACCCGAAAAATGTTTTCCAGAGGTGACCTAAACTGAACAATCCCTCGAAAAATGTTTTCCATGGGGGAAGGGGGGGGGTAAACTGTAAAAGCCCCTGAAAAGTGTTTTCCATAGGTTACCTAAACAATACAAGCCCCGAAAAGCGTTTTGCATAGGTGACCTAAACTGCACAAGCATCCGAAAAGCGTTTTCCATAATAGACCTAAACTGCACTAGCCCCCGAAAAGCATTTTCCACCAAGCTCCCGATAAGCGTTTTTCATAGAGGGGCTAAACTGCACAAGCCCCTAAAAAGAATCAAAAGTTTATAGTCGCGCTTCTGTTGTACAATAGAATATAAAGTTTACGTATGCGCCTCTGTTGTACAAAATAATCAAAAGTTTAGAGATGCGCCTCTGTAGTAGAAAAGAATCCAAAGTTTAGAGACTAGCCTCTGTTGTATAAAAGAATCAAAAGTTTAGAGACGCGCCTCTGTTGTAAAAAAGAATCCAAAGTTTAGAGACGAGCCTCTGTTGTATAAAAGAATCCAAAGTTTAGAGATGCGCCTCCGTTGCACAAAAGAATCAAAAGTTTAGAGACGAGCCGCTGTTGTATAAAAGAATCCAAAGTTTAGTAACGCACTGTTGTACAAAAGAATCCAAAATTTAGAGGCGCACCTCAGTTGTAAAAAAAGAATCAAAAGTTTAGAGATGCGCCTCTGTTGTACAAATGAATCTAAAGTTTAGAGATGCGCCTCTGTTGTACAAAAGAGGTAAAAGGTTATGGATTGCAGAAGTACCCTGTATATCAACTGGGTTTTGAATTTCTTCCTGCCCCCTTCCAACTCCTTAGTACATCATTTCTGCATGAGTTGTAGGAATGACACAGGTATTAAGGTAAAGCCTGGGAGAGTGACCTCCTCCTTCTTAGAACTCATCTCATACCGACAAAATCAAGGAACTTCTTGAGAATTTGCGTTTATTCATTTTTAATCTCTACCTCCGCAGCCTCTCTCTGAGGTCATTTCCGGTTGAATTTTTGTGGATGACTTGCAGTTTTTTTAGGAAATGACTTGCAGTCTTTTTTACAAATTACTACATTATATAATTGTTTTCTATTTAAATTAATACATAATTGAATTGAAATTTTACTGAAAATAGCTGAAATAATTGACCCCCCAGACGAAATCTTCTTATGTGTGCATTTACAGAACCGGGAATACTTCCATTATCTTTCACGGGTAATTTTACATCAGAATACACTTTTTAAATTTTATCTAGATTCCCTAACTTTGTTTTCTATAGGTCACACACACACACAAACACACATGCATACATACATTGAGCGTTATATATATATATATATATATATATATATATATATATATATATATATATATATATATTGAGAATGAATGGTAGAGTTTGAAGCATAAAAACGATGCCTTAATAATTTTTTTATTCATCGTTTTAATTATTCTCAAAATACATCTCTAGAAGCATAAGTGGAATACCAAACAAATCTATCTATCTATCTATCTATCTATCTATCTATCTATCTATCTCTCTCTCTCTCTCTCTCTCTCTCTCTCTCTCTATATATATATATATATATATATATATATATATATATATATAGTACATGTATTGTATTAGTTTCTGTAAATGTAAATCCGTAGAAACTCAAGTGTTTATAAAAAGTGCTCAATACCAAGTAGAGATGTTTATAAGTATAAATTTTTATTTATACAAACAGTATTGGTTACATATGTGCATACATGTTTCGGTTGCACTTTTCCAAGAAAGTCAACCTCATCAGACCAAGAATGTTTCAGGAATGGATGGATTTGAAGAATTTTCTATCCTAAATAACTCTTTTTGGGATCTAGCATTTTCTATTTCTTATGAATTGGTATCGGATTATCTATTTCACTAGTTGACCTTTTTTGCCAGTGTTTGTCCCTTCCTTTTTTTTATTACCCTTTATGGCATCTCCATTGCCTTTTCCTGTCCTCATTTTATTGCTCTCTGCTTTCTTGCCTGCCCAGCTTTACAGACTCACTCAAGTATAAATATCTTATCTGTATATCAAGAATCATACATATATAAACAAACTCTAATACATACCCAAACACACCTAAATAAACAAACAGATAAATAAACGGACATTGATATACATACATATCTAAACATGGACACATACACAGATCCACTATCAATCAAGCATATATTCAGAATACATACGTGCTTACAAATATATTCTAGATGTATATTCAATAAAAAATATATTGTAGCAAAGGGTATATTTTCATGTCATTTTATTTTTGCCTTTATTTTTAGATTTGGATGGATAAATTGGATATACATGCATTACTAGCAGAACTACCCGATGCTGCCCGAGCATCATGTTCATAGATTCAATATTCTAGAATTTAGACAACCTGAAACATTGCCAATAGATCCCTCTCCTTGTGTAGCAAAATTCGATGTTGGGTGTGAAAAGATAATGTTAAAAACGGTATTTTTCACATGAGGAGAAATCGGAAAATTCCATTAGAAGTTAAAGAGTAGAATTAGGGCTATGTGTACAGAAAGTTGCGTCATGGACAGGATAACCAGTTTTTTACTTTAGCAGGGAAGCTGATTGACTTCAGACGCCTTTTTTCGAAGCTCTGTCTTTGTTTGTCTCCCTCTCAGAAGAACAGGCGATGAGAAGCCTACGTGATGTGTAACTTTGCAGTACTGTAAAGAATAAAACATCACAGATTATGACGCCATTGAACAAATATGCTGTTGGCATTAAATAATTTTTTTTACATTATTACAGCTACAAGGAAAAAGAAGACAGCTGCTATGATCAATGCAGGAGAAGAAAAGAATGAACAACTCTGTGTGTGCTACTTTGGCTAAGATCAAAATGTAGTATCTGTTCCGATGGATACTGCACCCCATACTGGTATTGTCTTGGCCTTCGGGGCTTGATTTACGCCGGTCTATTGGTCTGTCCTGTGCAGTTCTAGGAGGCCCACCCTCCCAGGCTTCGCCTCCCCTCTTTGGGTAGGAGTAAGTTTATTGCTTACTGCCTGAGGCGCCCCTACCGGGGAACACCGACAGGGCTGCCCAGGCAATTTTTAATGGCCAGAGTGCTCACCTCTCGAGTACTGGCTTTTCAACCCCCACTTTCCCGACCCGACCTTGGGTCACATCTTACTTGTGGGAGTAAGATAAAACTGGTCTTGTGCCTAACTCCTGGAGAGGAGTAAATAAATACTCTAATTCCCACGATGATGATTGCCACTGCCTCCATTACTGAGAGACGTCACTATACATCGAGCAACTTACTTACAATGCCGTAACAAAGAACGAGAAGATAAAAGGCCAAAAATAAATGAGCGATTATTGATTATCAAAAACAACAAAGGAAAAACAAAAATAATTTCTTTAAATCAGCATATTTTCATCAGAAAATAATGTCATCCTTATAGCGTTTATAAGATGTCAAATGGTCTTGTGCCATACTTGGCTAGTCAGAATGTCAGAGGTTTTAGAATAAATGATAAGTTTGATTATTAGAATAAATGATAAGTTTGATTATTTTCATTTTGGTTGTTATTTTCACAACGTTTCAGCCGATGTAATCTCCTTCCTACTTCACGTGCATCTTTTTGAACTTGGGATTTTTGTGTCTTTATATCGATAAAATAAAGGGTACGCTTCAAAATGCTGTACATGTTCCCGAGTTTGACATGAAGGTTCTCAAGTTCGAAAAGATTGGAGGTTTCATCAGCTGAAACGTGAAAATAACAGTCAAGCTGAGAATAGTAGTCTGAATAATTGGCATAATACAATATTTAGAAGAAATAAAAAAAATTGTGCTGTGGAATAAACAGCTGATTTCTGGATGAGCAACAAAGCAGGAGAAAATATTATGGACATGGTATGGAAACGCCCTTGTCCATAAAAGAAAACAAACAAATGCAAACAAGAGAAAAATGCATAATGAGATATGTGAGAGCATGATTTCAGTGTGATTCACAAACTAGCTGATACCAAACTGTAACTCTATCTTCGCTCTCTTTTCCAAAAATTGATGAAAGAGATTTACCTTGCATAGCGAAGAGAGAAATACTGGTAAACTGTAGCCCTGTTAAATTATTTATAATAAAAAATATTATGTATTATATAAAATAAATAATAATATCATAAAGTAAAAATTTTAAAAATTAAATTTAAAGATATTTTATAGCAATAAAACAAATTTTATAATAAAAAATTGAATATAAACAAATTAAAATTAAATATCTTTATAATAAAAGCCCCCCAATAAAAATATTTTTTGAATAAATTAATTTCTAATAAAGATTTAAATAATTAAAATTATTGAATAATAAATAAATGATGATAATTATTAAAAAATAATAATTATATATTAATGAAAACTATTGTTACTAATAAAATGAAAATAAAAATGAGATTCTACTGTTTTTAAGCGATTACATGTAAACAGCCTCAAAAAGTTTGCGTTGAAAAGAACTAAAACAACAAAATAACAATATTTCAGACTTTAGAGTAGGGAATCACTGTCGCATATAAATTTAACATAAAATGATCACCCACTTCCTGCCCAAATAACGTTTTAAGGACTGTGCTTACAAACTTTATCTGGTCTGGAAATGGGTGATCATTATCACCTGGTGTCCTGGTAGTAGGTAATCATTTTATGTGAAATTTATATATAAAAGTTTCCCCCACTCTTTTTTTTTTCCTTTTTACGACCTACTTTTTCCAGCTGCTTATATGTAATCGCCTAAAAAAGTAGAATTTCATTTTTAACTTTAATAGGTTTAACACAGGATGCATGGCTCCAATAATACTGAAATACTTTTATTTTTATAAGCCTGCATTATGCTTGCTTATTTTCTTGACAAAAATGGGTTAATAATAACATGTTAATCGCAATTTAAAGAATGAGCACAAAGTCAGAGATTATTATTTACATTGTAAAATGAATCTGCTATTCTTGAGTTATCACTTATTGTTTAATGTTCTGCTGGATTTTGCATGGTTTAGCAAATTAGTTGATGAAAAATGTAACCAAACATTGTGATATCATGTCGAGAAATCAAGCAAATCACAAAACGTTATAACATTATATAAGGCTTAAAAATCAATATGTCAGCTATTGACTTGATTAAATATTAATTGCCTTCCCTGTTAACATGGAACATTCTTGCAACATTGCAAACACGTACAAAAAAAAACATGCAAGTCATAGAATCGTTAATAAAATCCCAATCCTTTCTGCAATCCAACCACATTTGATACAAATGAATCAGTCTGTGCTTGATTTTTCCACCAAATGTTAGTTATGAATATTCAACAGTCTTCATTTTATCCCCGTTCAATGATATGCATTCTTCTTTTTCTTATGTGTTAATTCTGAACTATAGCTGAGTTTGCAATGATGGATTTTTGTCTCCACTTGACACGATCACGGACTTGGTTCGGGTGATGGCCGGTTTTACAGGGGTATTTGTGCGGGGTATCTGCCCATCTCATCATCGACCTTCTAATGCAAATGCAAGTTTCGCGACGGTGTCATTGTTGGCCCTAAGCACATATTCAAACTATCTGAGTCACCATTCACTTATCTTGCCCCCAATTGGTGCGATGCCGTAGCGCCTTTGCATATCTTCATTGCAGACGTGATCGAGCAGTGTAATTCCAGACATCCAGCAGAGCATTTTGCTTTCCATAATGGCGAATCTTCTTCATTATTAGTAAGCACTCTGAGCTGCATAAAGCAACAGGTCTCACAATAGCCCGATAGATCTCCGGCTTTAGACCGTTGCTGATCTTGCGGTCACAGAGGATGCTAATGGTAGTGCGCCACTTGAGCCATGTTGCATTGATGAGTGCAGCAACTTTGCTGAGGATATTGCCGTCATTGCTGAATGTTGAACCAAGATATTTGAAATCGTGCGTTCGTAGAAGACACTGTCTGTGAACTTGGATGGTGCAATGTCTGTTTTTATTGGTTGTAAATTATTTTGTGTTATCACAACAGCCGTTTAACATTGAGTTCTTTTCCATAATGATCATTGGCTTTTGCTGGAATAAGAATGACAGTAAGCCTCACCGGGATTCAAGTACTCTCCACGCTCTTCGAGTGGAGGTCTGGATGGTGCTCTACCTCCTCGGTTTTTCTATTCTCCTTGACCCTTCACGACCATTTTGTGTGGTACCAACCGAGGCTGGTGCCACATTTTTTTTAGGGAGGGGGAGATGTCAGATTATGTGATTTCTGACAGTTTCCGTTCCCTTCGGTTCGTGTAGTGTTCTTTCTATATATTTGTTCTTGGTTGGTTGGTATTATCTGGTTATGTGTGTTGGTTCCTCAATCGAAGACTTTCCTTAAAATTCCAGCTGTTTTCATCATTCTCATGTATTGTATAATGTTAATCCTCCCTTTAATTCCTATTTCTCGGAACTGTTCATTATGCTCCTGCAATCATCGATAATAATTTTCTTCATGTTTCATATTCGTTTCAGTTCTCTGGCAAGTTCCATATATTTGCTTAGTTTTTCTATTCGAGAGTACTTTTCGCCATCATATCCATATATTTATTTAGTCAGTCGACCAAGGAAAGGGTATTTCAGGCATGTGTACGCAGTGTGATGATGTATTGAAGTGAAACCTGGTCTGTGAGGGCTGAAGACATGCGTTGCATGGAGTTAAATGATATGAGAATGATACGATGGATGTGTAATATTAGTCTTAAAGACAGGCTTAGATATGATGACCTTAAAGGAAGATTAACTCCGGAGACGTTTGTAAAACACAAATGGATGAGAGTTCTTTGGTTGGTAGATATAGAACAGTTGAGGTAGCAGGGTCAGTTGGCAGGGGAAGACCAATGAAAACATGAGAGGATAGTGCTAAGGATGTATTTGAGAGAAATAAGGATAAAAGACCTGGTAAGAGATGGGTTAGTTTGGAAGTCAATATCTAAAAGCCATCCAACACATGCCAACATGTAAAACGGATATTAAACCGATAACATGAATAATAATAATAAGAAGAAGAATAAGAAGAAGAAGAAGAAGAAAACATTACATATGGCTATAATAACGTTGACCGATTCCTGAAGTTAAGCAACATCGTGTTTAAACAAATATGCAGAAGAAATGAAAAAAAAGGATAAATTTTATGACATGTAAAATATTGTTCATTATGTCACACTGTGTTTGCTCGTATTGAGTGGTTTATTAGTAGAGACAAACGAGAGACGCGTGTTGTTGGTTTTAAAAATATACATGGAAGACCTTTATTGAAGTGCGCATGCGCAGTTGTTACAAAACTAGAGTTCGTCACAAAACGAAACGATAACATCGTTACATCCCCCCTTTACCAATATGAAGATTATGATATTGAGCATATTCAATATATAATAAAAAGGTAAGGGCTAATTCAGGGTAGACTGCCTGAATAGCTACAGCGAAGCAGGGGATTATTCTGCCCCATGAATTGCTTGCTATAATTCTCTAGAAAATGTTCACAAGTTCATTTTTGATGGTGGTCGTACCATCCTGCCACTGCGAGTGTATTGTTGGGAGTCTCTTTGTGAAGACTGAGTTGTACATACAGGTGGTTCTGCAAATGTTACATGCTTTGGCGTTTGTGGTGGGGTTGGCCTTATTGGAGCACTCCTAATATGCTGCCGGTTTCTCCGTAGCACATATCCGTTTGCAGTTTTTAGGAGATATGATCGGGAACCATCTGCTTGAGATACTACGGTTGCTAGGTCCCAGTTTCCGTGTGTAGGGTTTTGTGCTCTTACCCTCTGGCCAGGATATAAAGGTGGTAGGTCTTCCTTGAGTGCATGCTGGTCAAAATATTTATTTTGCTTATGTTGCCTTTGTTTAAAAGCATCATATATTTTATCCTGATCTTGGTGGTTGTTTTCTATTTTTGTTGCAATTGGGGATTGGATTCGTCTACCCATGAGTAGCTGTGCGGGGCTGGATATGGCGTTTGAGATAGGTGTGCAGCGCCAGTGCAACAATGCAATTTCGGGTGTTGTCCCAGATTGCTTGGCCTTTTTGAGGATGGTCTTGATGGTCCTTATCTGGCGCTCTATGAAACCATTTCCCTGTGGTCTTCGAGGTGAGGTGGTCTGATGGTTGAAACCCCATTCTGTGGCAAATTTGTGGTAAAGGGCGCTTAAGAAGTGCGGCCCGTTGTCACTAACCACTTTTGACGGTATGCCAAACTCCGCGACGGTTTGTTGCGTTATTTTTACGATAACACTGCTTGGTGATTGGGCAGGTAACTGTTTGATGACAGGGTACTTGGAGTAGTAGTCTGCTATGATCAGCCATTGATGTCCATGGAGCTCGAACAAGTCTGTTCCAACTACGTCCCATGGCTTTGTTGGAATGTCGTGCTGCAGAAGAGGCTCTGACATTTGTGATGGCTGATGTTGTTGACAGATGCTACATGAGCTTGTGAATTGCTCGATGTCTCTGTTTATATTTTTCCAATAGACAGTGTCTTTGGCTAGGAGTTTGGTTTTCTCCTGTCCTAAGTGAGCAGTGTGGAGTTGATTTAGGATATCTTCTTGGAGGGTCTGAGGAATGACAATTTGTTGTCCTTTAAGGATAAGGCCGTCATCAATTGATAGCTGATCTCTTAGGCTCCAGAATTCTCTGATATCGGTAGGCAGTTGCTTGATTGTCTCAGGCCATCCCGTGACAATGGTATCTCTTAGCTGGTTAAGCAGAGGCTCGGCTGTTGTGCAGTCTCTCAGTTTTTCAATGCGGTCAGCAGAGAAACGAATGGTGTCAACTCGAACATCCAGATCGATAGGGTCCGAATTACCAGGTGATGGCAGGCGTGATAACCCATCAGCCAATATGTTTTCGGATCCCTTGTTGTAGGATAATCTGAAATTATATCCCTGTAGCTGGATAAGCATTCATTGTAGGCGAGCTGGAGCTGGGGTGAGAGGTTTGTCAATGATCATGACAAGAGGTTTATGGTCAGTGATAATTTGGAAACCATGACCGTATAAATATGTGTGGAATCTATGTGTGCCAAACACGATTGCCAGTAGTTCCCACTCGATACATGCGTATCTTTGTTCTGTTTGTGTCAGACTCTTGCTTGTGTATAAGACAGGCATTAAATTGCCAGCTGTGTCTGGTTGTAGAAGCGCTGCGCCTATTCCATGAAGACTTGCGTCACAGTGCATGTAGATTGGGCGCTTGGGGTCAAAGTAGTGAAGTAGGGATGTTTCAGATACTTCACTCTTCAGGTTTTTGAAAACCGTCTGGTGGTGTGGCTCCCATTGGAATTCTGACTCTTTGTGAAGTAAGTCACGTAATACAGTGGTTTTTGAGCTGAAATCCTTAATAAAACGGGATAGGTATGTCATTACACCTAAGAACTGTTGCAGTTCTGTTTTATTGCGTGGTTCTGGCATTTCCTGTAGGTCTCGTACCTTTGCTGGGTCAGGTTTCATCCCAGTATGGGTGTATATATTTCCGAAGAAGGAGATTTCCTGGCGTTTTATCTCGCATTTCTTGGAATTCATTGTGAGGCCCTCTTGTGTGGCGACTTCCATGAGGTGCCTTAGGTTGTTGTCATGTTCGCGTTCTGTTGAGCCATATACAACAATATCATCCGCTATACCGCATGCTCCTGTGCACTTCTCAAGTATTCTGTCCATCTCAAGCTGGTAGATGTCTTGGCTCACGTTTAAACCAAATGGAAGTCTTTGGAAGCAGTACCTTCCAAATGGTGTTTGAAAAGTGGTCAGGATCTGGCTTTCCTGGTCAAGCTTTATAGACCAGTATCCTGCCTTAGCATCCAGTTTTGAGAAGTATTTTGCACCTGCAAACCGGTGATTGAGTTCCTCAACTGTTGGAATTTGATGATATGGCCGCATTAGGGCTCTGTTTAGTGCCCTTGGGTCTAAGCAGACCCTTATTGTGTTGTCGCGTTTGGTTACATATGTAAGGGAGTTTACCCAGTCTGTTGGCTCCTCAATACGACGAATGACATTCTGTGACTCCATCTTGTCTAGTTCAGCCTTGATCTTTTCACGCATGGCTATTGGCGTTCTTCTCGGTGCGTCTATGTGGCATGGGATGTTAGGGTTGACAGTGAGCTTGTGTGTTTTCTTGAACTCGCCAATGCGGTCGAATCTGTTGGGGTGTAAACGTATCAGATCATCTATGCTGTTGATAGGTTGTTGCTGAACGGATATGGCACAGTTCATTGTCACAACGTTAAATGCTACAGATGTTGGCAGGCCCAGTATAGCTGGTCCTGGAGTGTTGACCACATAAAATTGAGTGTTGAGCCATGAGGAGTCCTTGTATTTGCACCTGATGTTTGTGGTGCATTTTATTTCAGTGTTGTTGTATGCTGTCAGTACGCATTTCGTTGGGTTTAGTGATCCAGGTATTGGGTTTCCGTCTTCGTTTATGGCAGAGGGGCACATACTGCGGAATATGCGTAAAGGTAGTGTGTTTGCTTGTGCACCTGTGTCTACCTTCAGTTTGAGGCTGTGCGTACCTGGGTGGTCTGTCAATATAACGTTGATATTGAAAAATGCTTCATTTTGTGTTGTTTTTTGTTTATGCAGTGGATGTTCACTGTTAATAGTGCTGAATGTGAGGTGCTCCATCGCCGCATGTAGGTTTGTTGTGGCTCGGTCGTCATGTTCAGCAACGCTGTCGACTTTTCGGCCTGTTTCATGTTGTCTGTGCCTTGACTGGCTACGGCTTTTGTGCCAGGATTTTCCTTGTTTCCTGGGTCTGAGTCTCATTGAGAAGCACAATTTGGCCCAATGGCCCATTTTTCTGCAGGAACTGCATATGTCGTTCTTGGCAGGGCAATGCTCCTTGCCAAAACGATGGTCCCGTCCACAATTTTTACATAAGTTGCTGGTATTTCTGTTGCCTTCCTGGCATTTGCGACCACCGCGATTTATGGTGTCTATCTGTGACAGGCCATGTAGTTGGTGTATTTTGTTTATATACACGGCTGAAGCCTCATATGTGCGTGCTAATTTCACAGCCTCTTCTATTGTGTAGCCCTTCGGTTTGTTTAACAGTTCTTTTTGTAAGTCCGGTATGGGCGTGTTGGCTATCAGTATTTCTACTAAACGTTCGTTCATTTCATGGGTTGTGAAGTCGCATTTCTTCGCCTGTAAGCGACACCTATTTAGAAATATGTCGGTCGTCTCGGTAGGCTTTTGTTGGTATCTACCGAGTTCGAGCCTACATATACGGTGGTTAGTTGCCGGTTCCAGCTGCTCCATAAATGTGTTGAAAATTTTGTCGGCGTCTCTCCGGTCTTCGCTTGACATAGACCAACTGTTGTATCTACGAATTCCTTCCTCGCCAGTTGCGAGTAGAACGATAGGCACTTTCTCTTCTTCTTTAGTTCCCTTCGCTGTGAAATAAAGTTCCAAACGTTGTTGGAATATCTTGAATGACTCTGCAATGTTAGGCGAAGAGTCCCAGTCAAGAATGGGAACTGGTATAGATATATTAGCCATAGTAGTAGTAGTGTTGTTATGTGTGTGTGAGTGTTCTGTTCCGAGCTTCGACGAGCGTGTGTGTGTGAAGTTTTACGAAGTTTTGGTTCGAAAAGAAAAAATATAATGTCTTACTTTTATCGTTGTTTTCTCTTATTTTTCTTTATATCTCACCGCTGCCACCATGTCACACTGTGTTTGCTCGTATTGAGTGGTTTATTAGTAGAGACAAACGAGAGACGCGTGTTGTTGGTTTTAAAAATATACATGGAAGACCTTTATTGAAGTGCGCATGCGCGGTTGTTACAAAACTAGAGTTCGTCACAAAACGAAACGATAACATTGTTACACATTATACAGGGTGTTCTAAATTATTACTTTCTATTACTGTCTGAGCCACAGTTGTAGAGTAGTTAGTATTTCTTAAATTAGATTATTAAGGTGTTACTGATTATAGTATAAAATATATTGTACAAGTATAAATAAATACAGTATCCATATATATTGGCGAAAATAAATGTGAGAAGTACTTTTGTTCCACCTATGGACAAACTGCTACTGCAATGCTCTGTAATATAATTCTCAAAGTAGTGTAGGGTAACACTTTACGTTTGTCAATATGTAAATAAAATGTGTATATGGTATTTAGGCATATTCTGTGTGCCCCATAGCATTGAGTTTAGTATATATGTTTTCCCTTACAGAGTGATAAATGTAATGAAAATAAATACTAACACAATCAAGGGGGTGTAACTATTCGTACTATTTATGGTAGAGACTACTACGAGTGGTGAGTAACAAGCCCTTTTATTGTATGTTCTTTTATGTTGTGTTGCAAGTCCACTTTACGTTTGTCAATATGTGTATATTGTATTTGGGCGTATTTTCTCTTTATGTTGTGTCCCTCATAGCATTGAGTTTAGTTTTCCCTTACAGAGTGGTGAAGGTAATGAAAATAAATACTAACACTAGATTTTTTTTTTAATGTTGTCTTTTCGCTTTTAAAATTCTATTTATTCATTTTATTTTATTTATCTACAGGGTGAACCCCCCCCCCCCCAAAAAAAAAACCATCCAAAGAATCGTTAATAAAATTCACAATCTTTTTCGCAATCCAACTATATTTGCTACAAATAAACTTAAGTCTATATTTTACTTGTCAACCAATTTTTAGTCATGAATGTCCAACAATCTTTGTTTTATCGAAGTTCAATGATAAACACACCTTGATACGACATGCAAACTTGTCAATAACTTTGACACACTTTTCTCTTGTCGCTGTCCTGCATTTTGTAGTGATGGCTGTCTTCAATCTGGGGATGGTTCTCTTCAGTTCAGGAATAGTCTGGGGATGGTTCTGATAGACATTATCTTTGAGATAACCCCATAAATGAAAATCTGTAAGGTTAGGATCGGTGAGTGTACATTTAGGATCACCCCTCCTACTGATGATACAATGACCAAAGTATCTCTGCATATCATTAAACGGCGATAAAACAAAGACTGTTGGGCATTGATGACTGAAACTTGTTGGATGGGTCAGGCAGAGACTGAAGTTTATTTGTTCTGAATATGGTTGCATTGCAAAAAGGATGTTTCATTTTGGGGCATCAGCCTGTATTCTGTTTCAAACTTAAGCATCACAGACCAACTAAAATACTATTTCAACTTTGAGTATGACAAACAAACAGACACACAAAGCTTCCTCTAGAGATGAGTGGGCATATCTAAAATTGTTCTTTCAAACGTAAGCATGAAAGAGCAACCGCTTGACTGACAGAGCTGTTTCTAGAGATACGTGGATGCATATATGAATTGTTGCTTATAATCAGATGAATGCATTCTCTGCATTACCGAATTATGAACAAAGAGTTTGTGTTTGGTGAAAGAAAGTTCTGGAATCAGGCAAACCTTGAGGCAATTTGGAGGAAGGGAAGGTTGGGTATGTTCTTGATTTCTAATTAAAGAATCTGTGCTATGAGGGCAATTCGAATAGATTCCAGCTTTAACAATTTGGGCACACGTGGTTGGACAAATTAGAAAATCAGTGAAGTGTGAGATTATTTATTTTCCTTATTTATATGCATATACGTTTTTGCATAGACATTTAAGTATATAGCTATGAATAGCCAGAAGCATATGAAATTATATATATATATATATATATGAAAAAGGAAGGATGATAGTAATCCGACGTAATGGGAAATGAAATAGGAAAAACGCAACGTGAATTGAAAAAAAGATTGAGCGAACACAAATGAGACATAAAAAACAATAACTTTCTCAGTGCACTTTTTCCCCACGTATTCACGCTTTCAAGTTTGAACAGGCCAAAATCATCAAACACATTCATAACAAAGTTCGGCGAAGACTACTTGAAACAACACTCATCACATACTCTAACACCATTAGACAACGAAATGGTTTCTACAATCTATCCCCCTTAATAAGCAAAATTATCATAACCGAACAAAAACTAAACCTAGATCATGGCTAACCCTTCTTCTTATCGTTCTCACTTGCACTTATATACAACTCCCCGCATACCCACTTACGTGCTGACTCCTTTCTCACATATATATTCATTCACATACTCATGAATCACCCACTACGAATCAAAACTATTTAACCACAAATAACAGCGTTACAAATTAACACAATTTACACATCCTTACAAATATTTAGATATTTAAACCCCTTTTTCTCTCAATTTACTCTCAAACCATCAACACATCCTGAACGAAACCACATTTTACTTATCACTCCCCCAAAATTAAAATCTGTTTTCTTTCTTCTCATGCTCACCCCCTCCTCGTCCTCAGCACACTTCTACACATTCTTTCAAACACACTTATACTCACATATTCCTGACATAGCCATCTGGTCAATACTCCTCCCTCCCTCCCTCCGGCCTCAAAAAAAAATTCACACCTGACCACAACAAAAATCTCACCTCTCCCCTTTCATCTCTCCCACTCTTTTGACTATTTCCTTCACACTCTTACCCCCTCCCCCACCCGCCCATTTTCGAGTTATCTTCATTTCTTCAAATCTTTTTCTAAAACTATGATACCATCTACATGCTAAACACACAGAGTTTCCTCCTCCCCTCCTCTTTCCCCAGCCTCTCAAAATCCATGCCGCCCCTCACCACGGCAAAAATTTCAGCAGCCCCTTCATCTCTCCCACCCTAAGGCCAATTCACTAATATCCTCACCCCTCCCCATTTCACTGCTATCTTACTGGTACCCGCTCAAAGCTTTCCATATTCATTTCATTCTTCGCCACCACTGACTTCTCACAGCCTGGACTCTCCTCTAGCGCTCACAGTAGTGGCTACTACTTTTCTTTATCACTCCATCATGTCAACCCAAGATTTCGATGTACTTGCATGACATTTTTTTTCAAATTATCATCCTGAGGAAGTCTTACAATAAAGACGAAACGTTGATGAATATATAAAAAAAATACTTCTTGGTTTTTTCCTTTTTCATTTCCCATATATATATATATATATATATATATATATATATGTGTGTGAAAAGATGACAAACGGAAAACAAGTTAAAGTGCAGGAGAAAAACAAAAACTAGAGATTTTTGACCGGTTTCGTTCGTGGAGAACGTCGTCATTTTCTGAAAACGTTCTCCACGAACGAAACCGGTCAAAAACTCTCTTGTTTTTGTTTTTCTCCTGCACTTTGACTTGTTTTCCGTTTGTCATCTTTTCACACATTTTGTCCATCACGACACTTCATTTTCATGAATTATCGTGTACCTTACCCCATATATAAATATACTTTCTCCACATCTGCTTATACGTCTTGCACATAAACAACCTACCAGAAAGTTCATTGCATTCCTTGTGTACCCAATGTTTGCAAGTACTGCAAAAAATTGAATTGCACTCGACTCCCTTTCAATAAACTGAGCAGGGAAAATGCCGAGTACTACATGCATACTCTTGTCAACAGGGCAGGGTGTAGTATCTGTTCTGTTTTGTTGTCAGGAAGCTACAATTTATATTCCAGAGTGGGAGTTCAGGTTTATACGTTCACATTATTTTCTCAACGCTAATGCAAAAGCGTTCTACATAGCACTTCAGATAGTTTCAGCATGCTTCTTGGAGGTGACCGTAGCTAAATGGTTAACAACACTGACTAACGACCTTGGTGTGGCAAGCAGAAACACTGTTGGCAACCTTCAGATGGTCCCTCCCGTAAGTACGTGATGTCTTACTAGAAATATATCAGGGAAACCAATGCCAACAATAGAATCATCTGATTCATACGAAATGAATGAATGAATGAGCTTCTCATCAGATCGTGTGATAACAGTGTTTTTTTCAGCTTTTGTGACGAGATATCACATTTTTTAGAGTTGAAGAGGTTTCTTGTAGTTGTTGAAGGAAAGGAGCTTTGTCTTAGAAGCATTAAATGTTACTATTCATTTATGACCCCATTCCACTACAGACTGGAGATCACTTTCTAAGTATTTAGCCATTGCCTCATATATGTGTGTAGTGACGGCTCGGAAGGAGACAGTCGTAACACCGAGGCGCGAACCCACACCCATTAAATTACGAGACTGAGAGGGTTGCATTATGCAAATTAGATGTAGCAAGAAGGCTACATAAAAGGCGGTGTCTTTTGGATCGGGACCAGTCGAGTAGAGAACGTCACGAAGATCGGATACGTTGGGAGAAGACGGAAGAAAAAGAAGAAAAAACGCGTTGCACGGTTAAAGGAACACAATTCACAACATACTATTACAAGCTATACCGGCTTTTTTGCTATGGCGAAGGTACGCATACACAGTGACATGGTAAAGCCATTTACTGGCGAGGGAGACGTGGTAGCATGGCTTAAGAAACTGAGACTGGTGGCGAGACTTCAGAAGGTGGATGATGTTGCGAGCCTGCTCCCATTATATCTGGAGGGGGACGCGTTGGCCCTGTACTTGGAGATGGACGAGAGCGACCAACTGGACGTAGAGCAGATAGAGGCCCGGTTAAAGGAGGCGTTTACGGACGGAGCATTCACAGCCTATAGGAAGTTGACCATGGTTAGATGGGCTGGCGAGCAGGTGGATGTTTACGCCAATAACATCAGACGGTTGGTCAGACTAGCAGGTTTCAATGGCGTCGGACTTGAGAAGTTTGTCAAACTGGTTTTTGTCACGGGATTCCCTGAGGCCATCTCTATTGGACTCCAACAAGTGCCAAACATTGAGACTCTAACCATGGGAGACCTAATAGCGAGAGCAAGGGTGCTAACAACAGTTAGGGACCAAAGCCAACATGTGATTGCAGCCATGTATCCACCTGGCAGTAAAACAGCAGTTCCCAAGAGCTGCCACAGTACTGGTATAACCTGCTACAGATGCAGCGGCAGGGGTCACATAGCAAGAGACTGCCGAAGACGTGAAACACGTTGCTACCAATGCGGCAAGATTGGACACTGGGCCCGGAACTGTTCGGGAAACGAGCCAGGGGACGAAGCATCAGAGCCAGCCTTCTCCCCCACCAGGAGGTTATTATCCATGTTGATGGAATGCGGTGTTCGGCGTTAGTTGACACGGGATGTGCACAAACAATAGTGGATGCGAGCAGATGCCGATCCTGGAAGACAGCGAAGGTGAACATCGTGACCGTTGGAGGCGCGTCCGGTGCATGCTGGGGCGGTCACCATTGCCACAGATGAAGGCAATGCTGTCAGGATAGATGTTCTGGTGGTGCGTGGTAGACCACTGGGATTTGATCTATTATTGGGGATCGATGCGATTAAAGCGTTGGGAGGTGTCACTGTGGGACTGACAGGAGCGGTTCGGATCGGCGACAGGAAAGTTTCTACGTGTGCGGCTATCTCCATCAACGAACCCGACTTTACTACTACTTTCGACAGTCAAAGACGATCATGGACCGCGGCGTGGAAGTGGGCAGATAACCGCGCACCTGAAGAGCTGTGTAATGAAGTGTCCGAGTATCGGGTGGCTGCAGAAATTCGACCAGAATATGATCAGGAGATCCGCACGTGGATGAATAAGAGTTGGCTCGTGCCATACCCGGAAGAAAGGCTGGGACCTCCCAAGGGTTTGATTCCGTTGATGGCCGTGGTACAGCGGAATAAGGCAAAGGTGCACCCAGTGATGGACTATCGCGAACTTAACGATCATGTGGACATATTCACGGCAAACGCTGATGTTTGCGCCGCTAAGATGCGTGAATGGCGCCAGAAAGGAGCTAATGCGTCTCTGCTGGACCTCAGGAGAGCGTACCTCCAAGTACGAATCCACGAGACACTGTGGCCGTACCAGACTGTGGAGATCGATAGAAAGAAGTACTGTCTGACGCATCTAGGATTTGGATTGAATGTGGCTCCGCTTGTCATGAAGGCCATCGTCAGCACGGTTCTATCGCAAGAGGAAGCCATGGACCGCGCAACATCGGCTTACATCGATGATATCCTGGTCGACGAAGATGTTATGCCCGCGTCTTGTGTCAGAGAACATTTGGCTCGGTTCAGACTGGAATGTAAGGACCCGGAGCGGTTGGGGGACGGCACATGCGTGCTGGGATTAATGGTCTGGAGCTGGAAGCGAGGACACACGGTTCAAGAAGTTCCCGACATCGTCACACGACGAACTGTGTTCTCCTTATGTGGAAGGCTTGTTGGGCACTTCCCGGTGTGTGCATGGCTCAGTGTGGCATGCGGAGTGATTAAGAGGAGAGCCAGTTCGATCACAAAAGGCTGGGATGACAAAGTGACTGACCCCCTCCTCCGGAATATGATGTGCGAGACTATGGATGCAGTGAAGCTGAGTGATCCAGCTTGTGGAGACTGGTGCGTGAACGGCCGGGAAGTGAATGTATGGGTCGATGCCAGCTCGCTAGCAACTGGGGTAGCATTGGAAAGACAGGGGACAGTGTTGGAGGATGCTTGTTGGCTGCGACCTGAGAACGATGCCCAGCATATTAATTTAGCCGAACTGGACGCCGTGTTGAAGGGCATCAACTTGCTCTGCAGTGGCAGAGCAAGGTATTGCATATAAAGACCGACTCTGCATGTGTGTACCACTGGGTGTCGGACACTCTAACTGAGAAATCACGAGTTCGCACCAAGGCAGCCAGTGAGATGCTAATTAGGAGACGGTTGAGCACACTCAAGGAGCTGGTGATGGAGTACAAGCTCTCGGTGGACGTAACGTTGGTTGCATCGATTCAAAACGTGGCCGACCAACTGACGCGCGTGCCACAGCGATGGTTTGACGCAATGAAAAGGTAAAAGGGGCCCGAGCCCCTGATAGGTGTTGTACACGTAGATGAATTGGACGCAGCCCAGATCATGGATATTCACAAATGCAGTGGACACCCAGGAAGGCGACGCACAACTTATTTCGCCAGAAGGGTTTGTCCTGCATCGGCGAAAGCAACAGTTAAGTCGGCTATACGAACGTGCGTAGAATGCCAATCAATAGATCCAGCGCCGGTCCACTGGGAGAAGGGAAAACTGGAGGTGAGCAGCAACTGGCAGAGGTTGGGGATGGACATTACACATTACGGTGGTTATCATTTCCTAACTATCACAGATTGTGGCCCGTCGCGGTTTTCTGTGTGGAGGCAGTTGGCACGACAAGACTCGGCAAGCGTGATTGGTCAACTGAGAGTTGTCTTTTTTGAGCGTGGCCCACCGCGGGAACTACTCACCGATAACGACACAGCCTTTCGCAGCAGGGAATTCAGGATTTTCGCAGATGAATGGGGTGTGAACCTGAGATTCCGTTGTGCATATGCCCCAGCCGGGAACGGAATTGCAGAGCGATGCCACCGTACCGTAAAACGGATTGCGGCTAGAATGAGCTGCTCCATACAAGAGGCTGTCTACTGGCATAACGTCAAACCAAAAGACGATGAGTCACATTTGATCGCACCAGCCAATGCGATCTACCGTTACGAAGTGAGGGTAAAAGGGGTTGACGTGGTGCCATCATCAGCAGGTCCTGAACAAGGTCCTTACCGGGTTGGAGACTGCGTGTGGGTGAAGTCACCGGAGAATCGCTGCACCACGAGTTTTGGCCAAGGTCGGGTAACAGAACTTATCAGTCCACAATCTGTCGTGGTGAATGGAATGCCCAGACATGTGAAGGACCTGCGCCCATGCTACAGTATACTCTCGTTAGAGGAAGATTCTGACAGCGTAACATCTTCAGAGAGTCTGATAACTGACGACGACACGGAGTCGGATGATTTACCCGAGACAAAAGTAGAAGCCCGCAATCCTGAAGAGTCCCACACCCCCGAAGAAGCCCACGCCTCTGAAGAAACCCCACTTTTGCGAAGGAGCACCCGGCTAAGACGACCGCCGAGGTGTCATCTTTGTGATCATGAGATCACGGGGGAGTGTAGTGACGGCTCGGAAAGAGACAGTCGCAACACCGAGGCGCGAACCCATGCCCATTAAATTACGAGACTGAGAGGGTTGCATTATGCAAATTAGGTGTAGCAAGAAGGCTACATAAAAGGCGGTGTCTTTTGGATCGGGACCAGTCGAGTAGAGAACGTCACGAAGATCGGATACGTTGGGAGAAGACGGAAGAAAAAGAAGAAAAAACGCGTTGCACGGTTAAAGGAACACAATTCACAACATACTATTACAATGTGCACGCCCATTTTGCCCACGTGACGAGAGTAGAGCGTGGTATCGTCAGTAAATGTACCCATCTCAGACACAATGTCATCAGAGAGGTCGTTTATGAAAATCAGGAACAATGAAGGTCCAAGGATCGATCCCTGGGGTACACCGGCATTTATGTTCAACCTGGGTCATTGAGGTCAATCTGGACTTTTCTTTTGGTTAGGAAGGATTTAATTATATTAAATATTTATCCAGTAATACCATATGAATTGAATTTTCTGAGAAGTCCTTTATACCAGAGATTGTCAAAGGCTTTGGATATATCAAGCGCTATCGCCCTAGCTTCACTTGCCTTGTAAATATTCAAAGATTTTAGTGAAAAACAGAAGTAGACTGATGGGGCGATAATTCTGAGGGTCAGTTCTATCTCAAGAATTCTTAAAGACTGGTACAACAGGCAATTTTTCAGCAATCAGGGAAGCAAGATTCAGCAAGGCATTTGCTGTAGAGTTTGGAGAGAACAAGGGCCACTTCAGCAGAGCATTTCTTTACTACTATTGCTGGTATAAGATAAGACCCACATGCTTTGGAGGTGTCAAGGATTTTTTATGATGTCCCTGATATGAGATGGGGTGATGACAAGGTCATCAAGTGTGACTTCAGTCCGCAATGGGAATTTTGGAGAAAGTAGTTTGCGGAGTCCAAAGTGGAATTTAAGAAGAAGCGCTGGGAAAGTAGTTCAGCAAGCGACATCATTGTAGTTTGATAGCGGGGAGATTGTTGATTGCTCATTGTTCACCACACTATTGAAGATTTTCCAGAAATTACGAGTACTTAGTTTCTGCGACTGAATGCGTTTTCTGGTCATCTCTTTATACCTTCTCTTTGCTTAACTTTTCACGGTCTTACAATTTTTTCTTGATGCTATAAATTTCTGTCTATTCGTAGTTGACTTATGGCGACCAGATTGTCGGAATGCTTGCTTTTTCTGAGCGAGGTGAACCATTGTGAAGAGTGGGGCTTGCTGTAGAATTTCGCATGGAGACATATGCTTCAATGTCTTTTTTTGGTTACCTCATTTGAGCACTGATCAGCAGGGAGAGAAAAAAATTCACTCCATGGGGCATTACTGATGTGATCTCTGATGGATTCCCAATCAGCCTGCTTGTAGTATCTTGTTGTTTTGAGCAATGGTTCATCAGCTTTGAGACGAGATTTTAGAGTGATATCAATCATTACCACAAGGTGATCAGTATTCCTGAGTGGCCTAGGCATTCGTCACACAAGCCTCGGGCAGTGAGATCAAGACCAGGTCGAGAAGTGAAGCTTGGTGGTCCACACGATCAGCTACATGTGTCGTGAAAAAAGCTTAAAATTTGAGAATCAAAATTATGTGATTGATTTTGATCAAAATTGGAAAAAGTATTCTAGACATAAGGTTTAATAGCATTATACCTTTATTTTAATCATCGTCAGGGGACATAAAAGTGGTGCAAAACTTTACAATTTTATATTCTAGTTCCTTATTAAATATTTAATTTATCGAATAAAAAGTGAACATAATATTAAAATTGAATAATTTTCTGATTTATGGTGATTAAAACTGTAAATGTGTTGTTTTATTTACAGCGAGTAATGTCTGCACTTAAGATGTTCAATGTTCCGAAAGATATTGCAACACTCTGTAATGGCTACCACACATCCTGTGCAGAGGGGGAAATACAAATAATTGCCTCTTCTCTTGTTTAAAACAGGTCGAAAAACAATTTTATTCCATTTCAAATCATCATTAAAAATGTTGCAGCACTAAACAAAATTCATATTTGGATATTTTTTCAAAAAAAGAAAAAGAAAAGATGTTTGCTGATCAAAATCTAGATTGAATAAGAGAACCTGGAATGTTAGACTTGGTTTGTGACCGGTCTAAAACGCAACAAAATAATGAACTTTATTTAAAAAATAGATTTTTGTTTCTATCAACAAAGGAATAAATGTCCTCCTAACATTTAATAGATTTATTTACTAGAAAAAATGTGACACCTTGGGTCATCCATTGAGCTCGGGTTCGATAGTTTGAACTATCTAAAGAGCGAGTTTTCAAAACCAGTTAAAATGTAATAAAATAAAAAGGCAGAATCCAAAATTAGTCTGTTCGCTATATCTCTTCTTCCATCCCTCTCTCCTCTCTCTCCCCCTCTTCCTTCCTATCTATATCTTTCTTCTCTCCAGTTAAATAGTATTAATACTGTTGTGATATTCCCTATTGTTTATAATGGACTATTCCAATATTTTGTTTTATAGTTAGTTTTATTACCCTTTGACTGTTAATAAACAGAGAGACAAAGAGAGAGTGACAGAAGTGAGATTGATAGACACTGTATAAAAATGTCGGGGCGGAGTAAAACAATATACAATGAGAGTAATAGAAACTTAGTAATAGATTGGTGACTTGATATACTTATCAATTACGTCTAATTACAACCATTAAAATGTTTATTTTTTTCAAACATAACTCAATCCCAAAACGATGGAATATTTTAACATGTATTTTGTTTCAGGCAAACAAACGTTGATTAACTCAGCTTTAGTATAATTATAGATAGATGGCAAATAGTTGAATAATTGAAAATTTGAAAATATTTCAATCGCTCTCTAGTAAATTCAGTAGGATCCAAAAGTAACAAGGCGTTTTTTTTATTAGTTTTTTTGTTTTGGCTCGGCTGTTTTGAAACATTCAAATAAGTAAGATCAGAGAAGTAGGATCAAATAAGTAGGATCAAAACAAATAACTAGGGTCAACACAAATAAGTAGGATCAAATCGGTAGGATCAAATAAAGATGTTAACTCTGGTCAAATCAGTAGGATAAAAAGTAAAACGACTGTTTGTTTAGTTTGCTTTCGTCTTGTTTTTCTTTTTTTTTAATGTATAAAACAAAAACTTCTTATGTATGTTAAAAAATAGGAGTGTGTTAGAAATATGCAGCTGAAATTGCTCGGTCATGGTCACGTGATTGATTAAAGAAAAGGTGTTTCGAAATAGTTAAGGCAGTTGAAGAGGGACAAAGCTAACAGATAGGTGCCAACTTTTCGTCATGGCCACCATAATAAAGAAATGATAAAACTCCTAAGAATCTATAATGTAACCTACTGGCCGGTAATTATTGTAGAATTGAATTAATTAATAAATATTTTAAATATTATACATCATTTTTAGTCATCCATTCATTAGAAGATCGATTGTCTGAAGAAGAATAACAAGAAGAACAAGAAAAACAAGAAGACGATAATATGCAAACGATAACATGAGAATCCAAATAAAGCTACTAGACATGTCACGGAATGAATATATAACATTTAAACAGGATGCAAATGATATAAAATAAGGATTTAACTCAACAAATTTAAGCATTTTCTAGTCCCATAACTTCAGTGGTGTAATATTTATATTCATACATTTTTCGCCTTAGCAGTATCTTTTTTAAGCTACTGAAAATAATTAAAAAGTTCCTTGTCTTGTGTAACAAAACATGTTCAGATGACACGTTCAATAGAATCTCGGACTGTCATAACCTGATATGGTTTCAATCTCAGCACTTGCAAGTCTAGCAACACTGAAGAACTGTGATATAATGAGACAAGAAAACTTTAGATTTCCTAAAAGCTGAAATAACCATTTAAACGAGTGTTCATTCAGTATCTCTTGTTATAAAATGAAACATTTTATGAGACATACTTTATTGGCCGTCATTGTCTCCCCAACATCAGAATGGTCCGATTATTCCTCTGCTTCGAGATGACAACCCACATGGTGCACTTCACAGACCGCAGTGGCCTCTGCAATACTTCATCTGGCACTTGTTCCTCAGAATGCAGAATTCTTGTTGACATGATAAAGAGACATGGGCTTCATCACTGAGCCACGCCTGTTTGAAGGTTAATAAACTAGAGCTGTAATAGACAATATTTTAATATGAAAACCACAGCAAATGTAGATAAAAATTCTCACAAATTCACTAAAAACAGTTTTTATTCGCATACAATTCTTTCGACCTGCCTCAATGATATATAATGTTCAAAATGAATAAAGTATTTATTTTTCTTGAAAAGGTGATCATCAGTGCTCACAAAAAAAGTTATATCTCCAGGCTGGAAAAAACTGAATTGCATTCAGCATTCATTCATTTTTTTATATTTTGTTTCATAATATATTATTTCCATACAATATTTTGTTTTTCATTTATTCTTCAGACCATATTAATGGGGAAGTTTACATCGAACATACGAATTGTGGTATCTTCGACCACAGAATTATCTGCCCTTCTTGATTATATAAACCGGAGCACAACGTCAGATAGGCCTCTTTTCAGTTCCGACCACAACAGACGGTAGTCATCGGGGACGCTGCTTGTCGCCTTGTCTGACTCACAAAATCACACGTGTTCAAATTCATAAACATGTTTTTGTCGGTAAGAGATTTTTCTTCACACACGCATTCATATTCCTACAGATACAATTTCTTCTCCAGAACATGTTATTTTCACGTACACAATTTCGTTATTGAACATATTTTCCCATGTCCGTTTCAATTATATGAACTATTTCAATTCCACACACATTATACATACATATATACACACAGCATTAATCATTCCACATACACACTGTATACGTATTAATGTACTCTGCTTCATTGTCGTTACACGCGTTCAATAAACGCTTTATTTAAACAACCTATTGCCTGTGAATTATTATTTTGCTTTGCATGTGACATTGCTTGCATTATGAACATGTAACCGGGATTCCAAAGCTGTGTTGTATGGGGCAGAGTAATTAATTTCGCACAAAAACAAAAACAAAAACAAATTCATTCTTTAAATAGAAAAAAAACAAACGAAAACGAACAATTTCTCCATTTTTTAAACCTTTTCAACAAATTTCAAAAGCACGTGGATTTCACCCTACACAAAAAATTACAACACGAACTGTGAATCACGCACGCAAAAGAAAAATACGTCGGAATTTAACCTTCAACAACTAAAGAACATATCTCTTACTGCAAACGAAAAAACTATATGAACTTTCTTCAATTCGACTTCAAACAACAAAATCTCTGACTTCCAAGAATCTCCTATTTATTTCAACAGCAAAAGAAATTCCGTGACTTTTTTAAAAGAAAAACAAAAGAACAAAGCTGAAAACGCCGTACATCGCCCCCCCCCCAAATTACATGACGTCATTTCTCTCTTTTTCATACGTAGCACGTGTGTGAAACAAATTACACGACTCCACCTTTTTTTTCTATCCACGTGGTAGAAATATTTAAAAAAATTTTTAAAAAACAATTTCTTTTATCATTCACCCTCAAACATCACTATGATACTGACGATCTTTCGGCGAATTACCGTTTGCCTCCGTTTACCTCCAGCAACGTGAAAAACTGGTTTACCCAATTGCAGGCGTTATTCTCTGTGAGAAGAATAAGCTCGCAAAAAAAACGGCAAAATTGCATGTGCAGAATCTTTACTAACTTCGACCTCTTGTGCGATCTCCCACATGGTTAAACGACGATCTTCCATCACCAAATTTCGCACCCTCTCAACAACAGCTGCACTCCGAGCAGTTTGGGGCCTGCCAGAACGCTGGTCACTCTCCGCTGATGTGCGGCTATTTTTGAATCGGTTAAACCACTGCTTGATTTGTGTTAAACCCATCGCATCTTCTCCAAACACCTGCTGATTCTTACGAATTGATTTGCTTTGAGAATCACCAAGCTTTTGACAAAATTTGATGCAGTACCTTTGCTCAACACCTTAAGTCATCTTGTGAGAATCGGTAATCCAATGAACACGTTGCGTAGCATCTCACTCAGCGATTGACAGGCAGCGACTAATTCACAGGAAGGTGGTGATAAAATTTACACATGCGCATGAAGGTGTCTTCCTTCAATGTGTAGAGTGGTGCAGCTCTATCGTTTCTATTTCGCATGGAAAACAAAAACGGTCGGATACTTTTTAGACAGGCCCTGTACATGACTGTTCCCCCTGACCTTTATTTCCTCTCTCTCTCTCTCTCTCTCTCTCTCTCTCTCTCTCTATATATATATATATATATATATATATATATATATATATATATATATAGAGAGAGAGAGAGAGAGAGAGAGAGAGAGAGAGAGAAAGTTGATATTGAGTTTGAAACATGACGTGTATTCCGAGGTTCGAGTCCGGCGACCGGTATGAATAATTCTTCTCTACACTGACGATTCCCAAAATGCTGAAACGTATATATATATATATATATATATATATATATATATATATATATATATATATATATATATATATATATATATATATATATATTTGTACAGGATGCAAAAGTTTAGCAACATTATTCAAACTAGCATAATAAGCTTTGATTGTTGATGGAATTTCTTGGTCAGTCTGCGTATCAGATTAAAGTGATTAATAATACGCTGAGGCTTCATATTAGCTGTGAAGATCGCATGAATCTCCTTTTAATCATCAGACTGTATACAATGGCTGCAACAAACAAAGTATTATAGCCAAGCACACAGCATTCAGAATGTCTTCCTTTCAAGATAACAAGATTGATTTTATTATTACAAGATGGTAAAATTGGCTTTCAAATGGCCGTGTGATTTATTATAAAGTAGTTGTATATACCCGACGTTGCCCGGGACACTGCTTTCAATGTTGTTTCATGCATTGTATTTCCCCGTTTTTGTTTTTTATTTATTTTTAAAATAAAGATAACTAATAATTCAGTGTGTATTTATCAAAGTTACATATAGGCGAGAAATACACACAGACTCAAGAATGGTAAAACCTATTTATAAAATGTTTACATGACTGAAATAGGAAATAACTTAGGATTTCTCTTCCTCCGGCCGAGGGCAAAACAGAAATTAACTCTTTACTGCTTTATTTTTTATATTGGTTTGAAAAAAGTGAAAAACGTTCCATAGGGGTAATATAAAATAGAATAAATGATTTTTTGAAAAAAAAAAATATTTATTGAACAAAAATAAATGATGTTGCAAATGTGCAACAAATGGCATAAAATGTTACATGTATAACAAAACACTACAATATATGCATCTTAATAATCATAATACACTAGAGAATCATAAAATAATTTTTACTTACCATTATAATGACAAGATTTAAAAGTTTAGGCTCTTTAATTAGAGAGATGACACACCAATGACATTTGCTCGTGACGTCGAAGACACTGATCATCTATTTAGTAGGTGTACTGATGCAACATTATACTAATACCTACTCACACTTGCCAACAGGTTCGTTGCAGATGTGAAACAAGTTTCAGTTTGACGCATTTTCGTTGAATATTATATTAAATAGGCATTTTGTTGGAATGTGTCATATTTGAAAACAAAAAGTATTTAAAAGTTAAAGATGGTGGTTGGTAGAAACTTGAAATTTTGTAGGAAATGAAAAAAAAAATCTGAGAATAAACAAAAGTTTAAAATTCCGATATTTGAGGTGGGAAATGAGTTTGTCATTCTTTTTACAATCCGGTGTTTTTTTACTTTTACTAATTAATATTGCTCTCCCCAATTGACCAGTTAACTATGTTATAGTATATCTTTCTTGTGATTTCTTGGTCTTACGGGATTCCAGGACAAGAATTCATCTAGTCTGGTGGAATATCCAGCTTAGTGCTGCTACTTGAGGTAACATTCCTTGGAGAAGATGAACCATTCCTCGTATGAGCTTGTGTATATCCGTGTCGAGGGGATCTTATTTGGGCTTCGAATACTATGTTATTTTGAATATTCGGTCAGGGTTTACTTGTCAGGGGAAGTATCCTCATGTTAGGTTGTCATGACAAACTCTTGTAAAGAAAGGCCGAAGACTCGCGAGAATGGTGTCTAGTAGGTAATTCAAACTCTCCCCATTAAATATATATGTGTATGTTGTATAAAAATATCTTTAAAATATGATGTAATATTTTGGAGAATTATGACATACTTTAAGTGACAGACAGATGCTAAATCTCCATTATATCAACAATGGTGTAAGGAAAGGAATTGACGACTTTTAGAAATTGTCTTTGAAGACTTTTGGGGAAATAGATTGCCGAATTTATTTCTGCCGGCTTTGCAGGCTAGAGCCTAGGGCCTTAAAATCTAGAGGCCCTCCAGTCAAGGTGTATAATATTTATTACATGATCGTAGGCCTTTCTTGCATATGCTGTCAGAAAACACTAGCATTGATTTTGTCCGCCCAAGAAAGCATGATCTAATAAAATGAAACATATCTAAAGAAAGGTTTTCTTTCTACCTATATATATATATATATATATATATATATATATATATATATATATATTCTAGATGTACCAACCCGGTGTTGCCCGAGATGCAGTGAAGTCATTTTAGGTTGCAATTTTTATTTGTTTTCACATTTTTACACTTATACAGAGAAGGAAATAAAATGTTACTTATAAGGTAGACAACTCCTATTATATTCTTCAATTAAAAATATAAGTTATCCCTCTTTCTGACTTTTATTTTTTATGTGATTGTTTAAAATGTTTCATATTACCAGTCGTCTGAGCTGGCCTAAGTAATTTTAAAAATAAATTGCAGTTAAATACTTTTTATATTACAAATAACATGGTACAACAATAACAAATGAAAATTGGCTAGTCAGAAGCAAAGTTTGATTTGTCAGCTTAAATGGAATTTGGGTCTGACTTTCAAAATCCGACAAAATAACTTTATATATTGAATATATATATATATATGTGTGTGTGTTTTCAAGATGTTTTTATACAACTATAAAAACATCTTAAAAATATGATGTAATATTTTGGAGAATTACAACATACTTTAAGTGACAGACAGACACTAAATCTCCATTATATCTACAATGGTGTAATTTTAGTATTTATTCATTGTTCTATCATTATGCTTCTTCTTCTTCTTCTTTTTCTTCTTCTTCTTCTTCTTCTTCTTCTTCTTCTTCTTCTTGTCATGTACATTGTTCACTACAACTGCATGTTTTTTCGCATTGAAAAATATAGACGTTATGTAGAGAAGAACCTATAGTTATTGACTAGTAGTTGTAAGTTATGTTTACTGGCCCATTTGGCATAATGGGCCATGATGTTAGGTTTCATTTCTTGGTCGAGTCATACCAGAGACTCCCAAAATCGTACCAGATCTCCCTTTTCTTTAAACACTCAGCATTATGAGGTACGGTTCAACGGTAAATGTAGTATTCCTGGGAAAGGAGTGGCGCCCGCCACTACACCTCAGTGTAGTAGCTAATGAGAAGGAAGCCTTTGAGTCGCCCTCAACTCTTGTCGACCACTTTACTTACTTCAGTTGTCAATCTGTAATCCTTTGAGAACATTATTTTCAGATAGGTGCTATGGTCCTCCTATGTACAGCACTTAATATTGCTAAATGGTCACCCATCTGGTACTGAGCAGGTTCATTATAGCTTCACTTCGGTGATCTTATTAGTACTTATTAGTACTGGTGTGTCAACATATACCGTACACTGTTATAGTAATGAACTGAGGAATTGTGAATTACAGAATTTTTAAAGATCCATCATCATCATCATAGAATTTTTTGTTTAAAACGCTATCATCCTTCAAATGTAAGGAGTTGAGGATTAGAATGTCTTATCAAGTAGAATAACCTAAGGTTTCTGTTCATCAAAAATCTGTCCTGGGATGATATAATTTTGGGATCGAATATCATCTGATATATTTTTTGCTTTGAAAAAAACACTCCAAAATACAAACAAACTAAAAACAAGTGATTTGTATGGGTGTTTCAAATAAATGAAAAATCACTTTGATCAGTTGAACAGAGAGAATTCGGCTAGAGGTCTGGTGAACAACATATTTTGGGAGCAGACTCCCTCACTCCAAACCTTATGTCATACCCAACTGAAATACTTAAACACCAAAAAAACAGCACTTCTTCCCTCTCTCTCTCTCTCTCTCTCTCTCTCTCTCTCTCTCTCTCTCTCTCTCTCTCTCTCTGTCCAGCTAAAGTGTAAAATAGTAATGTGTAAAAGTGGACATGGCTTATACGGACTATATATTTTTAAACAGATTTATCATAATATCTGATTATTCATTTCAGTTAAAATTTGACTGTGTTTAAAATATAATAGCTTAAAGATAATCTCTAAAAATATTTTTACGTCTGAAAATAAATATTAACATGAAAACTGTCCTGACGGCGACTAAAAACACATAAATTCAATGAAATTCGAAATTTTAAGAAATGAATTTTAAAAATCTCTTGAAAGATAAATAGTTTTCTGGGGAAGTATTTCAAAGGCAATTATTAAATTCAAGACTTAAGAGACTAAATTTATTTAAAAAATTACTTACTTTTTACTAAAAATTGCATAATTATCCAAAAAAGTAACATTGACATTACAATTCATTTTAAGAGAGTTAATAAAATGGCCACCGAGATTTAGACAACTACGGAAGACTATAACCGCAATAATATTTCATTTATTTTTTTAAAAATTTATATAGAAGATATGGTTTCGTAATAGATTGATTCAGTTAATTTTATGTAACATTCTTTGCTTTGATATCGCCTGTTGCCTTCAATTTGTTTTGTTTTTTTTTGCTTTCCGATCGTCTGAATGATTTAGATTTTCTGTCAAGCCTTTAACTCGTTTACAGAATATTAAATATTTAAACAATGAAAAAAATTGAACAAACACTTTAGCAATTACATTATCGGAAATATTCTTAAACGTGTCGTAACAATAATTAATTCCTTTTAATTTGAAACTAAAAGCGCATTCTAAGCATGAAAAAATTAGATTCGACAATTTTATTATTCATTGTAAACAAAGAGCTAAAGCAATGATTAATTATTAAATAGAATGCAACTTTGAAAGAAAATGATTATTTATTAATGAAAACATAAAAAAATAAACATTTAAATTTTATTGTTCCAAATGATGTAGATTTATCTCTTGAAAGTGAGAGAGACACGTTTGTTGGATCTCTGAAAACAAGTGTTAACATCGAGTGCAATTCCCGTTTGTTTATATACCAATGTTCTTCCGTAGAATTTGAAGTAAAACGTTTGTAAAATTTAATTTAAAATTCAATATTTTTTTCGGAACTGCCGACTGTCTAAATTATAGCATTTGTCTTTGTTTTCATGATACAAAAAATTATTACGCTGATTACTGCACTTTCATACACGAAAGGGAACTATTATAAAATCACGTTGTAAAATTACAAGCAAAATGTTATAAAAATATTCTAATAATATTTATGATATTATTTTATTTTTTTTGTGAAAATATAAAACACAATGCTTTATTATATTTATTATAATATTGTTAATTCGATAAATTATTTTTCTTCAAGTTTTATTAACACGGAATCTAGGGCTTTTTTCGCAATATATAATCACTATATTTAAAAGGATATTTTATTGTTAACATCTACTAGGTACGTGCAAAATCAATGGCCGATTCCCAAAATGTAAAAACATTTTAACCCCCCCCCCTCTTTCACTTAAAAATTCACTAAAATTCAGGAAATCAACCAATTTTAATGAAATTTTCAATATTTATTGATCAACAATCATGGAATACAATGAAACCATTTTTTTAAATCTTAGTGAAAATGTATTATTTTTTTAAAACAAAATACACCTTTACTAAAGTTATATTTTTATATATTAATAAAAAAAAATACATTAATTTTTTTTTTATGAAAATAAAGCATTGTAGATGTTAACAATTTAAAAAAAATTTTTTAAATATATTTTATATATTACGAAAAAGGCCCCTAAATACCGTGTTAACAAAATCACTATAACTTGAAGAAAAATTAATTTTTTGAATTAACGATATTATTATTGAATAAAGCATTGTTTAATCAATATTTTCACCAAAAAAATAATATAATTGCAAAAATATTTCATGTGATTTTAATGATTAAAAATGCGACGTAATTATATTTCCCTTCCATACATGAATGTTGCATCATCAGCGCAAGAATTTTTTTTTATAATCTTGAAAATAAACCAAACATTAACAAATTAACAAAGGAACTTAACGAAAAAAAGAATTTAAAAAATTGAATAATTTCTACTAACGATGAACTTAGATTGGTATGATAGCCCCGTTCTGTAATAAACAGGTGGGATTAATCTTCCAACAACCACTCGGTTTTACACCGCCCTCAAAATTTTATTTTAAGAGATTGAACAATTTCGTTAATTTCACAATTCATCGTCAATTATTTGGAAAGATTTGTATTTGTTTTGTCTTTTTTTAATTAATAAATATTTAAAAAGTTAAAAACAATTATTTATTAATAAATAAAGAGAAATCAAACATGACATTTTCTTTCAAAATTGAATTCTATTTATTAATAAATAACTGTTTTACCTTTATTTTCAATGAATTGTCAGTGTAGTCATTGACTTTAATTTACTTTTTCACACTTAAAATTTAAAAAAACACTTTATTTTAAAAAGAATCAATGTAATTTATCGTTACACGTTAAGAATAAATCGAGTAACTAAAGTTTTTAATCATGTAAAAAAAATTGATAACATTGACATTTAAAAAGTTTTATTTCAATTCTAAGGAAAAACATTAGTAAACAGACGTCATCAATAATTTCAGAGTATTACTTAATTAAAAACTAATACCAAGTTTAATATGATCCTTTTTAGTTAAAAATAAAATAAATAAGATCTTAATTGCGTACATTCACAAATATTTTAATTAAATAAGCATTTTCTTTTTTATTACAACAAAATAAGGGTATTAAAATTTCTTTATAACCTTAAAAAGAATAAAGAAATTAATGTATAATAATTTTTCAACTTCTATAAACTATTACAAAACCATTTTTATATATAAAGTTAAAAATGATAAATTATTACATTTTTGTCTTCCATATATTTTGTATAGTCGTTTTCCGACAACTGATGCCGGATTTTACTAATTCATGACTTTTGGGGGGATAATTTTGCTAATTTTTAGTAAAACGTGGGATTTTTTTTGTTTTAATTCAGTATCTTATGACTTTAATTTAATAATTATCTTTGAAATAGTTCCCAAAAACTTATGTTTCTCTTTCAATGGATTTTTACAAGTAATTTTTTCAAAGTTCAAAATTCATTGAATTTTTTTTTTTTTTATTTGGCCGCCGTTCATTATAATTTCTCTTTCACACGTAAATATGCAGTTTTTTTCGTTTAGAGATTAAGTTTAAGCTTTTATCTTTCAAACACAATCAAAGTTTACACGGAAACTAATTAAATAATTAATAGTAAGCGCTTTTTAATAAGCATAGTCCGTACAAGAGACGGACATTTTTGCACATACCTAACATCTACGGTGTTTTATTTTCATAGTACCCTGACCTATAACTTTAGTAAAGGTGTTTTTTGTTTACACAAAATAATAAATTTCCACTAATTTGCCTAATAGAATAATGGATTCATTATGTTCTGAGATAATTAGTTAAGAAATACTGAAAATGTTATTCAAATTTCTTGATTTCTTGAATTTTGGTGAATTTTTAAATGAAGGGAAGGGTCAATTTTTTTTTTAAAATTGCGATCGGCCATTCATTTTGCCGACACCTAGTGTAAAACAATGTGTACTTAATTTCATGAGTGCGATTTTGTTGACGAAATAAATAACACTTTCATTTATACTTGCCGACTTCGTTTTTGCAACTGAGAAAAGTGGCAACCTTAATAATTGCGGAAATATGAACAGGAAATATACAACTGCGTATTATAGTCTATACTAATCATAGCGATTGTGCGATATTATTTCCCAGTGAGTGTCTCAGTGATATTAATTAGCATGTTGGGAGGTTGGATTTCGTTTAGAAACAAGGCAGAATGCATATGTTAAAATGTGATCTTTTAAAAATAGTAGACTCTCTCTCTCTCTCTCTCTCTCTCTCTCTCTCTCTCTCTCTCTCTCTATCTATCTATCTATCTATCTATCTATCTATCTATCTATCTATCTATATAATGAACTTGAGATTATAAAGAGCTATATGTGTAGCAATATTAAGATTCGCGTGTATGAAAATAATGTCATGGGCAGTATTTTTCAAAATGAAGTAGAGAATGACAAATTCCATTTAGAAGTTAAAAGTTTAGAACTAGAACTCGGTGACACGGTTATGACGTCATGAGATGAAGTGTCTGGTAGAAAAGCTAAAGAGTTACTGCCTCTAGTAAATTAAGCGTTGAAGTGATCGGAGGTGTTTTCAAGTTTTCACCTACCCTATGGAAGTTGGAAGAGGAAGATGCAGTTCATCTTGATGTACTTGCTGCAAATTACTGTATGAAAGAAATCCAGACCTCACAGCAATTAATGGAGTTATTTGCCGTTCTTTTTAATTGCTTCCATAAGTTCAGCCAGCTAGATAATAAATAAGAAAGAAACAACATCTATGCGGCTGCTATATTATCACTACAACCATCCTTACAACAAAACATCATCAACTACTTCAGAGAAACGAGAGCTGTTTCTATTGACAAAGAAGACGATGGATAATCTGTGGGGATCAAAGAAATCCCACACACTATGCTACATATATTTCGGATATAAATAAATTTGCATTAATTATTGGTAATTAACAAAGATTCAGCAAGTGTGGCATTCTGGTCTCCTACACAGACTTCAAGGTTATGGTATTGCTGGTGAGGTTCTTGAAATTATTAGGTCTTTTCTTTCTGATCGAAACTTTGGACAATATCTCTTCATTCTCTTTTCCTATCAATACTGGTGTTCCTCATGGCTCTATTCTAGACCCAACACTGTTTCTTCTCTATATAAATGATCTCCCAGAGAATATTGTTCAGAAAATGAACATCTACGCTGATTATACCACACTCTATTCTGGTGTTGCTTCTCACCCATCTCCCTCGGATCAGTCGAAATATGCAGTTGTGGATTGGGGTACGAAATGGCTTGTTTCATTTAATCCAGTTAAGACTCAGCTCATGTCTTTCAATCGTAGGCGTGTCTCTTTGAGATTCTCATCGATGGCTCTGCTCTTGAGGAGAAATCGACTCTGAAACTTATTGGTCTTTCTCTTTCATCAAATCTTTCTTGGGGTTTACATTAGATCCATTGCCCTTTCTGCTTCTCTATCGCTCCAAACACTTTCTCACACCTGAGGCTATTCCCTGTCTGTACAAATCTACAATCAGACCATGTATGGAGTACTGTTGTCATATTTGGGCTGGTGAATCTCTGTCTCATTTGAGGGTTCTTGATAAGGTGCAGAAACGTATCTGTAATTTTATTGGCCCTACCCTGTCTTCTTTTCTTCACCCACTCTCTCACAGACCTGATGTTGCTAGTCTCAGTCTTTTCTGTAAATACTATTATGGCATGTGTTCTTCAGAATTATGTGATCTATTTCCCGTTTTTTTTGTTCCAGCTCGTTTGACTCGTTGGTCTAGTGGTCTCCATCAATTCACTGTTTTGATACCTCATTGTAATACAGCTTCTTATTCCAGTAGCTTCTTTCCAAGAACTGCAGGCTTGTAGAACTCTTTTCCTGTTGACTGTTTTCCTCCTACCTATAACCTTTGTCTTTTCAAGACAAAGGCTTTGCGATAACCATATTTGTTCTTACATCAAGTGGCTTCATGCCTTGTCTGGAGCGATTTCCATAAAAAAAAAGACGAACGACCCCTAAAAATGATCAACAGTTCCACCCAGAGCAGATCCAATTAACCGACCATAACATGTTTTCACGCCTTAATTTCTTTGTTTCATGAGACAACGATGATGATGATGATGATGATCATCATCATCATCATCATCATCATCATCATCATCATCATCTCCTAAAGAATCTAGACGGTATGCTGACTTTGGGTGTATAGATGAACACAAACAACGTAGCATATTTATATCATTAATTTATTCAATTCAATATATTTGTATTTTTTATTTTGATAATATTATTTTCATTTACTGTGGAGAACCAAGATGACGTCTATATGAAAAATGTTCAATTCTCCAAAACATCATCAACCCGGTTTGTTGATTGCATCACAAATTCCTACACAACAATTACCATTTACTTACCTATGCAACCTTGGAAATAGAGCAGCCGGGTGAACATTGTATGGTGATGTTGCTACTCACCAACCGTATTCTTAACATGTGACCTTGCTCAACCAATCAGCTATTCTGATATTTGTTTCTTATCTCTCTTCCTCTGTCTCCATAGACACGTTCATCTTCCTCCTTTTTTCTTTCTCTTTGGCGTTATACATTCGAATAGAAGGGATATTTGAAGTTGTCAAAATCACAGTTAGGGGTTAGGGTTAGGGTCACAGTTAGGGGTTAATGGGAAAATGCTTATTCGAAAATTGATGTGCCTTGAATTAAGAACTGAAAAGCAAGGAGTAATATCGAAATAAATTAGAGATAAGCTAGCCAAGCTGATTGGTGGATTGTCTGTGAAAAATGGTATGATTGAGACTGAATTAGAAATGTAATACAATGGGGAATGGAAGACTGAGATTAGCGCATGACGGCCACTGTTGCCTCTCACCTTTTTTATACTATCAAGGCCAAAATCCACTCGGGGATAAGGGTTAATACGATTTATAGATTGTCCATTGAATGATGAATAATATTAGGAGAGGATTGAAAATGATGAATGGAAAAAAACAAAATTTGATTACTTATGAGGACGGTTTATGACAAGTATTTGTTTATATTAGACTTGAAGATGACCATATTGTAGTATGCAAAGAAAAAGAAACCTTGTAATGTGTTCCGCAGATGAGAAAGGAACTGTTCATGGAAATTCCGTTTGATGCTAAACATAAGGAAAAAGAAACGAAAGTTCTTTGCAACTGTGGTAATAAGACGTGTTATTGCTGTGAAAGAAACCAGAGATTAGAGCTCAGTCGAGCACATTTTACGGAAATGACAATAGCAACATCTTTTCTGTGAGAAAGTGGCTGTAGAGAACTGAAGATATAATCCTCCACTAGATTGCGAAGTCGTTTTTGTACTTAACAACTATTTAAAAAATATCCGTTTTTCTTGACATGTGATATTTACTCGACCAATCAGAGCCTTTCGTATCTCTCTACCTCTTGTTCTTTAGCTGATTTTACATATCAAAGATTAAGTTTAAACCTCTTGATTTCACAACTTTGTATTTCATTTGGTTAAATCAACACTGCATGAAAGTGACATCCTATATGAATGTTACAATACTGTAGGGCCCATTATGCAAGGCACAGTAGGTTAACTAGTATCAAATAGCTAATTTTGTTATTGAAAAATAAGTTTTGTTTCTGGACTCAGAAGTGAGTTCAGAGAAATGTTTGATCCAAGAATAGTCATAATAAATTTAGACACCTGACGTGACCTTTGAGTCAGAGATCAGAGTGAGTCGTTTTTGTCCCCATATCGTGCGTGGGAATGATGATTACGTCACCACGGAGAACAAGAAATTAGCTTTTTAGAATCAGTCTGAGCTTAGAGGCGATACCGTTCAGACCGGGTGCGAGCATGTAGCCGGTAAACTGGTAAGGCCCCGTTCTGGGAGGGCAGAAGATATCCCAAAAGGAACCGGAAAATAGCCGGGGCATGAGAGAGTCGAAGCCGGAATCCCCCTGACAGCAAACGAACCAAGAGAAATAAGAAGCTTGTGTGAGAATAAAGAAATTTGTGTGAAATATCCCTTCAAAAATGTGTGTCTCGTGTATTCATTCTGTCTGAGACTGACCTCTTCCTTCGATCAAGACGACACAGCCAGCGAAGACTAGACGAATCACAGGCCAAAGAAGAGAACAGAAGATAAGGTAAACCTTGAGATTTATTTGAGAACTTTTTAGAGACTTTAAGATACGTATAAATGAACAGAGGCCGTAATTGAAAAAGGCTTGAGATGCCGTGAACAGATTCGTGGTTTTAAAAAAGGCCTGAAGGGCCGTAAATTGATACGTGAAGATTTAAGACTGTGGTTACGAAACGTATAGAGTAAAATGAAAAATAAGATCATGTAGCGTGTATCGTAACAATGGGTAGTTTTGGTAGCCCTGACCTGCCGTTTCCAACATGAAACGGTTCGATATCGATCTGGTGCTGTCATGAAGTACGAACACATCGTGTGGTCCAAATGGATAGAAAAAGGAAGAGAAAAAAAAAGGACGAGACACGGAGGGGAAAATTGTTGAGATACACAAAAGAGAGACACATCTAGTTAATTATTAAAAGACACAGAAAAAAAGAAAAGAAAAAAGAAAAGAAAAAAAACACATTTTGTTAAAAAAAGAAAAAAAAATAAGAACGCACACATACACAGCCCATTATTAAATTACGCAGAAAGAGAAAAAGACACATTTTGTTAATTGTTAAGATTCAAAAAAAAAGAAAGAAAAAAAGAAAGACACATTTTGTTAAAAAAAGAAAAAAAGAACGCACGCACACACACACACGCGCAAAAACAATTGTTAAGACTTTGTAGGAAAAGAACATTCTAGTTAGAAAGAAAAGGACGATTTGCCGTAATTATGTTTTTTTTTTGTGTTGTGTTTTAAGAATTTGTTGCTGTAATTTTTTTCTGGTTTGTGTTGGTGGGGGACAAAGGTGAAAGCAATAACGGGCGGAAAAAAAGAAAAAAAAAAAACGAGGGAAGTATGTAATCAAAAGAGAGAGAAAGAGAGGAAGAATGGAAATGTTAAAAAGGGTGGATGTGCTGAAATGACATGTGCACGCGAGGACAGAATATGCGTATTTAGAAAAAAGAAAGAAAGAATGTATTAGAAAGAGAGAGACAGAGACAAAAAGAGTATAGAAAGAAAGGGATTGATATGCCACTCTGTGGCCGAAATCTTTTGTTTTTAGAATGTATATGCGTCTTAAAAAGAGAGAGAGAGAGAGAGAGAAGAATTGAAATGTTAAAAGAGATTGTTTAAAAAAAAAATGTGCGCGCGAGGTCAGAATATGCTTGTTAGAAAGGAAGGGAGAAGCGAGAGCGCATAGACAGAGAAGAGAGAGAGAGAGAAAGAAAGCGCCCGTGGGTTTTGAAAACTGCTAAAAAGTGTTGCAGGAAAATAACGACGACAGCGGCGGGTGATCTGATGGTGTCCGGGTTGGAGTTTGACGACATGTCAATACGTTATGATGTCGGACGCTGTTCTCTTTTCCCTTTATCTTTTGAATTATGTTGTATTGTATTGTGGAGATATGTTCTCCATTGGTTCTGTCGGTTTCGGTTTGATTTTTTTGTTGTTGTTGGGTGGAATGAATTTTTTTTTTTGATGTATTTTGATGTATTTGTTACATGGAGGATTCCGGGTTCCTAATGCTTGAGTGAATGATATTTTACTATTTAGAGGATGGAGAAATTTAAAAATGTAATTAAAAAAAAAAAAAACAGTTCTTAAATTGAATGTTACGTGGGTCAGCAAAGTGTTAGGGTTAAAGTGATCTTGTATTGGAGTTGTTTGGGGGGCACTGATAGCAGGTTTGGGTCGGTTTATGGAGACCCCGGACGGGGGTCAATTAGGTTATTTCGCAGAATATCCCTGTGCACAGAGTATGTGCAGCCCAATTGGGTCTGCGGGATGAATAAAGTTCGCTCGGGTGGTTCTCGCAAACGAGGCGGCCATGGGTTTTGGCTCGGAGAAGAATGGGCAAAGGTGCTCGAACTCTATACGCGTTAAAACTGCGAACCGGTGGTTAGACGACAGGACAGTCGTATTGGTGCGTCACGATAACGGTGGTCGATATTGAAGTTGTGATTAATTTTCGTGACCCAGGGTTGCTCCCCAATCACGTCGGTAGACCGTGTATGGAAGTGGAATAGGTTTAAGCTTTATATTTAAGAGAGGGTACCTCAGTCAAATTAATTTTGGTTTAGGGAAGAAAATGATGGACCTGGATTGGTGACCCGATGTGTTCCAGGAACGGTGGTGTCGACATTTCACCCCCGTCACGCCGTTTAGTTAGAGCCATGGGATGGGTGCCACGCCACGCCAATGGGGTTGGGAGTTAGAAACTGGGTGTTTGTTCGCTGTCATTCGCGACGGGAGCACGGGCGTGTCAGAAATGTATGGTCCATATATAGCAAGCAGTATAGCGACGGTACCTTCAGTAAGCTTCGAGGCTGACCATTAGAGAATAGGTTAATGAAGGTTTTTTTGTTCTGTTTTTTGTTCACCTATTTCGCGAGAATAAAACGCGCAGTTAGTTTTAATCGGTTGTGTGCCGACCGTTTGTTGAAGTTATCTAAGAAAGTGATGGTGGACCGAAAGTGCAACATACCGGGAATTTTTGGGAAGTGGTCGAGAACGGAGAACGTGTGTGAGCAAGAGCGAATTTATGTGGTAGATTTTGCAGGAGATGTAGGCGAGAAACGCCTGATGTTGATTTATGACAGGGGATGGCTTTTTTTTAGCCGGTAACGACCGTAGGGAGCAAACTCTCCCACATCCCGGAAACATTGTCATGTGGTGCCGAAGGAAATTCCGGCAGTGGTGAAATGATGGCAACCCAGGAGTGCTCAGGCTCGGATTTTTACCAGTCCCAGGGAAGGGTTGGTTTTTTAAAAAAAAAGAGAAAATCTTGGGATTTTTTGTTTTTTTTGTTTATAGGGAAGGAAGGAGTGTTACAATACTGTAGGGCCCCATTATGCAAGGCACAGTAGGTTAACTAGTATCAAATAGCTAATTTTGTTATTGAAAAATAAGTTTTGTTTCTGGACTCAGAAGTGAGTTCAGAGAAATGTTTGATCCAAGAATAGTCATAATAAATTTAGACACCTGACGTGACCTTTGAGTCAGAGATCAGAGTGAGTCGTTTTTGTCCCCATATCGTGCGTGGGAATGATGATTACGTCACCACGGAGAACAAGAAATTAGCTTTTTAGAATCAGTCTGAGCTTAGAGGCGATACCGTTCAGACCGGGTGCGAGCATGTAGCCGGTAAACTGGTAAGGCCCCGTTCTGGGAGGGCAGAAGATATCCCAAAAGGAACCGGAAAATAGCCGGCGCATGAGAGAGTCGAAGCCGGAATCCCCCTGACAGCAAACGAACCAAGAGAAATAAGAAGCTTGTGTGAGAATAAAGAAATTTGTGTGAAATATCCCTTCAAAAATGTGTGTCTCGTGTATTCATTCTGTCTGAGACTGACCTCTTCCTTCGATCAAGACGACACAGCCAGCGAAGACTAGACGAATCACAGGCCAAAGAAGAGAACAGAAGATAAGGTAAACCTTGAGATTTATTTGAGAACTTTTTAGAGACTTTAAGATACGTATAAATGAACAGAGGCCGTAATTGAAAAAGGCTTGAGATGCCGTGAACAGATTCGTGGTTTTAAAAAAGGCCTGAAGGGCCGTAAATTGATACGTGAAGATTTAAGACTGTGGTTACGAAACGTATAGAGTAAATTGAATGTAACGTGTATCGTAACATGAACACAGGTTCGATTCATGTAGCAGTCCCATTTGTTTATATTCATTTTGTCGTCTTAGATTTGCCATAAATTCTGAATATTCTTGATAGTTAATGGCTTTCACTTTAAGAAAGCTTTGTTATTTTTTGTCAATTTTATGGCAAATCAACCCTTTTTGGACTTATTTAATGGAGAAGTAGAAAGTGGCAGTGATTATTGGTGTGGATTGTAGACTTGAATTCTGTTAGGGCTATTCTATCACTTGCACTGATACTCTAAGTACAAGTTTGAATCCATCTGTTTCTTCTCAAGCTATGAGTTAAATAGTAGGTTAGACTAGACATTCTAGCCTTGGTAAGGGAACTAGTCTAGGAGAATGTAAACTAAAAAGTAATATCAGCTTGTCAACTTGCTTAAGCCCAGCATACTGATGTATGGTCAGACATATATAACAATAAGGTAAAATATTTGTAAGTTCGTTTGTTATGTTAGCTAAAATATATTTGCTTGGATAGATTTGACATGATGTAAGCAGGAAACATTTCCAACAAGAGATCATAGAAAGTTCAAACGTTTGACCTTTGTTTTATAAGTTAAAATTCGTGAGAAAAGAAGTCCATAATATTTAGTCGGATATGATGTCATATATATGATAGAGACAGTGGCAGAGAAGAAACGACTCGCACGAGAAGACGTATTGAAGATGCTAAGTAATAAAGTGATTATCTTAAAATAAGTCTCTCTCTCTCTCTCTCTCTCTTTCTATCCTTATCATCTTACATTTAGACATTGCAGCCCGCTGGATAATCAAGGTGAATAAATCATTCGTCTTCTAAAATCGTGTCAGCAATTAATTAATTGACGAGAAGACAAGATATGATTTTGAGTTGATTGGAGTATTAATAATTAAATGACTTTTTGAAGTAACTGATACTTAGTGTCAACTCGGTGGCAAACACCGGATTATGTAACAATAGATGCAAATGACACAAATATAATCTCACGTGTTCTTGATAGTTAATGGCATCAACTGTAAAAGTTTTGGTTTGTTTATCAATTTTATGGCAGATCAGTCGTTTTGGGGTTATTGAATGCTGAAGCATAATATCTATTTAAGGAATTCATCATACATGCTTAATTGAACACAAGTTGCCATTTTACCCATAACTGAGGGGGAATTAGGGGTTCATACATTTACCAACATATTAATGCATAAATGACTACAACAGATCCAAAAGCTGATTTTCTAGTTCTCAATGGCATCCATTTGGTCAATCATCTCCTCCCCACCCCACAGTCTATTAAGAAAATTGAAGAAACAATTACGTGTTTGACTTGCTTAATTGCATAGCAACCTTTTTCACTTTATTTAATACCATAACATAAAACCTATTGTATACGATTCATTGAACACAAGTTGCTATTTTACCCATAGCTGGAGTAGGACGGAATCAGATTCATACCTTTCTCAACAATATTAGTGCATAAATGACCACCATAGATTTGATAGGATTTGAATTGTTCTAATTAGCTGCAATTTGTACTTAATTCATTTCTTACTAAACCTCTATATATCACTCTCACTCTCTCTCTCTCTCTCACGTTATATTTGACTCCTTCTCTTATTTTGTATGGTATCTATCACTCTCTCTCTCTCTCTTTCTCTCTCTCTCTCGCTTTATTAGCAGTCAAAGGTAAGAAAGAAAGGAAAGTACATAAAGATTGGAATAGTCTATTATAAACAAATACAAGGAGAGTAGAAAGTGGACCTTGGGTTTACTTTCAGCAGCTTTCTAACTCTCGCTTCCCTTATTTTGTCCTTTAGTCTCCTCACATTCCACAAACGATATTTCTGACAAAGGGGAAAGAATTACTATTTTCTGAGTCAAAATCTATCCATCTAACACTTATAGTTGGTTAGTTTTTGATCTTGAAGTACATCAAGTGGCTTCATGCCTTGTTTGGAGCGATTTCCATAAAAAAGGGAATACCACCCGAGGTAGTAACATTATTTAACTCGTAGGGGTTGTTTTATGAGAAAAATTAATCCCATGATGCAATTTGCCATTTGTATACAAGTTTATAAAGTTCGATGTTTGCAGTAATTTATACAAAATGAGGAGATTTTACAGATGCTAATACAGAATAGACATCCAAATAATTTGAGTACTTACAGATTCCCGAGACTTGACCTACACAAACACTCAACGAACAGAACAAACTTATTTTTGTGCTAACAATTCTGTATTTTTTCTTTATTGTCCAAAAGAGAACAATGTTTTTCATCTTTTTTTCAGTTTTGAGGGGATGGGGAGGAAGGAAGACTGCAAATTGTGGTGGGAGGCTGATAAATTGTTTTTTTTATTATTCTTTATTATTCTTTCGGTCTTTTTAGCGGGGAGAGGTCTGTTGCCACTTGTACTTAGGGTTGGCTTACTGTTAGGTCGAGGATTAGCTTATGGTTAGAGTTGGTGTTAAGTTAAGGTTAGTGGTAGGGTTCCAGTACTTTGTTTTTGGGTGGGGGTGAAGAAAGACTGCAAGTGGAGGTGGAGGTCGATAAATTAGGAATTAGGCATATTTATGAAATATAAGAACAAAAATAAGCCAAAGAAAAAGGCAAAGAAAAAGAGGTGGGTGATGTTCTGTATCTAAAAACGGGAACCAATCAGAAATCTGCAAAAGTAAACTGGCGAAAAAGGCGAGTTTTCCAAATATCACAACTTATCGTCTGCATATTTCGGTCAAGTTTGCAATTTGTCGTCATAATTAGAGGATGTCTGTTAATTCTTGGATGTCTATTCTGAACTAGTACTATTTTACACTCTGTCAGCTAGTCACCATTACCATCACTTGCATTTTCGAAATCTATCGATTTTATATAGAAAATTAATTGTTGCCAATGTAAACTATAGTATCGGAAAACTGTGTGGTTTGCTGAAACTATAGTTCAGATTGGCAATCAGGAATTTTCTAATTTGATCCCCTATGTTCACTTATGCTCTAAGTAAACTATTAAAATCTCCCCTTTTTTATATATGAGCAATAAAATTTGTTTTTAATTCTTCTTTGATGTGATACAAAATATTGCAATATATACAAAATGAGAAAGGCGTTGCAGTGAAAATGAAGAATCAAACGAAGAAAGTTTTTATTTCTATAACTTACAATTCATCGTAAAGAGAATGTCGACAATCTCTTGGTACAGCCCGCTTTACAGATACAGTCAACTGAAGAGAACGAAAGATGAGTTTGCTCCCTTTTATCGTAAGTCTCTCTCTTTTTTTAGCACATTCATCTAATCGGCATACCTAATAATACAAACAATAAAATGTTTATACTTACAGTTTACATTTTTTTTAAAAACTTGAATTCATCTCAAACAAGGCACATTGCCACTGAGAGGTAAGGGACTACAAAATGGACCCTCTTCACATCTCTTACAGGCCTTGTTTGAGTTTAACCCTGCGGGTTTCAACTTGGTCGCCGAGTAGTTTGGATCTTTACTTCTCACCCTTTTCTTGTGAACTCAGGGTGACTAAAATAAATGCCACCGGCCTATTGAATCGTTAAGACAATTCACAAGCCTTTCTACAATACAAATAAACCTCAGCCTGTGCCTAACTTATTCATCAAGTTTCAGTGATGAATGTCTAACAGTTTTTGTTTTATTATATTTGATGACATGCTCCAAATGTTCACCTCTGTTTTGTAAGCATGTAAGGTGATGATGAGGGGATGTATGGGGTTATCCTTTTATCTTCTTGTAAAGAAACGGAACAACAAAAAGTATTTCTGTAACTATAACAAAAAGGGGTTTTATTAACTCAAGGTTACCTATACCGTTTGGTATAGGTAGATGAGAGTGGGACAGTGTCCGTCTAAGGAAGAGGATTTCTTCAGGTGAAGATGGTAGTAGTCGTCAAGTGGCGACGGCGGCGGGAGAGAGAGCGTTTCTTCGTTCCTTGCTGGTGCTCTCTGCGATGTGTCCAAGCTGGTGCCAGGAGGTCGTCTGATCTTTTTCTTCGAACCCTAAGGGGACATAAGTAGTCCCTTAGGGAACTAACGATATTACTGCACCATGTGATTTGATTGGACAAGCCAGCTCACAGGGACAGTGATTACGCATTCAAAAGTAGTCCCTATTGGTGACTGCTACAAGCACACCTGGATATAACTGATTTAGGCTGTGATAGTCCTCTTCAGTTCAAGAATAGTCTGGCAATTATTTTGATAGACATTATTTTGAGATAACATCACAGATAAAAATCGATAGGGTACGATCCGATAAGTGTGAAGCCCATTCAGCATCACCTCTCCTACTGATGAGACGGTAATCAAAGTGTCCGTGCATGTCATTGAATGGCAATAAAACAAAAACTGTTAGAAATTCATCTCTAAAACATAGATTGAAATTTATTTGTACTAAATATTTTTGGATTTTGGATTACAGAAAAGATTGAATTTTCTTAAGGAGTCTATGGGTGGCATAGGGGGGCACCCTATATATTCTATCCAGATATGCTTTGCATTTTAGGTAATGATCATGGAACCGATGTTTGCCAATCTTCTTTGATATCTGTATTTTTTCAAGAGTGGTCAACTTGTTGACATTGAATCCAAAGAATATTTTGTGGCATCCAAGCATTGGCAGTAGCCTTGCTTTTAGCAAAGTCCATGTGACGCACTTTCCTTGTGGCAATCTTGTTCTTCCTAACATCATCCGGAGAATGGATATAAACACGCTTGCAGATAATCAGACCATCAATAACAAGTTCATGAATATTCTGTCTGGAATTTGCATGTGCAATTTCACATTTCAAGACAGCAGATGCCAATCGCTTCTGTAGGCGGAGGTGACTCATATTTCTACTCGACAGAAAAATATAGTCGAAAATAAAAGGAAACTAGTTGAAGCGGTAGTGATAATATTAGTTTTTCAGTATCTTGTTTTAAGAAAATAGAATGTTGTTTTAAATTGCTAAAAATGGATAAGTTTGCACCGATTATAGCAGTAATTTATTTCTTGTTTTTATTTTGTTGCTTAAGACAGTTTTGACAGATGGAAAATAGCGAGTGAGAAAAGAAAGGGGTATGAATTAAATAGCATCTGCTTATCTGATAAGTTTTTGATGACGAAGATAAATTCCTAATTCCTATCTCAAATTTCTCCGTTTACCATTTTTCTAATTGATTGTATTTAATAAAGTGTGACATCGTCACCATCTGACGTCATTCATGAGCTCTAAAACCTTTTTTATTTGTTTCTAGATAAAACCTGTGTCTCTAACAAAGACCATCGAAAGTTTCGAACTGGTTTGTAGCTATATTTGCGAACACAATTTAAAATGTCGATAAAATGTTAAAACAAATTTAATTCATCATTTCTTGTGTTCCATTGTTTATTAAAATGTTAAACAATCCTCATCTGGAGATATTTTTGAGGTTTTGAGTGTTATCACTATCGACCAAGGGATGAGTACAACTTGTGATGCCGTATAGAAGTGAAACCTGGCCAATAAGGGTTGAGGGCATGTGTTGCATGGAGATAAATCAATGAATGTGTCATGTGAGTCTTAGAGACAGGTTTAGATCTGTTGAGCTCAGAGGAAGATTAAATCTGGACAGTATAGGAAGATGTGTGCAGAACAGGAGACTTCGATGGTATGGATATGTTGAAAGAATGGATGAGAGTTCTTGAGTTAGTAGATGTAGAACAATTGAGGTAGCAAGTTCAGTTCACAGAGGAAGGCCAAGGAAAATATGTGAGGAAGTGAGTGATAAGAATGGACTGGGATAAAAAGGGATAAATTAAGACCTGGCCAGAGATAAGTTAGTTTGGATGTTAACTTCTAAAAGCAGTCCAATTCATGCCAGATAGACATTAAACCGATGATGATGATGATGATGATGATGATGATGATGATGTTCTTCTATTATTTATTTTCAAGAGACTATTTTACTAGACAATAATATGTTTTCTTAAAATGTGACTCATATAAACTGTACTTCAGTTTCATGAATTATCTAATCCTGAATATTTTTATACATTTGAATAAAATTTCAAACTCGATTCAAATGTATAAAACGATTGAGGGATTCATTAATGCACTTCTGATGGTTGGATGATACATGCAACTTCAGTAAAGTGTTAATATACTCAGATTTATTTTTTATATCAATAAAGTTATCTTTTTGTATATTTCATTAAACTTAAACGGCCTTTAAGCTGACAAATCAGACGTTGTTTCTAACTAGTCAATATACATTTATCATTGCTGTACAATGTTATAACAATCGGACCCAGACAATTTATATTATGAAACATTTTCACTAATCACCGAAAAATCGAATTCAACAAGGGAAATAATACGTATTTAAAACTGAAGAATTTAAAACGAGTTGTCTCCATTACAACTAAAAACGTATTTCTTTTTCTGTATAAGTTTAAAAAAAACGTGCAAAAATTAAAAATTAAAACCTAAAATTACTTCATTGTATCCGTAGCAATGCCGGGTAGGTAGATATGGATATGTTTAAGTTTGCAAGATCTGCCGTCTTGATAGTTTTGATTTTGAGAAGCTGATTTTCATGTTAGTATATATATATATATATATATATATATATATATAAACAAATATTAAACAAGCTACGCATGCGTGGCCCCCCTCTGTATGTGACTCGATGTGGCGAGTGTAAAATGCATTAAATTTGGGCAATTTGGGGCATTTTTGACCCCCCCTGTAACCCCCTGGGGGCGTGAACCAGAATTTTTCTGAGGTCAAGGATGCTCATTTTATATCCAGAAAAATTGCCTCTACATTTTGGCCAAGTTTCAGAAAAATTGAATGGATGGATCAAACGTTATGGGAAAAAAGGTTCATTTTTTGCCATTTTGGGGGATTTTGACCCCCTGGGGGCGCGAACCAGATTTTTTCCAAGGTCAGCGATACTTATTTTCTATTAGAGACAATTGCCTCCACATTTGGGCCAAGTTTCAGAGAAATTGAATGGATGGATGAAAAGTTATGGGGCAAAAAATGTCATTTTTTGCCATTTCGGGGCCTTTTGGCCCCCTGGGGGGCTAACCAGATTTTTTTTCAAAAATCGAAGAATGTCACTTACTAACCTGACAAAAGTTACAACTTCTATGCAAAATTTCAGAGAAATTCAATGGATGTTTTTTATAAATCGGGGGACCAATTATATGAACCTGCAGACGACGTCGTTTACAATTATTTACAGACAACTGTTTTGTCATTTCATGCCTCATCAATGTGGCTAGTTGCAGTGAATGCATCAGCCACGAGATTTGAAACCCGGACACGCTTATCAACCACAACCACCTTCTAATTCTCTATCATCTGAGAAAACAAACCTCTTGCTGGTAGTAGAAGAAAGTATATCGTTTCTAAATGAAATTTTAATTCATTTGTTTATCCAAATTCAAATTCCACTCAAAGGTAAGAGAAGACAAAGATCGTTGCTAGCAATAAATCAATGGTAAACGGCTGCTGTAATAATGCCCCAAAGATTTCAATGGTTACCGAAAAAAGCGGAAAGTGCTGGAAAGCTTGGGAGAATTGTTGCCAATAAAATGAACTGTTTCTGCAATATCCTCTTCATTTGATAATGATACACTTTAATTGCTGTTATAGTTGGATAACAAAACAACTTTAAACAATGAGAAACTTTTTTCTCGCTGAACAAGTTTTAGGTAAACTGCCACATCAGTTAGTTTTGATAATTTAACAAACTGAGTTTTTTTCATGTTCGTAAAGACCTTTTACAACTTCCAATTTTGCTAACATATATTTGTCTTCAGAACCAAATAGTAATTCAGAAGAAGCTTCAGTGATTCAATTATTCTGAATATTTTTTAAAGTAAGTAAGTATAAGCCAGTTTTAGGTAAATAGATAGAAAGCTTAAGGAATGTTAAAAGTGGGTAAAACTAGACTATTCTTCTTCAAAGTCTATCAGATGATATATGCACTCTTTAGCTTAGTAGGACAGAGTAAGGAATGGATAGCGAGAGATGAAATGATAGAATTTGGAGCAGAGAGTTTAGTTACTGGAAAGAAAAGTTGGATCAAAACAAACTGGCGACGAGGCAATTCGAACTGACACGGGTCGCCAACTAACGGTCGACAAAGTACCCACACTTATACGGGAAACAACAACGAAACTATCGACGAGTTACAATAGAAAAAAAAAATCAAAACAACAAAGGATTTTTGCTGGAACCTTAAAAAAAACCGACGTTGGATTTTAAAAGGAACAAAACTTGATGACATCGAATACACATTGTCTAGTTCTGAAAACAAATTATCGGTGAAAGAAAAAAAACCCAGCAAAACACGATAAACCAAATTGATTATTTTTTGAATAGAAAAAAATAGGTCATTTTTTTTTCATCTCTCTCCCTACATTGTTATTCCAACTCTGTTAGAATATGTGACAAATAAGGGAATATATGACTTTATTTCCACTGAAAGAAAAAAAAATGTGAAACAGTATTTTTTTTTCTTTCTAAAACTAAAACGTGTAAAGCGTAGTAAAAAAAAAAAAGGTTTCATAATCTTTTCACAACTAAAATGGCGTCTAGCAAGCGCTAATCTGAGGAAAATACCTTCTTACAATGCCATTCTAAAAAAGAAAATATTCATTTTCTAAAAAAGAAAAATGGCCTGATATTTGGGAGCATTCATAAGTCACTTATCTATTTATTTTTGAAATTCTAAAGTTAAAAAATACGGTAATACAAAACAGAAAGTTTATTCAACAAATTCATTTATCGGAGTTTAAAATTACAGCAAATTTTCAAAATTTCCACCTTCGTTCTGCATGCATAGCTCCATTCTTTTTTGCAAGGAATTTACGACTCTTTGTAGCATATTTCATTGATTATGGTGTTGTGCGAAGGAGGCTTTCTGTTCACATCACGTTTCCATTGCCTTTCAACAAGTGTGGGAGATTCATCAAATTTGGCCACATGAATAACAATAAAAATTCGCTCTTCAATTGTAAATGACATTTTAAATAGCTAAGTAAAGTGACTTATGAATCACCCTGTATATCTATATACTGTCTGAATGTTTTTTTATTGGCAAAAAATAGCAAAGTGCAAAAAAACATGTAAAAGACAAGTTAGATGATATGTATATCTATATACTGTCTGAATGTTTGTTTATTGGCAAAAAAATAGCAAAGTGCAAAAAACATGTAAAAGACAAGTTAGATGATATGTATATCTATATACTGTCTGAATGTTTGTTTATTGGCAAAAAAATAGCTAAGTGCAAAAAAAACATGTAAAAGACAAGTTAGAAGATATGTATATATATATACTGTCTGAATGTTTGTTTATTGGCAAAAAAATAGCAAAGTGCAAAAAACCATGTAAAAGACAAGTTAGAATATATGTATATCTATATACTGTCTGAATGTTTGTTTATTGACAAAAAATAGCAAAGTGCAAAAAAACATGTAAAAGACAAGTTAGAAGATATGTATATCTATATACTGTCTGAATGTTTGTTTATTGGCAAAAAAATAGCTAAGTGCAAAAAAAACATGTAAAAGACAAGTTAGAAGATATGTATATATATATACTGTCTGAATGTTTGTTTATTGGCAAAAAAATAGCAAAGTGCAAAAAAACAGGTAAAAAACAAGTTAGAAGATATGTATATCTATATACTTTCTGAATGTTTGTTTATTGGCAAAAAAATAGCAAAGTGCAAAAAAACATGTAAAAGACAAGTTAGAAGATATTTATATTTATATACAGTCTGAATTCTTGCCCAAGGCGACTTTAAACATGGATATGATAGACATATCATATCTGATAGGCGGTTCCACTGAGCAGAAACATAAGAAGACAAAAGCGCCTATGGTACATCTTTTGCTGGGTTCCGTGAAGACCACAACTGAAGTGAATAACTCTTCGAAAGGTATATTCAAATTCTGGTTGATGATATTTTATGCCAGAATCGTGACCGCATGCATTCTTCACTGATCGAGTAAGAGGGTAATTATCTAATCATCAGTGGCCATGATGCATCCAGTGCTGCCTTGAAATATTTGGTCGTCTGCAAGTTGACCACGGCTTCTGCCATTAATCCGAAATCAAAATTAATGTATATATATATATATATATATATATATATATATATATATATATATATATATATATATATATATATATGACTAATAAGAAAATAATATCGCAACGGGATAGAAAATGAAAAATAAAAACCGAAAATTATTTATATCTTCATCACCATTTCGTATGTATTGCAAGACTCTCTCCTCAAGATGACAGATTTAAAGAAATAACATAGAAGTCAAAATTTGAAAATCTGTGACGTGAAAAAAATGTTTTTGTTCTTTTTTCGAACGAACTATAGACGTTAGAATTCAAAATTTGTTATGCGTTTATGAAGTGGAATGAGTGTTTATATTTTATTTTTTAAAATTATTAATATCGATGTCATGCACAAAACTTTGTTAGGAATGTCGTGTAAAATAGCTAAATTCAAGTTCCGTTCAATTAGTATTAGTTGACTTGTAGAAGCCGTTACGTTGTTTAATTGTGTCAGCGTTTATAATGAGTGCTGATTCAAGAAGTATTCGCCAATATGTATTTACAATGAAATTAATGAGTCTTGCTTGTTCAAAGTGAAAAGAATGGTCATGTTTTTATATCTTTTTCATGTTCACCAAGTCTTTTCTTTAGTTCTGTTGAGTTTCACCAACGTATATCTGATGGCAATTATTGCATGAGACAGTAAAATATATTCCTGCATTCGATGTGGGTGTTATAGGAAAGTGGTTTCTTGTTTTTAGTGCTAGTTTTATGGTTTTTTGATGTAGTTTGTATTGTTGGAATTCCTACTTCATTTAGAGTGTTGTAAATTATTGTGTTATTGGTGTGGGTAGGTAAAAGAGTTCCTTTAATGCACTATTCATTCATGCATTACAACATGATCATTATTTCTTCAAATCAGTCACCTTGAGAAAGTCTTGAAATAAAGACCAAACATTAATGAATATATGAATAATTTTCAGTGTTTCATATATATATATATGTTATGGTGCCGTATCTGTACGAAGAAAAAATGGACTCGTCCATCCATAATAAAATGCGAGAAGCATTCCAACTCACTGACTTCTTCCACCCCAGTTCTATACTGGCAATCCAAAATACCATTTCTTGTATATATATTTTTTTTCTTCAATAATATATCTTTGTTCCTGTAACCCTGTGTTTCCGTGTCTTTATTTCGGCTCCTAACAGGGTCACAACAATATATATATATATATATATATATATATATATATATATATATATATATATATATATATATATATATATATATAGTTAAGAGAAGCTATTAATCTCTAAATATGAAAGTATTTTACTTTTGTATTTTCATCTATTTCTATTTTTATGGCATATTTATATAGCTCTTACTAAATAAATAGTAGATATTCCCCATAGCTGATTTTTCTTTTTAGGTGTTTATTTTAAATTTTCTCTATATTAACAAACTGCCGAACCAGATTAAATATATTTAAGAAAATAAATAGTAGCGAAGTACGTTCATGGTACAACAATGAAAAATGAAAATTGGCGAGTGAGAATCAAAATTTAATTTGTTAGCTTAAATGTTATTTCGGTCAAACTTTTAAAATTAGATTACTTTTTAAAAGTTTGAAATAAATAATTAATTTTAAAATTACTTGTAACTTTTTTTAGTTTAATATTTTGTTTAATGCAATTAATACATTTTATTCTATGCACATAAAACTTCGTTTTTAGCATTTTTGCTAAAATCCTTTAAATATCGATTTTAGTTTTTCAGAAAAAATATAATTTTTATTATTCTAGCTTCTATATCCCTATTTTTATAAACAGACATATTCCTAAACTAATTAATTTTGGAACACAGCTGATAGGCGTAAGAGGTCTAAATGTGGGTTATAATTAGTTAAATTTAGTTCCATACAAAGGGGGTAAAAAGGGATGGAACCCATTCGTGAAAATATAGATACTTCTGATTTTTATGAAATCTTAACAATCGGTATAAAACATCAATTTATAAATATTCCCCAAATTTCAGGGTTTTATTTTAGTATTTAAAAGGGTTTTAGGGGGCATAATATGGGCACAACCTCCCATTTGAAAGTTCTAATATTTAGGTTTGCATTGAATTTGATCGTTAGTCATTAGACACCAATTAAGCAAGATTCCCTGAATTTCAATTTCTTTTTAAAACCCCTTAAATTTTAGACATTTTCTAGAATGAAAATCATGTAAAGTAATTTTGATCAAAATCGGAAAAAGGATTCTAGCTATAAGGT
>OY744521.1:50827440-50919940 GCA_963556195.1 Sepiola atlantica
ACAAAGCATTCACAAAAACATGCGTATAACAATTCATGTATACATATACACACAGAAATTAATATACGCAAAAAGTATGCGCACAAGTAAATACATGTACACACAAATATGTACAAATTCATATACATATATATACACACAAATACATACAAATCCATATACATTTAAATGCAAAAATACACACACATATATATATATATATATGTATGCAGTGTACGCATTAATGTGAATTCATGTACAAATATATACACACAAATGCACACATATACAAATATATGTACAAAACATAAATTCATCTGTGCATATACATATGCAAATACACACACATACACAAATTCATGTACACGTAGTCACACACTAATATACACACATGCAAATTCCGATGCACATACCTACACAAATGCACATATAAATTCATAAACACATAGGCATGTACAAATAGACACACATACACATTCGCATATATATATACATGCACACATAAGTTCTTGTGCACATGTAGACACATTTCTGTACATATATACGCATGCAAATACACACACAAATACGCATTAATGTACACATATATAGATACACAAATACACACACATAAATTCATCTGCACATACACACACATGTAGATTCATGTACACATATAAATAAACAATGTGCACACATAACAATTCATATACACATATGCACACACAAGTCCACATACATTCGCCTCTACACACAGACACACATTCTATGTACACAGATAAATACACATTAATGTAAACGTATACATACACAAACATACGTACGTATACACACACACACACACACACACAAATCGAAACAGACGATTTTCTTTTGTTCATTCTCTTTTTTGCATATATATTTTTTGGTTGTTTCTTCATTCAATAATGTTTCTTAACTTTTTTGTCCTAAAAAAGTGTCTGCGACTTCAGACATATATTCCCCCCCCATCAACCTCAATTCTAACACCAACCCAACACGCTTCTGATTCAATTATTGTTTTGTTTTCTTTTAAAATTCCTCTCCTTTCAAATATTTCTCGGTGTCGTCTCAAAGGAGGAAATTGCACTCTTTGTCTTTTTTGGCGATTCACTCAAAAAGTAATCTCTGGCTTAAAACCTTTTCATTGCCGAAATAAAGATTGTTTGCTTGCAAACATGGATACATAACAACGCATATCGGTTCGGAAATTTATGGACTGCACAAATTAGGCGTGGCTTTCTGGGATTATTTTTACTACCTATATTTCTCCCACTTTCTTATGAAAAAGAATATTCATTTTATTGATAATCTGGCGCAGCTTGAGTAAGTGGTGTTCTTACCAGTAGAGGGCACGTCGTTGACAATCAGTCCGACAGTGGCTTTCTTCCTATCAGGTTATGTTCAGTCCTAGGAGGTCCACCTTCTCATGCTTTACCTTCTATCATCGAGAAGGCGATAGCTTATTGCTAATCATGTGTGGTGACTTTACTGGGGAACACTGGAGGGCTGCTCAGGCATGTTTTATAGGCCAAAGTGCATTTCTCCTAGTGCACTGGCTTTTCAAAACCTCACCTGACCTTTTGTCTAACATCCTAGAGAGGGGTAAATAAATTATTACATTGGCAACCACACCATGTACAAGCCACCAAAGTTCTTTTTATGAAATTAGTCAATTGTATGATTTCATATATATATCATCATAATCATCATCATTATTTATTGAATAACGTCCTCCCAAGACAACTTGGGTCTGCCAGAGGTCATCTTCTTTGCTGGCAAATGCAACTGTCGAGCTTTTGAAATCCAGCCATTGTTGTGCTCAACGTGCCCCAACCAACGCAGTCTGCTCTTCTACATGATGTCCGTGATGCTTTCCAAGTTGACCTGTGCGAGTAGAGACTTATAAGGTATGCTTTGTTCAAGCCTCACCAAACAGATCTATTTGACCATTGCCTTGTCATTACGGTGCAGTTTCTTTGGTGTGCCGGCAGAGACAGCCCAATTTTCGTGATAATGTATGGCTCTGAAACCTGTGATGGGTATTTTGCTAGTTTTTATATATATATATATATATATATATATATAAGTAAATTTCGCGTACAACAAAAACGTAGGATAAATTTCAGAGGAAACATTTTTTTAATCAATGAAACGGGCGGGTGGAAAAAAAAAAAGAAAATTGCTAAAATTTTTCTTACGGCCTTATCGTCTGACCCTCTAAGCGGAAACGTCAGAATGATAAATTAAAAACTAAGAAAATCGAGTGAGATATGAGGGGAAAAATTGTTTCAGTTGGAGAAAACGATTGAGAAAAAAAAAAAAGTAAATCTCTCAACATTATGGTGGCTTTGAATCATTAAAGATCTCCAACTGATGCTTCGAAATCTTTTGTCTACACAGGCTAGGTCATGAATTGTTAATAACTAATGCCTCAATAATATTGAGATGGTAGTTTGACCTGGCACTGTGTAAAACAGAAAACCACCGATCGGAATACTTGTCAGAACAACTATTTGTACTAACGATGTGATTACCGATGGCTGATTCCTGTGCCTGAAAGTTCCGTGATGATCTCGAAACCTTGTGTAAGCGAATATCACGTGGTATGTGTTGGGATATTTTAATTTCTAATCTTTGGGATGTCTTGCCAACGTAGTCAGCTCCAGACTGACACATGAATTTATAAACAACAGAATTCTTTTGAATGGCTGGCAAAACATCCTTACGAAAAGAAGAGTAAAAGGTTTGAGTCGTGTAAACTACTCTCAGCATGGTTGCTGGAAAACAACGTTGAGTAGAAGAAGAAATCCTTTTGACAATGTCAAGGCCGTCAGAACCTAACCATGGGAGTTTCAAATAAATAGGGCGACGTGACGGGCCAATAAATTTACCACTATTAAATATAGCAACTTTGCATGCAATGGTGCTTTTTATGGTATTGATGGAATATCCATTAGCAAGAAAAATATTAGTAGTTCCAGCCACGGCAGATGGTAGTCATCGGAGACGCTGTTCGTCTACTTGTATGACTCACAAAATCATACGTGTTCAAATTAAAAACATCTTCACGGAGTCAACTTCAGACTCCCTAAGAGGTTTAGCGGCATTAAGGTCCTTAAAAATGGAATTCACTATGAATTTCCTATCTAAGAACTCCCGGTCCAGGATTTCCACAGCTGCATCAAAATTGGCATCTGAAATAGAGAGATGCCCTATTATCCTGTGAGCATAGCCTCTAAGGTGATTCTTTAAAATTATCAGCTTCGTGGACTTACTAGGTACGCTCAACAGACAATTCTCAAATTCCTTAAAGAAGTTGAGGTATGCCAGTTTGTCGCCATCCAAACTTGCAGGGTCAAAAACCGGACATGTAAGTTTGGGGGTCACATTATAATGTGACATTTTGAACTCCTCAACCACCGCAGTACGAGGAGGGGAGCTCTCATCCTTCCATACGCTCTCAAATTCACTAAAACATTGATCCACATGAATACGATACAATGCCTCGCTCCGACGGTTATTCGACATTTCTTCGCGAGCCTCACTTTCGATGTAGGCACTGGTTATCCGTTCATTGAATAAATCAATAGAAGCAAAAAGCTCCTTCACTCTAGCTTTTTGGGATGAAACAAAATTGCGGTTCACCCCTTCGCCAGCCCCAAGGACTTCAAGAATAGTGTGCATTTCCATCTCGCCTCTCCAAAAGGAGACTAACCGTGGGGGTAGACGACATTGGGGCGAAAATACAAGATGGCGTCCAAGGCAGGGGCTAAAGAATGGAAGGAAGCGAAAATGTCCTCCCAATGGCGGGAAAAAGGGAAGCTGGAGAAAAAATCAAAGGTCCACAAAGTACAAGTCTTTAAAAAAAAGGGGGGGGGGGATATGCTTAATTTACAGTTAAGCAAATTAATTCAAAATGTAAATCATCAAACAACAAATTTATTTGCCATTTAATGCAAATATTTAGGGGGGAAAATAAATACGCAAAAATATTCAATTTTTAAGCGTTCCCAAAATTTCAAAATGGCGTCTTCAAAAATGTAGGGGGCAAAATGGCATCTTCAAAAGGGTGGGAAAATACAAAATGAGCATGCGGGTTGGACAGAAATGCCACAAAATGCCACAAAATTCACATAAAATAAAATACATAAAAATAAAAATAAAAAGGCAGCCAGCAAAAAAACGTATTGAAACACTGAACCCCGCTCAAAAACTTAAACAAATGGGGGAATTATAGAATCATGTGTGAATATAGCCACACACGAAGAAGAGAATATTAAAAGGGGAATCTCGATGTACCCGTTCGCACATACGAGAATCGGTAACAATAAAAGCAGAATGCTTGAAATATCGTTTGAAGCTTGTCTACTCAAACGAATTGAAATATTAAAAGCAGAATTTCATAATTTTGCGGTCGTTAACAAAATCCGATTTTGGGGGTAACAAAAGGGGTTAAAACATAGCTTAAAAGAAAACATGGTAAGGGCAAAGGATAAAATAAGAGGTTTGGTTGTGTTAAAATAGAGTTTTATTAACATTAAAATGGGGCTGGCTGCTTTTAATTCCCAAAGCTAGGTTAACTACGTTAACCTGGGTAACCAAGATAAAAAAAACTTATGACCTGAAAGATCACAAAAAGGGGTAAAGTTCGTTGACACAAAATTAATTCCTTTTTTTTTACAAAAAACATATAATAAAGACTGAAGAAGTCGTTCCTCTTTTTACAAAAAAGATACAAAAGAAGTCTTCTTATTAATTTAACAAAGGGGTCGAAAAGGGGGTATAAAACAATAAAATAAAAAATACAGGATCTTAGCAGTAGGTTGGCGAATCGTCTCCTGTCTAGTTTGGACTAGTTTTTCCTTTTCTCTTGAAATGTCCGTTTCAAAGGTCCCTCTTTATCTTTCTTTCGACACTTTTCATTCCAAGGATCGCCAGGTTCTTGAAATTTCTTCCCAAAGGAAATTCTCCTGGAACGTCCTTCCTCCAAGGGGCAGTATTTGGGAATTTTCTTTTAAATTTAAAGACGCTTGTCTTTACACCGCAAAAAACCTTTTATCATAAGGTTGATCCCTTCAAGGGAAAATATATTTCTTTAAAAATAGGGTCTCTCTGAGACCATGAACTTCAAAATAAAACGTTCTTACTCTAAGAACGAGTTGAAAACTTCAAAATGTTTTACGTCCGTGTTGAAAATGGACGGAGACCGTTGGAACTGAACTGCTCTGCTCTAAACCCAAGTCGGCACTGACTTAAAAAGGCCGGCAATAATAGAGTTTGGTCGAATAGGGAACAATTTAGACCGAGGTCACATAGGTACCTTTGGGTGAGTCATTCTTCCTCCATCCTGTCTCCACTCGACCTCCCTCCTCCTGCTAGGGACTGTTGCCATGCCGTCACCTCTAGGCTTCATGACAACGATGATGCTGCTGAAAAGACAGGGAGAACTGACCCGCAACCTGACTGCTAACTTTGACTCACATGGGTACAGTGGCAACATGTTGACCTCCCCCACTCCGACACCCCACATGGCCAATATAGAAATAAATTTCCGAAACTACTTAATGACTACCAGTATTGTTTTGTGTTACCCGATAAAGATTTACAACGAAAGCCGAATGTTGAAGACAAAAACTAATCAAGTGGCTTCATGCCTTGTCTGGAGCGATTTCCATAAAAAAAAACAAGGATTACCCAACGTAAGTCAAAACTATGAGGCTAAACAACTTCTGGTCAACATCATCATACCAAAATAAAATACATTTTTAGTTATTTGATTATTTCTTTCACCGTCGAATACATCCTCTCTCGGTCACCTTAATTATTTAAAACTTTTCTTATATTTATGAATTGATCTCTCATACCTATTGTTAAAATTTCACAAAAATCAGAGATAATGAAGTTTTTATCCTCTTTGCATGAAACAAAATTCAACTAAATATAGCCCACATTTGTGCCCCTTACGCGTAGCAACTATGTTACCAAATTCACAATGATCGGTTAATTAGTTTAAGAGTGAATCCTGTACATAAAAATATATAAACATACTAATTATATATATATATATATATATATATATATATATATATATATATATATATATATATATATATATATTAAAACCAGATATTATGATCACAAAAGCACATTTAAAAACAGGGAACGTCGAATTAAAACAGCACTAGCAAACCACTATTGGGAGCTCAAAGAAAATGGACGCTCACCAATAATTCAATGGAAAATAATACGACAGGCCAGTACATGTAGAAATTTAGACAACCCGTGTAGATTATGTCTGAATGAAAAATTTGAAATCCTAAACTTTAAAGACCCCCGAAATCTATTAAACTGTAGAAGTGAGATAGCACACAGCTGCCTACACAGAAATAAATTTACCTTAGGCTAACGATACATAAATAAATAAATAAATAAATGAATAAACCAATAAACAAATAAGTAAAAAACGTAAACTAAACAAAAACCTAACATTTAAAAAATTAAAACCTAAAATAGAAATACAAGGAACCATGTGTTAAAATAAATTCACCCATTATATTGATACAACAAAGAAACAGGATAATAGACCAATTTATAGAAAACAGAACACTAGAACAGGGTATAGGAAGTAACAATAACTACACCTTTGTTCGTGGGAAGCCCAACGATTGGCTGAAAGAACAACAAAGAATCTGATTGGTTAACTAGCTAGCCGTGTATATAAAAACACCCGGCAAAAATAACTCCATGCATTTTAGCCTGAAGATTCCCCCCGGGGATAAAACGCGGGAGCCTCTGTGTAGCTTAATTGCCATAAATATATTTTCATAGCTTACTACCTAGTTCTACTTACGTGTCGAGCACTGTGTAAGTAAATACTGAAAATTGATACATAAAAAATTATATCTCCTTATAAAATTTTATGTTGATACATGAAATGTAATATTTATCTCCTCAAGCAGTTGAGCACTTTCACAAGAATTTATTTCACCACTGAAAAATAGTATGGAAAAAATTAACTTAGAAACATCACTGAAGAATATCCCAACACCTAGCAAGCATGGATACATTATTAAATTAATTAAAAAAACGGACGAACTAATACACCGAATGTGATGGCGAGCACACTTTTTCCTTAACAATAACGATAAACACCTAGATACAAAAGAATCCTATGGATTCAAAAGCCTAAAAAACGGTAAACCAATAGATCTCATGATTAGCTTTAAAAATGACCTCTTAAATGTAATTAAAAATTTAGAATTTTGCAAACAACATAATAATTTCCAAAAACAATTACACACCATCGTTAAAAACATAAACAACTCTAACAAAATCTTCGTAAAAGCGGACAAAACTTGGAATTTTTACAAAATAGATAAACTAACAACAGAAATGCTAATTGAAAACATTACAAAAAACTACAAAAAATTAGATACAAGCGAACGTAATTACATAGATATAATAAATACTGAAAGTAAACAAATCACCGATAAACTAAAAATTAGCGACAAAGTTAGTAAATTAAAACCTAAGGAAGCCTATATCTTATTTAAAGACCACAAAAGTAACTTTAACAATAACCCTAACACTCGCTTAATTAATCCGACCAAACCAGAAATAGGAAGAATCATCAAAACAATTCTATCTAGAATCAACAAACAAATAAAAAAGACCTAGAATTAAACCAATGTGTGAATACTGCAGAAGCAATCGCTTGGTTTAACAATATCGAAAATAAGAACAAATGTACCTTTCTACAATTCGACATAGTGGACTTATACCCGTTTATATCAGAAGAACTCTTCAACATCGCCCTAGAATTTGCCGAGCTGTATACCGATATATGCAAGGATGAAATCCACATTATTAAAAAATGTAGGAGATCAGTTTTAATCAATAACAATGACCAATGGATTAAAACAAATATGACAAATTCCTTTGATTTGCCTATGGGTGCCCTTGATTCTGCGGAGGCATCTGATCTTGTGGAGTTATTTATTTTATATACACTCACAAATATATTTGATAATACAGATATCGGCCTATATAGAGATGATGGATTAGCGATAATAAGAGATTCCAACAAAGTCAAGGGAGAAAACTTTAAGAAAATTATACATATGGAAATGAAAAAACTAGGCCTAAAAGTAGAAGTACTGGCTAACATAAAAACAACTCACTTTCTAGATGTCACGTTAAACTTAAATAAAAAAATACTTACGAACCATACCTAAAAGATAACGCCAATCCAATATATGTAAACCCAAAGTCTAATCACCCCCATCAATCAGAAAACATATTCCGAATTCTATCGAATGTAAGCTTATCAATAATTCTAGTGACGAAAATGTTTTTAAAAAATCAAGCAACATTTACAATACAGATCTAAAAAATAGTGGTTACCACAATACCGAAATTAAATGTAAAAAAACAGGACACTAATAATTACAACAAAATTAAAAATGAAAAAAAGAGAAATATAATCTACTATACGCCGCCCTATAAAAATAAACTGGGCAAACAATTCCTAAATCTGATTGAATAACACTTCCCCATAACCAATCCCCTGCATAAAATATTCAATAAAAATAACCTAAAACTATCCTACAGTTGCTGCAAAAACCTAGAAATGATAATTAAGGCACACAATAACAAAATACTGAAAGAGAACAGCAGAGAGGAAGAAAAAATAAAAAATTACATAAAAAAAGTGAAAAACATAGCAAAAATAACACTAAGAAGAACAAAAATATAAACAATACAAATTAAAATTTAAAAAACACTAATAGCAACCACCCGAATAGAAATGAAAAAGTTAGTAATGAAGAGAAAAGATGTAACTGCATAAGTCGTACACTTTGTCCACTACAAAATAAATGCCTAACAAAAAGTATTGTATACCAAGCCACGATAGTTGCCAAGGAAAGACTGAATAACAAGAAGTACTACAGATATTATGACCACAAAGTACATTTAAAAACAGGGAACATCGAATTAAAACAGCACTAGCAAACCACTATTGGGAGCTCAAAGAAAATGGACGCTCATCAATAATTCAATGGAAAATAATACGACAGGTCAGTACATGTAGAAATTTAGACGACCTGTGTAGATTATGTCTGAATGAAAAATTTGAAATCCTAAACTTTAAAGACCCCCGAAATCTATTAAACTGTAGAAGTGAGATAGCAAACAGCTGCCTACATGAAATAAATTTACCTTAGGCAAACGATACATAAATAAATAAATAAATAAATAAACAAATAATCAAATAAGTAAAAAACCTAAACTAAACAAAAACCTAATATTTTAAAAATTAAAACCTAAAATAGAAATACAAGGAACCACGTGTTAAAATAAATTCACCCATTATATTGATACAACAAAGAAACAGGATAATAGACCAATCTATAGAAAACAGAACACCAGAACAGGATATAGGAAGTAACAATAACTACACCTTTGTTCGTGGGAAGCCCAACGATTGGCTGAAAGAACAACAAAGAATCTGATTGGTTAACTAGCTAGCCGTGTATATAAAAACACCCGGCAAAAATAACTCCATGCATTTTAGCCTGAAGATTCTCCCCGGGGATGAAACGCGGAAGCCTCTGTGTAGCTTAATTGCCATAAATATATTTTCATAGCTTACTACCTAGTTCTACTTACGTATCGAACACTGTTGAAGTAAATACTGAAAATTGATACATAAAAAATTATATCTCCTTATAAAATTTTATGTGGATACATGAAATAGTAAAATTATATATATATATATATATATATATATATATATATATATATATATATATATATATATATATATATATATACTAGCAGGGTTACCCAGCGATGTCCGGGTGCAGAATCAAAAAGCAATGTTTGTATACTCAATTGGTTGGCAGATTAAGTTATCACTTTGGTCACTGCTTTTATACTCTTAAAATTTCTTATCACCTAATATTTGCAATAGTTGTGGTAGTGCACACATGAAACAGTAGATTACAATCTCATAGCTCAATAGTAAGATTAGTATAGCTTGTTCTATGTACAGGTGGGGGGATTTTCATACATGACAATATATATATATATATTTACATGACAATGGCGGACAGTGGCGGACACTAGCAGGCACTGGCGGGTACTGGCGGGCAGTGCCCACTAAAATGTAAGATCTAAAAAATGCTTACTCATTTCCTATTTTGAATCATGAGTTGGCGATTTCTTTATAAGGCTGACAGTGGCGGACACTGGTGGACACTGGCGAACATTGGCGGGAAGTGTCCACTAAAATATAAAATATAAAATATAAAATTTCCTGTTTTGAATTATGAGTTGGCGATTTCTTTATAGGGCTGACAATGGTGGACACTGGCGGACATTGGCGGGCACTGGCGGGCAGTGTCTACTAAAATGTTAAATCTAAAAAGTGCTGACTCATTTCTTGTTTAACATTATGAGTTGGCTATTTCTTTATAGGGATGACAGTGGCAGACAGTGACGGACACTGGCGGGCAGTGTCCACTAAAATGTAAAATCTAAAAAAAGCTGACGCATGTCATTTCCGGTTGAATTTGAAGAAATGACTTGCAGTTTTTTTTCGGGAATGACTTGCAATTTGTTTTTAAAAAAGACTACATGATATAATTGTTTTCTATTTAAATTAATACATAATTAAATTGAAATTAAGCTGAAAATAGCTGAAATATTCGACCCCCTCAGACGAAATCTGCCCCATAGCCCCCTTAGGAGTGAATTTAGAGATTCGGGAATACGCCCATTAACTTTCTCGGTGTATTTTACATTAGAATACACTTTTAGATTTTATCTAGAGTCGCTAACGTTTTTTCTATAGGGCAGACACACACACTAACGCACATACATACAGACATTGAGTTTTATATATAGAGATATATAATTAAGTCGGTTGGATTCGCGAAGTTAGACAGTGATAGATTACGTTCTACAAAATCAATATTTCATTCCGAATAGCAAGTCAATTATGAAATTTTCATTGAGTACATACTATGTCTGGCTGGATATTTCATATCCTAACATATGTATTCATGTATTTACCCATTATATTTTTGAATAATAAACAAAAATGACTATTCAATTATCTGTTGCTGTTTCTTTGCTTAGCTACTTAAAAGCAGTGTGCGGGCATAGTTGTAGACAGCTGAATTCCTAGAGATAGGGACAAAAATGGATGTTGGGTTCAGAAAACTGTTTCGTTTAATTTCTATTTTCACCAAAGTGAGCGCGTCACATGAGTATTCAGCCCAAAATATTACGGTAATACGATCACGGAGATCAGAAAACGAATCCCAGTGTAAACAATTCCACTTTTAATCAGTTCGGAATCACAGAAATTAGGTACACTTATACGTTGAATAAGAACAGGGAGCAGGCTTGTCAGGCGTCACCAAACAAAATGAGATCTAAAAATCGTAACAATATTTATATATTTATATGTACAGGATAATCTCCTAAACTGATGAAACGATCATTATGAATTTTGGAATATATATTCTCAGAAACACGGTGAGTAATATGGGCATATTATTTTGTTTGTAAAATTCAAGATTTAGAGGGTGTATGAATATACAGTTAAGCATATGTATATATTTATATATTTATATGTACATGATTCACTCCTAAACTAACTAACCGATCGTTATTAGTTCTGGAACACTGCTTCTATACGTAAAGGTGAGTAATGTGGGCTATATTTAGTTTTATGCAAGGCAATATATATATACAAGTTCGAATTGGCGATTTCATTACCTAGACTGTTTTGAACAATATTATAAAGAGTTTTTTAAATATGCTGGTTACTTTTATTATGCACTCCATATTTTGACCTTGGGAGTTTCGTTTGAACGTCATTTTAAATGTATTTTTAGAAATGTGTTTTTAGAAAAATATTAATTAAAAAAGGAATTGCATATTTTGGTACAAAATTGACTTCAAGTTCAGCCAATGAGAAAAGTTGAAAATATCTTTACCAAAAGCAATAAAAGAAACTGTTAAAGATTTAACGTTAACCAATTGGAAGTCAATCTGAACAGTAAATTAAGAAACGACAAAAAATATAAGCAGTCCAGTTCAGTCTTGTATCAATAGATTTTCATCGCCACAAAACATGACACATAGCAGTTTGAACACACTCTGTGCATCAAATAAGTACTACTTAAAACAACTTGTGGGAGAGATATACTCACAAATTGTTAATACTCACACATCAGCAGGAGTTTAATATGTGCTGCAAATATTTCAACTGAAATATTTCTGGACTCACCTACAGACTTGTAAATCCTATATACCGTCTAATGTTTTATAAATAAAACGTATATAATTTATTTGTATGAATTATATTGTTAATTTATTGAATTTGTGTTAATTCCTCTACATTTTCAATTTATTCTTTAAAATGATTTACACCTAATCAGGCAATTTAGTTCAAACTTATTAAAATAAATCAAAATGTGTGGAAGATTTATTCTTTAAAATGTTTCTTGCCAATAAATTACCAGTGATATTAAAAGGTGTCTTCCATATTTAAAATTCACATGAATTATTTTTATGATCTTAATTAAATCACTCCTCATCATTTCCTGTCTGCGTAAGCTGAATTGCATTTGCTAAAAAAGATTTTGTTTCGTTTGTCATTTTTTTAGAATACTAGCTGACCCGTACTCAGCCCCAACCGTAAACTTTCGAGTTATTTACTGCTTACAGTTATCCAGCATAAACGCAGATCCTACGATGTTGATGCAAAACAGTTGAAGGGGGAGGGGGGCTCGTTAACTGAACTTAGGGGAAAGGTTTGATTGCCAGTCCCGACTTATGGTGAGTGTTTGGCTTAATGAAAGGCATTTTTGCTTAAAGAAACTAATGGGACCGTTTAAAGTCAATTTCACAAAAAAAAGAAGAAAGCTAAAGCAATAGAAAAACAAATTAATTCATTTTGTGTTTTTCTTTTGATTATTTCAATCATTGGGAATACTATTGTCATCTTAGTTGTTATTGGTCCCCCGATTTATAAAATCGGGGGACTTATGTTTTGAGGCATGTCCGTCCGTCCGGATTTTTCTCCACAAGCATCCATTGAATTTCTCTGAAATTTTGCATTAAGTTGTCACTTTTGTCAAGTTAGAAAGTGAGATTCTCCGATTTTTGAAAAAAAATCTGGTTATCCCCCCCAGGGGGTCAAAAGGCCCGAAATGGCAAAAAATGACATTTTTTGCCCCATAACTTTTCATCCATCCATTCAATTTCTCTGAAACTTGGCCAAAATGTGGAGGCAATTGTTCCTAATAGAAAATAAGTATCGCTGACCTTGGAAAAAATCTGGTTCGCGCCCCCAGGGGGGTCAAATGCCCCCCAAATGACAAAAAATGACCCTTTTCTCCCATAATGTTTGATCTATCCATTCAATTTTTCTGAAACTTGGCCAAAATGTAGAGGCAATTGTTCTGGATATAAAATGAGCATCTTTGACCTCAGAAAAATTCTGGTTCGCGCCTCCAGGGGGTCAAAGGGGGGGGTCAAAAATGCCCCAAATTGCCCAAATTTATTGCATTTTACACTTGCCACATCGAGTCACATACAGAGGGGGACCACGCACGCACGGCTTGTTTTATTTACCTCATCTCCAGGAAGTTTGATGAAAGCGTTTCTGCTGAACGAAGTGGATTTCGGTTCCTGTCGTAAACCACTTAGCCACCGTCACCTCTCCAGCCACTGTCATCTTAGTTGTTATATTCATAACATTTTTGAAGATGCAACCTCCAAACTTTTTTCAAGTGTATCTTTTGCGAACTCGGGAACCTTTGTCGAACATGAATGTTGGGGGGGTGATATAATCAGAAACGTTTTGAATAGAAAAATCAAGATGAAAAACACAAATTATTAATAATCATTAAAAAGATTCCAAACCCTGTTTTCTTTTTTTCTTTTAATAAGACGTCTCAACCTTAAAACGTGAATAAAAAAGCAACCGTATTTATAGAAGGGAGTTATTCTATAAAAATACACGTTGTAATGCAAATCTATGGATCGCTTAAGTTTAAAAAGAAGAAATGAAAAGTTTTCAATAAAAGAAATGAAAATGTTACCCAAACAGGCCTCCATTAGATATTTGCGTATTCGAAGTCGAATTAAAATAATAACTAAATAAATGAAATAGAAGCCATTCTTGTAATTCAGACAGGAGACCATTCGAAAATAGATTCTGAAGCATACTCTGTTTTTCTCGAATGATCTTTATAGTCATTAAATCGATTTCTGTGGAAAAAAAGAGAAAATCTATATAAGTAGCTTAATTCATCGAGAGTGACCCGGCAATAATATTTTTTGTTGTTACAAAAATCGTGTGATGTGGAAAATGTGAAATGAACTTAAATTAGAGGAAATAAATAGGCATAAATATTAATAATGAAGTGACTATTTTAGTATTAGACAAATGCTATTCTTATATTTTGTGAAACTGGAATAGGGAAGAAGCTTGAAGAGAGCGGTCATTATTTCGGTTGAAAATGTAGAGTACTTAACAGATAAAAAGAATAGTGTAAAACTAAAATGCAAACGGTGTTATGCTAAAAGAATAATCCCATAAACAGTAATCCCGGTGACATGGAAGGATGTGAGAGTAGATGTTAGCATGAGAGTAAAATACCCTAGACGTCTGTGTGAATGACTATGTTAGGAGAAGCTACTGAGCCAGAAAAATATTATAAAACTTGAAAACACTCATCAGGAATTTGCCTAAGTGACTGGCAGAACATGAAGGTGTTGGTTCGAAAGCCATAATAGTCAATGAAATAAGGGAAAAATTGGGTACTACTCCAGGCTATGCGCCTAATTTTCGTGACTGCTCGGCCGCAGTCATCGGGCAGGTCGCGGAAGCGCCCGAGAGCTGCCGAGTCGAAAACGAGGCTGTAAAAACAAAACTGGGAAGAAAAAAAACTTACGGTGAACCACAGCGAAAACTTCGTGGACCCGACAACGGGTGCCTGCACCAACCACGTAGAGAGGATGTGGAAGGAAGCAAAGCAGAGAAACAAAAAGGAGTGCGGGACGAGCAGGGCACTCGTAGACAACTATCTGCGGGAATTTATGTGGCGTCAGAGATTTAGAAACGACCCCTTCGACGCCATATTGTCGCAGATAGCAGAACTCTATCCCGTCGTCGACCATCCTTCTGCTCCTCCTTCCACATCCTCGACGAACCCCTCCTCCTCTTCTGCCTGTCTTTCGCTAAGCCTCCTCCCCCCCAAAAAAAGCGCCAGCAACAACAGCAGAATACCATGTACCTCTCTGGGAAAAGGTACAGAATTCCCCCCACCCCCATAAAAAATCTATAAAAAAAAAGACTTGCCTAATTGAAAAAAAAGTGAAAAAAATGGGTAAAAATTTTTTTAAAAAAGTTTATTTATTTCAGCTGCGGGTTTGTTCATTTCTTTCCTTTTTTTTTTTTTAAATATATGCATTTCTTTCTTTCCGTATTCATCGTCTTATATTGTCGTTGTCAACCTTCCATTTTTGCACGATTTTCGGTTTTGTTTATACAGCCTCGTTTTCGTCTCGCCAGCCTCGTTTTCGACTCGGCAGCTCTCGGGCGCTTCCGCGACCTGCCAGATCGCTGCGGCCGAGCAGTCACTGAAATTAGGCGCATATCCTGGAGTAGTACTAAAAATTGACTTTACTTTATTATAAAAAATCAACCCTTTCTTAAGTGTTATCTATTCATTTCCAAAAGAAAAATTACAAATTTCACATAATACCCAGCTGTCTCTTTCCAGTTTACTGCCTAATTAAAGTGAGGTTGGGTGAAGCTCTCCGAACTCTCAAAAGCTGGATGCCAAAACGGCAGAGTCCATTAAATAAGCGTCTGAACTTAACTGATGCGCGCAAAGTAACATCCTCAACGCCAATTCAGGACTGATATATAAGTAAGACTGATATAATAGTAAGACTGATATATAAGACGAAATTTAAGACTGGTATAAAATTAAGACGAAGTTTAAAACTGATATACAAGTAAGACTAAGCTAAAGATTGATACACAAGTAAGACGAAGCTTAAGACTGATATATAAGTAATAACACATTTAAGATTGATATACGAGTAAGACGAAATTTTAGACTGATATACAAGTAAGACGAAATTTAAGACTGATATACAGATAAACAGAAACTTAAGACTGATATACAAGTAATACGAAACTTAAGACTGATATACAAGTAAGACGAAATGTAAGATTGATATACAAGTAAGACGAAATTTAAGACTGATATACAAGAAAGATAAAGCTTAACACTGATATACAAGACGAAGTTTAAAACTGATATACAAGTAAAACGAAACTTAAGACTTATATACAAATATGACGAAACTTAAGACTGATATACAAGTAAGACGAAATTTAAGACTGATATACAAGAAAGATAAAGCTTAACACTGATATACAAGACGAAGTTTAAAACTGATATACAAGTAAAACGAAACTTAAGACTTATATACAAATATGACGAAACTTAAGACTGATATACAAGTAAGACAAAATGTAACATTGATATACAAGTAAGACGAAATTTAAGACTGATATACAAGTAAGACGAAATTTAAGACTGATATACAAGTAAGACAAAATCTAAGAGACTAAAACATTCAATGATTGAACAGACAAAAACATATTTGTAAATATCTTGTTACCAAATGTGACTTACCCCTTTCGGCTGCTTTGCATGTTAAATGCTTAACATTCGAATTTCATCATCACTGCTTACCTCAGCACATTGTTATTCATGTTCGATTTTTCCCCTTCCAGTAAATTTAAACAATGTTAGGTCAAGAGAAATATGGTTATTTTATATCATAATCTACATGACGCATGCATATTGTAACAATGTTATTTTGTTCACTGAGATACGGAAGAAATCATAAAAATAAGATGACATGAGATAAAATATATAATTCAATTCTATTGTAACTTTTATACTCGAAAGAACACCCAGAATAGCAGCTCTCAGTATTCACGCAGGGTGCCGGATTATTTTCTTCTTTCACCAACAAAAGATAAGACGTTCATTCTTAGTAGCAGCAGTACTCGTATCAATTCCAACTAAGTGGCAGCTTAAAACCAAAAATGTTGCCGACGACACACACGAACGACATTAGCATCCAAAAAAGATCACTTTCTCGAGTCAAAATGTCACTCCTTTTGTTCAGCTTTTTTGGACTGTCAAAAGCGCGTATTTTGCATAATCACGACCGTTGCCTCGAAATCAGAAAGTACCAGGTTCGCTCCCGCGCACATCCATTGTTTCCTTACAGCTCGTCGTGGCCGCTTATCCCTTAGTCTCTTCGCACCATCATCACAAGATGTTATCAGATGGTACCTATACTATGCAAGTCTCAAAAGAAAACCGAAATTTCTGCAGTTGATTTTTCAATGGGTACACTCTCTACCTCCTAACCATACTACTCTCAATGAATTCTTACTCTTTCTCCCTCCTTTCTCCTCACCTCTTTCTCTAGCATGTCTGCTTTGTTACTTTGACTACATTAAAATTGTGTAAATCTACAAAAAATCCGTAGCCTTTATACACTTATGTATATAAAATTCTTATGTATATTGTAGCAGTTACCTCCTCCTTTCAAAACATAACTATACCGGTTTGCCGGTAGGTGTCGCTTTTTCACCGACAGGTGGCGCTGTAAAGCGACACCAGAGTTATCTGCCCTTTGGACTATAAAACCAGGTGCAAACGGAAATTCTCTCTCTTCTTCACCAACCAGCCTCGACAGAACAACGCTGGCACCAGCGCTCCGTTTTACTCGCTTTTTCCTACTCAATTGGCTTCGACAGAACGACGCTGACACTAGCGTTCCGTTTCACTCTTCTCTTCTGGTCAATTGGCCTCGGCAGAACGACGCTAATACACTAGCGCTTCGTCTCACGCTTTTATCTTCAACTGACATCGGCATAACAACTACCAACACACGTGGTCAAACAACGATAAGAGTTCTCAACTCATTTTCTTTGTGTACGACTTTCAAAGACTTTTCCCACGCCGGTTTCATTTCTTCTCGTACCTATTCAAGGACTGTTTTTCCATCGACACACATGCATACATCACACACTTCATCATTCCACGTACACACACGTTCAATAAACGTTATTTGAACTACCTCATTTTGTTTGTTAATTATTACTCTGTCTTTGCATGCAACATTGCTTGATTTAACGTACACGTTTATAATCGAGGGAACACGACCCTCGATCCTAACAATATAAAGCGAAATAGCTAATGTATGCTTCTTTTACCGATTAAAAATGGCATCATTAACTTTCAGCTTCAGATAAGTGACCTGAATATTCATCACATTTCATCATTCTAAAAATAATGTTTTGCTTGGTGCCAATTCCCTATTCCCTTTGTCCATAAAGGAGGGGCTATCTTATTTTCTTCACAAAGTAACAAAACGAAATGTTTTCTTAACGCAGAATTTCTCAAAACTAAATCAATATACACGCACATTACGAGTAAGAAATTTCAACACAGGGAAGTGTATGTATTTTCTCTCTTTATTTTTTATTTTTCTTGTCTTTCCGTTTTTGCTGGAGATGAGGCATCCTACCGGATGCCAGACATTCACCGGCTATTTCAGACACTCCAGCCTAGAGATCTCTTTAAGATTCTAAACGTCCCTTTAAGTGCAATTGTTTGTATTTCTCTTGCACTCGGTTCACCGGGTATACTCACCAGATAACTTTTTAAATTTATTTTCATTAGTCCTGTTGCTCCGATGTGTGGGTGTGTGTATGTCCAGCTAAAAGTAAAAAAATAAATACCAAAGAAACACCCACAAAGTTGGTATATCCTTGATCAGCGTTGCCTGGAATGAATGATATCTCAAATTCAGAAAAAAATATTTATTCTTTGAATGTAAACTGACCACAATTTTGTTAGGGGGTAGGGGGGCAGGTTTTTCATCTTTTTCCCAACAACTAAAGGGAAGTAACTCTGACTTTTTCTAATGAGTTAGTTCCCTTACACCGACTCATTCCTCGAGTAATCTATAAAAGTGTGTGTGCATGTCCAGAGAGAGGAATGGGCTGGGCGGAGAAGAGAAGTAAGAGTAGGTAGGGAGGGGGAAAACGGGGAAAGAGAGAGAGAGATAGAAGTTTTAATACAAATATGTTACACTTTTGCCCTGGGCAACGCCGGATAGCCATGCTAGTTAAATATATTTTAAAGTGTACATGTATAGTAACGGCAGGGTGATTGCTGCTAGATTTTGCTTTTTGCAAAATCAACGGATTTGATTTAGTTTTTCCCATTCGTGTTATTTAGCAACAGGTGACCAAATCACCAGAAAATAGTTTATAATGTTAAAAAGAGAATATATAGACATAACATAGTTTATAATATGTTAAAAGATATGTAAAATAGACTAGAAATAATGTTGGAGTTAAAGTGGGCAGAAAGGTTAGTATATGTAGGGTCTTAGCACCAGGATTATGAACCCCCAAGGAATTACTTTTAGAGAGAGACTGCGAGCAGTTCATCATGTTTGTCGAGCTTGGTATGTTTAGTTGTATGATGCGATGGGACCAATCGCTTAGCTCTAAAATGTTAACGAATTTTTGCAGCTGCAATACGTGTTTAAGATAAAATAAAAGTCTCCAGTATTGTACATGCAGTTCGTTACTTTCTTAACATACAAAATAGAACTACAACTATTACAAGTAATATTAATATAAAAATAGAATAATAATTTCTAATGAAAATATCTTTTAAAATATGATCTAATGCATCTGAGAAATGAGACATATTTCAGGCTATAGACAAACATTACAACTGTTAAATATTGATAGAGGTACATCTAGTAGTAGCTATTAGCTAGTACATATTGTTCAACTATATGTTGGAAAACAAGAAACGGGTCACAAAGTGGTCAAATGATCAAGCTTGCTGAGTGTGTGAAAACCAGAAGCTGATGAAGCGGCCAGACATGACGTCAGATATGACCAACAGAGATGGTGGCGGACGAAGGACTGTCAGCCTTGGTAAGAATCTCAATGAAGAAAAGATGCGTTTTTAAAATTGTTTAACAAAATATTAATAATTAAGCTATGCTCTTAAAAGTTAAGTAATTCTCTCTCTCTTACTATCTCCTCTCTTTGACAACGCTGACGTGCTGAATACATCTATTATCCTTCTAAGAACGTGTTTTTGAATTAATTGAATAATTATATTAAGAAAGCAAATCTGATTACTATGGTTGCAGCTAACGGAAATAACAGCAGAAGATAACAACATATGCACACAGGACGATGCCAACTAGCAGCAAAGTATGATTTTAATCATGATTAATGATTAAACGACTTTAAAGAACTAAGTGAGTACATAGCATCATTTTTTAACATTTTTATGACGACGGTGTAACAAAACTCCATTATATTAATTTAAATTAGTTTGTCAAAAACTTATTTTACTAATTGGGTTATAATATTGACAACACGGAAAGGTAAAACAATTCTGAACTCTATCTGGATGAGTTTTTTATAAAAAATATCCATTTTGTTTAATGTCTTCTTTGATTGATCTATTCGATCAAGCAGACAACCAATCAATAATAAGTTCTTCTACATTTTCATTGGTGGCTTCTTATTTTTTTTAAATCTGGTATCGATTACAGAAAATGTGTATTTTTATCCCTGGTCACTGGCCAAACGAATACAAAAACAAAAACAAGAATCTTGAGAAACTGCAAAAATGGAAAGTTGACACTCCATTTTGATTATTGAAATTCCATAATTAAGAATAACTATTGTTTAACCTCTCCATAAATATTTATGCCTTTTTCGGGGGGTCTGGTTTAAGACTGCAAGAAACTCAGTGATCATTATACAATGTTTTTGCCAATGCTCATTTGATAAACGTTAAAGAGGTGGACATTGTTATCTAAAAATTCAATAAATAACAAAAGCAATATCCTAACATGGTCAGAAGACAATATTACCAGACACAAACAATGCAAGACAATGTTAAAGAAATAGAGGTGTTTATACAAAATTCAATAAATGGAAAAGGCAATATTATTAAATATTTAGAAGACGATATCACAAAGAAAAATTAGAAGGTGATTTTAATATGTTGTTGATGCTAAACGCGACTTTATATTATCCTTTCTGACACAGTTTTAAGGAAAGAGGCAAAAGAAATTACTGATGTTTTAGAACCCTGCTGAAGTAGAACAAAATAAAACTAAATTTGCCCCAAATCTTTGGTGAAGCCATCGTTTCTGGACACCCCCAGTAAATATCCTTCTGAGGGCAGAGGTAGTTGGCACCGTTTATACAGACACGCACTTCTGTCTTTTAATAAAGACATTTTATTATTACTAAGTCAGAAGTATATAATCTAATTATTAATGTGCAACCTCTGCCGTTCTACCAAAATGAATAATAATCTGGCACCGTTCTGGAAGGCAAGGGTCGTTGAAAATTGGTTGTTTACTGTATACTGTGTTTAGGATTTGAGAGAATGCGTTATTGTATACAATAGCAGGAAAATTATTTGACTTTATATTTCCTTATTTCAAAATTATCGATGGCAGTCTCTATAATTACATAACAAATGGGGAGGTATACAATTATCATGACTATAAAGGTTGAATATAGCAATTTAGAAATAGAAACATTTACAATTGTCATGACTATAAAGGTTGAATATAGCAATTTAAAAATAGAAACATTTACAATTGTAATGACATTAAAGGTTGAATATAGAAATTTAGAAATAGAAACATTTACAATTGTCATGACTATAAAGGTTGAATATAGCAATTTAGAAATAGAAACATTTACAATTATCATGACTATAAAGATTGAATATAGCAATTTAGAAATAGAAACATTTACAATTATCATGGCTATAAAGGTTGAATATAGCAATTTAGAAATAGAAACATTTACAATTATCATGACTATAAAGGTTGAATATAGCAATTTAGAAATAGAAACATTTACAATTGTCATGACTATAAAGGTTGAATATAGCAATTTAGAAATAGAAACATTTACAATTATCATGACTATAAAGATTGAATATAGCAATTTAGAAATAGAAACATTTACAATTATCATGGCTATAAAGGTTGAATATAGCAATTTAGAAATAGAAACATTTACAATTATCATGACTATAAAGGTTGAATATAGCAATTTAGAAATAGAAACATTTACAATTGTCATGACTATAAAGGTTGAATATAGCAATTTAGAAATAGAAACATTTACAATTGTCATGACTATAAAGGTTGAATATAGCAATTTAGAAATAGAAACATTTACAATTGTCATGACTATAAAGGTTGAATATAGCAATTTAGAAATAGAAACATTTACAATTATCATGACTATAAAGATTGAATATAGCAATTTAGAAATAGAAACATTTACAATTATCATGGCTATAAAGGTTGAATATAGCAATTTAGAAATAGAAACATTTACAATTATCATGACTATAAAGGTTGAATATAGCAATTTAGAAATAGAAACATTTACAATTGTCATGACTATAAAGGTTGAATATAGCAATTTAGAAATAGAAACATTTACAATTGTCATGACTATAAAGGTTGAATATAGCAATTTAGAAATAGAAACATTTACAATTATCATGGCTATAAAGGTTGAATATAGCAATTTAGAAATAGAAACATTTACAATTATCATGACTATAAAGGTTGAATATAGCAATTTAGAAATAGAAACATTTACAATTGTCATGACTATAAAGGTTGAATATAGCAATTTAGAAATAGAAACATTTACAATTGTCATGACTATAAAGGTTGAATATAGCAATTTAGAAATAGAAACATTTACAATTGTCATGACTATAAAGGTTGAATATAGCAATTTAGAAATAGAAACATTTACAATTGTCATGACTATAAAGGTTGAATATAGCAATTTAGAAATAGAAACATTTACAATTATCATGACTATAAAGATTGAATATAGCAATTTAGAAATAGAAACATTTACAATTATCATGGCTATAAAGGTTGAATATAGCAATTTAGAAATAGAAACATTTACAATTATCATGACTATAAAGGTTGAATATAGCAATTTAGAAATAGAAACATTTACAATTGTCATGACTATAAAGGTTGAATATAGCAATTTAGAAATAGAAACATTTACAATTGTCATGACTATAAAGGTTGAATATAGCAATTTAGAAATAGAAACATTTACAATTATCATGGCTATAAAGGTTGAATATAGCAATTTAGAAATACAAACATTTACAATTATCATGACTATAAAGGTTGAATATAGCAATTTAGAAATAGAAACATTTACAATTGTCATGACTATAAAGGTTGAATATAGCAATTTAGAAATAGAAACATTTACAATTGTCATGACTATAAAGGTTGAATATAGCAATTTAGAAATAGAAACATTTACAATTGTCATGACTATAAAGATTGAATATAGCAATTTAGAAATAGAAACATTTACAATTATCATGACTATAAAGGTTGAATATAGCAATTTAGAAATAGAAACATTTACAATTATCATGACTATAAAGGTTGAATATAGCAATTTAGAAATAGAAACATTTACAATTATCATGACTATAAAGGTTGAATATAGCAATTTAGAAATAGAAACATTTACAATTATCATGACTATAAAGGTTGAATATAGCAATTTAGAAATAGAAACATTTACAATTGTCATGACTATAAAGATTGAATATAGCAATTTAGAAATAGAAACATTTACAATTATCATGACTATAAAGGTTGAATATAGCAATTTAGAAATAGAAACATTTACAATTGTCATGACTATAAAGGTTGAATATAGCAATTTAGAAATAGAAACATTTACAATTATCATGGCTATAAAGGTTGAATATAGCAATTTAGAAATAGAAACATTTACAATTATCATGACTATAAAGGTTGAATATAGCAATTTAGAAATAGAAACATTTACAATTATCATGGCTATAAAGGTTGAATATAGCAATTTAGAAATAGAAACATTTACAATTGTCATGACTATAAAGGTTGAATATAGCAATTTAGAAATAGAAACATTTACAATTGTCATGACTATAAAGGTTGAATATAGCAATTTAGAAATAGAAACATTTACAATTGTCATGACTATAAAGATTGAATATAGCAATTTAGAAATAGAAACATTTACAATTATCATGACTATAAAGGTTGAATATAGCAATTTAGAAATAGAAACATTTACAATTATCATGGCTATAAAGGTTGAATATAGCAATTTAGAAATAGAAACATTTACAATTGTCATGACTATAAAGGTTGAATATAGCAATTTAGAAATAGAAACATTTACAATTGTCATGACTATAAAGGTTGAATATAGCAATTTAGAAATAGAAACATTTACAATTGTCATGACTATAAAGGTTGAATATAGCAATTTAGAAATAGAAACATTTACAATTATCATGGCTATAAAGGTTGAATATAGCAATTTAGAAATAGAAACATTTACAATTATCATGACTATAAAGGTTGAATATAGCAATTTAGAAATAGAAACATTTACAATTGTCATGGCTATAAAGGTTGAATATAGCAATTTAGAAATAGAAACATTTACAATTGTCATGACTATAAAGGTTGAATATAGAAATTTAGAAATAGAAACATTTACAATTATCATGACTATAAAGGTTGAATAGAGCAATTTAGAAATAGAAACATTTACAATTGTCATGACTATAAACGTTGAATATAGCAATTTAGAAATAGAAACATTTACAATTATCATGGCTATAAAGGTTGAATATAGCAATTTAGAAATAGAAACATTTACAATTGTCATGACTATAAACGTTGAATATAGCAATTTAGAAATAGAAACATTTACAATTGCCATGACTATAAAGGTTGAATATAGCAATTTAGAAATAGAAACATTTACAATTATCATGGCTATAAAGGTTGAATATAGCAATTTAGAAATAGAAACATTTACAATTATCATGGCTATAAAGGTTTAATATAGCAATTTAGAAATAGAAACATTTACAATTGTCATGACTATAAAGGTTGAATATAGAAATTTAGAAATAGAAACATTTACAATTATCATGGCTATAAAGGTTGAATATAGCAATTTAGAAATAGAAACATTTACAATTGTCATGACTATAAAGGTTTAATATAGCAATTTAGAAATAGAAACATTTACAATTGTCATGGCTATAAAGGTTTAATATAGCAATTTAGAAATAGAAACATTTACAATTGTCATGACTATAAAGGTTGAATATAGAAATTTAGAAATAGAAACATTTACAATTATCATGACTATAAAGGTTGAATATAGCAATTTAGAAATAGAAACATATACAATTATCATGACTATAAAGGTTGAATAGAGCAATTTAGAAATAGAAACATTTACAATTATCATGACTATAAAGGTTGAATATAGCAATTTAGAAATAGAAACATTTACAATTATCATGACTATAAAGGTTGAATATAGCAATTTAGAAATAGAAACATTTACAATTATCATGACTATAAAGGTTTAATATAGCAATTTAGAAATAGAAACATTTACAATTGTCATGACTATAAAGGTTGAATATAGCAATTTAGAAATAGAAACATTTACAATTGTCATGACTATAAAGGTTGAATATAGCAATTTAGAAATAGAAACATTTACAATTGTCATGACTATAAAGGTTGAATATAGCAATTTAGAAATAGAAACATTTACAATTGTCATGACTATAAAGGTTGAATATAGCAATTTAGAAATAGAAACATTTACAATTGTCATGACTATAAAGGTTGAATATAGAAATTTAGAAATAGAAACATTCACAATTGTCATGACTATAAAGGTTGAATATAGCAATTTAGAAATAGAAACATTTACAATTATCATGACTATAAAGGTTGAATATAGCAATTTAGAAATAGAAACATTTACAATTATCATGGCTATAAAGGTTGAATATAGCAATTTAGAAATAGAAACATTTACAATTGTCATGACTATAAAGGTTTAATATAGCAATTTAGAAATAGAAACATTTACAATTGTCATGACTATAAAGGTTGAATATAGCAATTTAGAAATAGAAACATTTACAATTATCATGGCTATAAAGGTTGAATATAGCAATTTAGAAATAGAAACATTTACAATTATCATGGCTATAAAGGTTGAATATAGAAATTTAGAAATAGAAACATTTACAATTATCATGGCTATAAAGGTTGAATATAGCAATTTAGAAATAGAAACATTTACAATTATCATGGCTATAAAGGTTGAATATAGAAATTTAGAAATAGAAACATTCACAATTGTGATGACTATAAAGGTTGAATATAGAAATTTAGAAATAGAAACATTTACAATTATCATGGCTATAAAGGTTGAATATAGCAATTTAGAAATAGAAACATTTACAATTGTCATGGCTATAAAGGTTGAATATAGCAATTTAGAAATAGAAACATTTACAATTATCATGACTATAAAGGTTGAATATAGAAATTTAGAAATAGAAACATTCACAATTGTGATGACTATAAAGGTTGAATATAGCAATTTAGAAATAGAAACATATACAATTATCATGACTATAAAGGTTGAATATAGCAATTTAGAAATAGAAACATTTACAATTATCATGACTATAAAGGTTGAATAGAGCAATTTAGAAATAGAAACATTTACAATTGTCATGACTATAAAGGTTGAATATAGCAATTTAGAAATAGAAACATTTACAATTATCATGACTATAAAGGTTGAATATAGCAATTTAGAAATAGAAACATTTACAATTATCATGACTATAAAGGTTGAATATAGCAATTTAGAAATAGAAACATTTACAATTATCATGACTATAAAGGTTGAATAGAGCAATTTAGAAATAGAAACATTTACAATTGTCATGACTATAAAGGTTGAATATAGCAATTTAGAAATAGAAACATTTACAATTATCATGACTATAAAGGTTGAATATAGCAATTTAGAAATAGAAACATTTACAATTATCATGGCTATAAAGGTTGAATATAGCAATTTAGAAATAGAAACATTTACAATTATCATGGCTATAAAGGTTGAATATAGCAATTTAGAAATAGAAACATTTACAATTATCATGACTATAAAGGTTGAATATAGCAATTTAGAAATAGAAACATTTACAATTATCATGACTATAAAGGTTGAATATAGCAATTTAGAAATAGAAACATTTACAATTATCATGACTATAAAGGTTGAATATAGCAATTTAGAAATAGAAACATTTACAATTATCATGACTATAAAGGTTGAATATAGCAATTTAGAAATAGAAACATTTACAATTGCCATGACTATAAAGGTTGAATATAGCAATTTAGAAATAGAAACATTCACAATTGTGATGACTATAAAGGTTGAATATAGCAATTTAGAAATAGAAACATATACAATTATCATGGCTATAAAGGTTGAATAGAGCAATTTAGAAATAGAAACATTTACAATTATCATGACTATAAAGGTTGAATATAGCAATTTAGAAATAGAAACATTTACAATTATCATGGCTATAAAGGTTGAATATAGCAATTTAGAAATAGAAACATTTACAATTATCATGACTATAAAGGTTGAATATAGCAATTTAGAAATAGAAACATTTACAATTGCCATGACTATAAAGGTTGAATATAGCAATTTAGAAATAGAAACATTTACAATTATCATGGCTATAAAGGTTGAATATAGCAATTTAGAAATAGAAACATTTACAATTGTCATGGCTATAAAGGTTGAATATAGAAATTTAGAAATAGAAACATTTACAATTATCATGGCTATAAAGGTTGAATATAGCAATTTAGAAATAGAAACATTTACAATTATCATGGCTATAAAGGTTGAATATAGCAATTTAGAAATAGAAACATTTACAATTATCATGGCTATAAAGGTTGAATATAGAAATTTAGAAATAGAAACATTCACAATTGTGATGGCTATAAAGGTTGAATATAGCAATTTAGAAATAGAAACATTTACAATTATCATGGCTATAAAGGTTGAATATAGAAATTTAGAAATAGAAACATTTACAATTATCATGGCTATAAAGGTTGAGTATAGCAATTTAGAAATAGAAACATTTACAATTATCATGGCTATAAAGGTTGAATATAGAAATTTAGAAATAGAAACATTCACAATTGTGATGACTATAAAGGTTGAATATAGAAATTTAGAAATAGAAACATTTACAATTATCATGGCTATAAAGGTTGAATATAGCAATTTAGAAATAGAAACATTTACAATTATCATGGCTATAAAGGTTGAATATAGCAATTTAGAAATAGAAACATTTACAATTATCATGGCTATAAAGGTTGAATATAGCAATTTAGAAATAGAAACATTTACAATTATCATGGCTATAAAGGTTGAATATAGCAATTTAGAAATAGAAACATTTACAATTATCATGGCTATAAAGGTTGAATATAGAAATTTAGAAATAGAAACATTCACAATTGTGATGGCTATAAAGGTTGAATATAGCAATTTAGAAATAGAAACATTTACAATTATCATGGCTATAAAGGTTGAATATAGCAATTTAGAAATAGAAACATTTACAATTATCATGGCTATAAAGGTTGAATATAGCAATTTAGAAATAGAAACATTTACAATTGTCATGACTATAAAGGTTTAATATAGAAATTTAGAAATAGAAACATTCACAATTGTGATGACTATAAAGGTTGAATATAGCAATTTAGAAATAGAAACATATACAATTATCATGGCTATAAAGGTTGAATATAGCAATTTAGAAATAGAAACATTTACAATTATCATGACTATAAAGGTTGAATATAGCAATTTAGAAATAGAAACATTTACAATTATCATGGCTATAAAGGTTGAATATAGCAATTTAGAAATAGAAACATTTACAATTATCATGGCTATAAAGGTTGAATATAGCAATTTAGAAATAGAAACATTTACAATTGCCATGACTATAAAGGTTGAATATAGCAATTTAGAAATAGAAACATTTACAATTATCATGGCTATAAAGGTTGAATATAGCAATTTAGAAATAGAAACATTTACAATTATCATGACTATAAAGGTTGAATATAGAAATTTAGAAATAGAAACATTTACAATTATCATGACTATAAAGGTTGAATATAGCAATTTAGAAATAGAAACATTTACAATTATCATGACTATAAAGGTTGAATATAGCAATTTAGAAATAGAAACATTTACAATTATCATGACTATAAAGGTTGAATATAGCAATTTAGAAATAGAAACATTTACAATTTTCATGGCTATAAAGGTTGAATATAGCAATTTAGAAATAGAAACATTTACAATTATCATGACTATAAAGGTTGAATATAGCAATTTAGAAATAGAAACATTTACAATTGCCATGACTATAAAGGTTGAATATAGCAATTTAGAAATAGAAACATTTACAATTATCATGGCTATAAAGGTTGAATATAGCAATTTAGAAATAGAAACATTTACAATTGTCATGGCTATAAAGGTTGAATATAGAAATTTAGAAATAGAAACATTTACAATTATCATGGCTATAAAGGTTGAATATAGAAATTTAGAAATAGAAACATTCACAATTGTGATGACTATAAAGGTTGAATATAGAAATTTAGAAATAGAAACATTTACAATTATCATGACTATAAAGGTTGAATATAGAAATTTAGAAATAGAAACATTCACAATTGTGATGACTATAAAGGTTGAATATAGAAATTTAGAAATAGAAACATTTACAATTATCATGGCTATAAAGGTTGAATATAGCAATTTAGAAATAGAAACATTTACAATTATCATGGCTATAAAGGTTGAATATAGCAATTTAGAAATAGAAACATTTACAATTATCATGGCTATAAAGGTTGAATATAGCAATTTAGAAATAGAAACATTTACAATTATCATGGCTATAAAGGTTGAATATAGAAATTTAGAAATAGAAACATTCACAATTGTGATGGCTATAAAGGTTGAATATAGCAATTTAGAAATAGAAACATTTACAATTATCATGGCTATAAAGGTTGAATAGAGCAATTTAGAAATAGAAACATTTACAATTATCATGACTATAAAGGTTGAATATAGCAATTTAGAAATAGAAACATTTACAATTATCATGACTATAAAGGTTGAATATAGCAATTTAGAAATAGAAACATTTACAATTATCATGACTATAAAGGTTGAATATAGCAATTTAGAAATAGAAACATTTACAATTATCATGACTATAAAGGTTGAATATAGCAATTTAGAAATAGAAACATTTACAATTATCATGGCTATAAAGGTTGAATATAGCAATTTAGAAATAGAAACATTTACAATTATCATGACTATAAAGGTTGAATATAGCAATTTAGAAATAGAAACATTTACAATTATCATGACTATAAAGGTTGAATATAGCAATTTAGAAATAGAACCATTTACAATTATCATGGCTATAAAGGTTGAATATAGCAATTTAGAAATAGAAACATTTACAATTATCATGACTATAAAGGTTGAATATAGCAATTTAGAAATAGAAACATTTACAATTATCATGACTATAAAGGTTGAATATAGCAATTTAGAAATAGAAACATTTACAATTATCATGACTATAAAGGTTGAATATAGCAATTTAGAAATAGAAACATTTACAATTATCATGACTATAAAGGTTGAATATAGCAATTTAGAAATAGAAACATTTACAATTATCATGACTATAAAGGTTGAATATAGCAATTTAGAAATAGAAACATTTACAATTATCATGACTATAAAGGTTGAATATAGCAATTTAGAAATAGAAACATTTACAATTATCATGACTATAAAGGTTGAATATAGCAATTTAGAAATAGAAACATTTACAATTATCATGACTATAAAGGTTGAATATAGCAATTTAGAAATAGAAACATTCACAATTGTCATGACTATAAAGGTTGAATATAGCAATTTAGAAATAGAAACATTTACAATTATCATGACTATAAAGGTTGAATATAGCAATTTAGAAATAGAAACATTCACAATTGTCATGACTATAAAGGTTGAATATAGCAATTTAGAAATAGAAACATTTACAATTATCATGACTATAAAGGTTGAATATAGCAATTTAGAAATAGAAACATTTACAATTATCATGACTATAAAGGTTGAATATAGCAATTTAGAAATAGAAACATTCACAATTGTCATGACTATAAAGGTTGAATATAGCAATTTAGAAATAGAAACATTTACAATTATCATGACTATAAAGGTTGAATAGAGCAATTTAGAAATAGAAACATTTACAATTATCATGACTATAAAGGTTGAATATAGCAATTTAGAAATAGAAACATTTACAATTATCATGACTATAAAGGTTGAATATAGCAATTTAGAAATAGAAACATTTACTATTATCATGACTATAAAGGTTGGATATAGCAATTTAGAAATAGAAACATTCTTTAAAAGTCGTTTGATAGTTCGTTTACAAAGTTCACATATAGTAAAAGGAGTTTGCAAAGGTATTACGATTATCAAAAAGTAAGTGATATTTTAGACACACTGACAGTATTAGAACACCTGAATTTAGTCGGTTAATACAGCACATCGTTGGTGGTAATCCTAAAAGATCCAGTGGATCAATTGAAAACGAACACCATGTGTCAGAAAGACACAATCTGAAATAGTGACACAAAGATATCAGATACAAGTTTTATGTGGCGATAAAATTATCTTATGTCAGAAAAAGTAAAAGAAAGTCGCTTAATCAATGCTAATAGACCCCTAAATTAATAGGCCCCTAAATAAATTAAAACATTCAGCATCATGTTCATGATTACATGATTATATTTTACCTCTTAGCTCCCCAGATCTCAATCCTTTGTACTACTATGTATGGAGCCTAGTTGAGAAAAATGTTAATGAGTGATCTCATAACATTAAATAATCCCTAAAAACCTACATAGTTAGAGTAATGTCTAATATGAACAAGGATCACCTGATCCTAGTATGTAGGCGATTCATATCTCACATAAAAGCCGTTATCGAAGCCGAAAGAGACTTTTATTCTTTTCCTCCAAATTATTTTTCAGTAAAAAGACATTATTATGTTTTTAAGAGTCATCTTTGTGTATGTATAAGTCTGTCCTCAAATACATTACGCACCCTGCATATTTAAGTGCGTGCATTTAACCTTTATAACCATCGAAGACTAATTGACTCACCGAAAGTGTTTATTTATTCACAAGTTCTGCAACTCTATTTTTTACTTTGATTATTATAACCGACGTGTTTGCTTAAAAGCATTTCTATTTTCATCCGTGTCTTAGCAGACACCTGTGTGTTCAGTAAACAATAGTCTGCAAAAGTTGTTAATGCTGATAATAATAATTCTGCAAAGACGTCAGAAATACTTTGGTATGTTCTAAACGCCTTCTTATGAAGAATACTGTCATAGAACATTTCAGTGTGATGATGTATGGAAATGAAACCTGATCAGTGAGGGTTGATTTCGAAAAGTCGTCCAACACATGTCAGCATGGAAAACTGACGTTAAATTAAATATGATGATGCAGAAACCAATAATAACTGGTTCAAAAGCGTCTACAAGTCATGTGAACGCAGTGTGATGATTTATGGATATGAGGGTTGAGGATATGTGTTGCATGGAGAGAAATGATATAGGAATGATACAATGGATGTGTAATGTGAGTCTTAGACATGCTTAGATCTTATGACAGCATAGGAAGAGGTGTGCATGATACTTCGTTGGTTTGGTCACATTGTGTTAGTAGATGTAGAACAGTTAAGGTAGCAAGGTCATTTGAAAGGGGTTGACCAATACATGTCAGCATGTAAAACATATGTTAAACAGATGATGATGATGATGATGATGATGATGATGATGATGATGATGATGACGATGACGATGATGATGATTATGATGATGATGATGATGATGATGATGATGATGATGATGATGATGATGATGATGATGATGACGACGACGACGATGATGATGATGATGATGATGATGATGATGATGATGATGATGATGATGATGATGATGATGATGACGACGACGATGATGATGATGATGATGATGATGATGATGATGATGATGATGATGATGATGATGATGATGATGATGATGATGATGATGATGATGATGATGATGATGTCCATATTTTACTTTGATTATTATAACCAAGGTGTTTGTTTAAAAGCATTTCTATTTTATTTCCTGTCTTAGCAGACACCAGTGTGTTCAGTAAGCAATAGTCTGCACACGTCCGTAATAATAAACCTGCAAAGGAGTCAGAAATACTTTTATATATTCAAATGTCTTCTTCTGAGGTAAACTGTTATCATAAAACATTTGAAAACGCTTTCTTCAATGTGCCTCCATGACAGCTGCAGGAGTAAAGTTACTAATAGTTTTATAATAGAAAATCGAATTCCAGAGTTCAGTTCAGTGTTCGTATGCATAGCCATAAATTTTCAAACAGAAGTTAGTCGCCATTTATACGAATTATTAACTCAACATTCGAAACAAAATTTATCTAAAACAAAATGGCGTCTTCTGGTTATGTTTTGATTTAACTATTAAGGCCCTGACTCACCTAATAAAAGTACACGTAGATTAACCATTAAACAAACTCAATGCATTCTTAAGGTCTCGTCGAAAGAGGGACACCACATAGCTTTTTCAATTGTCACCTTTACAAGCCCCCCACCCCCTACACCTAGGTATGCAGACATGACAAAAGTAAATAGACTGAATTGTCAGAGTTTCAAAGGGGCCGTATTGTGTGTCAATCTGTTAATTGGGTCTGTGTCAATCACGGCAAATCACAAGATTCTACTTTCAACTATTAATCCAGTGATAGTCCTATTCACAAGAGAAAGAAAATAATGAATGCTAGCTCTTCCAGGTCGACAAGAAGGATATAACAGGAGTCTTAGTTATTAATTATAATACGCGTATCTATTTACTTCTGTAACGTTCGTGTATATGTAGAAGAATATTAATTCTTGTTGGCTGAAGACAGTGCTCTCACAGGACTACAGAAAAAAACTAAAATCAGTACGGACAAAATTACCCTATGAGTAACAAGAATGACAAACCAGTAAGAAATAAAGATGTCTCATGCAAGTATCTAATTTTAGTAAACTAATTAACAATATCTATATATTAACTATATCTTAACTATATCTTAACTATATCTTAACTATATCTATTCACGTTTCTCAGTACACTGTTTACTTTTGTTTTTGTTACGCCCATTGAATTCATTTCCTCTTTTCCTTCTCTTTTAATTTTGTATTTAGTATTATTTTTATTTTGAACTTAAGGACAAGAAAAAGAATAGCAGCTGACTGACTGTTTGTCCTAGTTTTAATGTTGCTTTTGGAACAACTACCAATAAGAATGAATGAAAACATTTTTCTGACCCCATTTGCTGCTGATATCAAAGTTGGCATCCATTTAGAAAAATATTCCTACTCGGGTAAAGTATTTTCTGAAAGCAATTAAATCGAATTACATTTTATTGTTCTAGATAACATGATGCCACAATCCACAAGTAAAATTGACTATTCAGAATGAAATATTGATTTTTTAGGAAGGGACGTATTTATGACAATAATCGACAAACTGGCTGACTTTACCTTCTTATATAGAAGAAGATTAGAAGATGTGTGTGGTGCTCCATCATCTTTTAGAGAAGTCTTCATCTGGCTCTGAGTACATACAGCATCAAATCAAATCAAATCAAATTTATTAGCAAAAAATAACAAAGTGTGACAAGCCATATAAAAGAACACATGTATATACCGTCTGAATGTTTTGTGCAAGGCGACTTTAATCCTGAATATGGTAGACATCGTCACTACTTCTGGTAGGCTGTTCCACAAAGTAGAAACACGGACAGAGAATGCTACCTTTTTTTAATGAGACGGAAACAACTATGGTACATCGTTTGCTAGAGCATGATTTGGTGCTGAGGTGAAAACTTATTGATAGTTATATACAATGTCTCAAGTCTGTACATTTTCAACTAGAATTTTGCAGTCATTTCTTCTTCTTCTTCTTTCGTGTGAATCAGATGATTCTAGTGTTGGCATTAGTTTCCCCGATCCTTTTCTAGTTACAAATCTTTCTGGAAAAACATTGGGTACTTACGAGAAGGACCACAAGAAGGTTGCCAACATCCCTAAGTGAAAGTAGTACTGTGGAACCGACTGGATTCGAACTTGGAACACCCAGGTCTTGAGTCCGTGTCGTTATCCACTTAACCACCGTCAGCAGTCATTTCTGAAGATTAGTGACTCAACAGCCGAATTGTTTTTATTGAATTATTTTATTAAATGATTTGATATGATTTAAAATGATTGCTTTCAAAAACAATAAAAGCTGTATCATACTACATAATAAAACAAAAAATAAATAACCAGAAACACGAATGACCACAATTAAAAAGAAAATAAGTTACAATGGTTTGAAAATATTCCCTTTCTGCAATAAAGTTTCTTTCTTTGCAATAAAAATTATTTAAAGATTCATAAAATGCTCTATAAAAATCTTTCAACCCGGAAATAGTGATTTATTTTTAAAAAGAAAAGAATCATTGACAAAATGTTATTTCAAAAGAAATATTTAATTCAAAGAAACTGCCTTGCAATAAAAAAAATTTCCATTCCAGGAATACATTTTTATTTTCGGTGGGAATTTACATAAAAAATTATTTGTACAAATAAATGTCATAACAAAAATATTGACACGAAATCAATAGAAATTTTCTTACAATTATTGTTTTTATTTTTTTGCTCGTCTAACATCATCCTTTTTATTTTTAAAGTAAGAAACTGCCATTCTGATATTCTTATATTACCAAGCACATATAAAATGATATTATTAGCTTATAATGTAGTGTGATTGTAATTATTCTCAATTATAAATTAAAATGATGCACGATAAATAAACAAAAACAATCTCCTTGTTAGCATTAAAAATTAAAAGCACAAAAATGACTTACCCATTTTAGGTCTTGCAATTTTTTAGATAAGGATTGATAATTTGGATTGTTCAGACTACTGTTCTCATCTTGGTTGTTATTTTCATAACATTTTGGCCGATGTAATCTCCAACCTTTTCAGGTGCATAGTTTTGAACTTGGGAATCTTTATGTTGAACTAGGGAACCTATGCAGAATTTCGAACTAAACCCTTTATTTAATCTACAAGGACCCGTGGCATAACTGATAAGGGCGTTGATTTACAATCAGTTTTAAGTGACACACATCTTGAGGTTGAATTTTCAATCCTTACTAGAGGCAATAAAAACTAAGAATAACATAATAATTAGCTAACACTTCTACTCGGTCATGACTGGTGGAATGAAAACAATCGACTCTCGTAACTCCTTTATTTGCTTTGAAATTTGTTTTCCAATGTTGTCAATGAAACGATTACAAGTCTCACTCCAGTTATCTATTATTGTACTGAATGTGAGTTAATCAACGTTTGTTTCGTCTATACTTAAAATAACACAAAATACATGCTAAAATATTCCTTAGTTTTGGGATGGAGTTATGTTCGTAAAAGATTATGTTTTAATTGTTCTAATTCGCCATAATTTATAATTAACTGAAGAAGTTATCTATCTCTTTCTCTCTCTTTCTCTCTCTCTTTCTCTTAAATATCTATGTATTTCCCTCTCGCCTCTTACTGTATTTTGATTCAACCACTCTCTAGTAGTTCTTAATGTCTCTGTGATTATTTAGAGAAAGAGCAACTCTTTTTGCAGCATAGTCATCTAATTTACACACGTGTGTCTGTACAAACCACAAATATGTAATAAATCAGATGGAAAAATAATGAGTGTCTTTACTTCTATATAAGAATAATAAAGAACAATACTTTTATATAATAATAATAATAATAATAATAATAATAATAATAATAATAATAATAATAATAATAATAATAATGTGATGGCACCAGTCTCGGATGATACCCAAAATAGTCGTGAAGGGTCAAAGAGAATGGAATGACCAAGGAGAGAGGGCACTAAGCAGACTTCCACTAGAAAGGTACAGAGAGTACTAGGACATTGGGGAGACCAATGGTCGTTGCCAGCTAGAGATCAATGGTAAGCGGCTGTTGTGATAACGCAAAATCATTTGCAATGGTGATCGAAAGAGATGAACATTACTGGAAATCTTGAGAGACATGTTGTCACTCAGACTCCAGGGAACACCACCGGTTATTGTCAGTGAGTAATCACTGATGATGACTTGTGTGAGAACTCCTAGTGAGTTGATAATAGAAACTGCCCCCCCCCCAAAAAAAAAATTAAAAAGCACAATGTGATTGCTCCAGCCTCGGCTGATACCACATAAAATGGTAGCAATGGGTCAAGGAGGGAGAGCACTAACCAGACCTCCACTGGAAGTGTACGGGCAGTACTGGGACATTGGAGAGGCTTATTGTCACACAAAATCCTAGAGAAGACTAATGATTGTTGCCAGCGAGAAATCAATGGTAAGCGGCTGTTTTGATAATGCAAAATGATTTGCAATGGTTATCAAAAGAAGTGGAGAGTACTGGGGAGACTTGTTCTCACTCAGACTCCAGGGATCACCACCGGTTATGGTCAGTGATAAATCACTAATGATGACCTGTGTGAAAAGTCCTAGCGAGTAAATAATAATAATAATAATAATAATAATAATAATAATAATAATAATAATAATAATAATAATAACAACTGGTGCCGGCCTAAGCTGACACCAGACAAAATATTTGTAGAGGGTCGAGGAGGATGAGAAGACCGAGGAGGGACAGCACAAACCAGACCTTCACTGGAAAAATGTAGAGAATGCTGGGACCTTGGGGAGGCTTATTGCCACCCAAATCCTAGAGAAGACCAATTGTCCTTACCAGCCATAAATCAATGGTAAGAGGCTGGTGCGATACCGCCTCGTTATTGAAAAGAGGTGAAGAGTGCTGGAAATCTGGGGAGGCTTGTTGTCACTCAGACTCCAGGAAATACCACTGGTTGTTGTCGGTGAGCAATCATTGACGATGATCTGTGTGAGAACTCCTAGTGAGTACAAATAATAATAACATAAAAGTAAAGAGACTTATTATTTTTAGTTATGCAAGAAGAATATCTTAACAGATATGTCACAGTTTATGAATTTTCGAATAAAATCAAAGTAGAATAAACAGTGGTGGTAGTGGTTGTGACCCAACGGGGCATGGTCCAGTATCTTATATAAGTTTAACTTTAACGGTTCAACAAATCGTTTCATTTGCCTTTTACACAATTGACAAATATATAAAATTTAAATTATTGTCATAAAAATCTTCTTTTTTTTTACTGTGTACAAAAGACAGACAAATAAAATGATTATGAAGCTGTCAAACAAGAACTCCATCCACTGGAACCAAAGAATCTTCAACAGACTTGCAGATTATGGAACTATTGATCACTTATTGATCTGCAGAGAAGCCTTTTTTCTAAATAAAGAATGTCATTGATCACAAGAGAATATTTTCTCTATTGGAAATTTTATGACTCATTCTTGGACGACAATGGAATTGGTAAGTAGCAAAGAATAAAGAAGATAATTTCATGGTCTCATTCCGATTGTAAAGAAATTTCTTTCTTTTTTTATCTAGTCTGCAATGAATAAAAATTGAAATCAACCTTTCAGGCCTACTTGAGATGAACGTCTGTACACTTTTCATGATTTCCTGTCCACCATAGCCCCCAAGTCATACACCAATTATGAATCAAGATCTCCTTGAGAGGATTTGTATCACAAAAGATTCAGACTAGCAGGGCTACCAACTGTTGCCCAGTTCAATAAACAATTATAAAAATTTGTTTGTTTCTTTGAATTTATTAAAGTCGCTTCTTGTTAGAATATGGAAAGTTTAATCCATTGTGATTCTATTCAGAAAAGTTATTGAGGTCTAAGAAAGATAGTGAAACCCTAGTATTCAAAGCCGGATTATGATAAAGAGAGGTCTTAGCTATTCCACTTGTGAGGCACAACTGTAAGAAGATGGATAAGCATTTTAAATCAAATTCTGTGAAGTTGAGGATGATAACAGCTGTTTAAAATTACACAGCTCACAATTTTTCCTTTACAGATTGAAAAATGAAAATATTTGATATTCTATTCCATCAAGTTTAGAAACGTGTGGGTAGAGAAATTTAATAAATTCTCACCACACGTGGGAGTTGCTTAGATTGGGCATGTATCGGTTATCAATACAGAAACGTGTTGGAAAGTAAAAAAAAAAAAAAAAAACTTTAATAAAAACGTTGGGGACAAAAACATTTCATTTATTAATAGTTTGTCTATGGCTAACTAAATAAAAACAGTAATTGAGATATGTTAGACACATCAGATTAAACATAGAGAATACATTGTACTAAACCTAGTGCTTTCTGTAGAGCATGCAGCAAGCAAATGAGGCTTAAATCCGGTCTTAATTCTCAACCACATGGTGATGCAAGAGTTCTCAACAGAATCTCGTGTTCACAAGATTTACGGGTCTAAACCCTTTTTATTTTCAAAGGAAATAACTCTAGCCTGTAAACCAGTTTCTTCCCAATGGAAATAACTTTGGTCCTGAAAAGATATTATTCTTAATTAGTCTATCTGTTCCGATGGATACTACACCCCATAGACTGGTATTGTTTTGGCTTTCGGGTCTTGATGACGCCGGTCTGTGGGTTTGTCCTGTGCAGTTCTAGGAGGTTCACCCTCCCAGGCTTTGCCTCCCCTCTTTGGGGAGGAGTAAGTTTATTGCTTACTGCCTGAGGCGCCCCTACCAGGGAATGCCGACGGGGCTGCCCAGGCTATTTTTGCTAGGCCAGAGTGCTCACCTTCTCGGGCACTGGCTTTTCAAACCCCACTTTCCCGACCTTGTGTCACATCTTACCTTGTGGGAGGAAGATAAATAAAATAGTCTAGTAATTTTGTGGGATAAGAAGAACATTTTAGGAAAATGAAAATGTAAGTTTACTGTTATATTCTTTAAAAAAACCTTCAGCTTACTTGCACAGCTGTGTTCTATGAGTGTCTATCGTACTGGTTTCTTGGAAAGACAAAATCAATACGGAAATCAATGCTAGTGTCGACTACTATGCTTAAGATTATTATTCTGAAATCGAATACGAGAAAAATTACTGAAGGGTTGTTTAAAGATTACAGTTGAGACATCAAATGTAAAACAGGTCTATGACAGTGTTAAAAATATTATACATGTTGTCTAGAAGTCCCTTAGATTTTGAAGCTCTACGTTTACACCTGCCAAACCTATAGATTAATACAGAACTATCTTCTTGAACTGAATGAGAGCCTCCATTTCCTAAATAAATCTGATTGCTGATTTTAGGCTTCTGCAGCAAAGAGAGAATGGAATCAAGCATTTAGACTTCATCTTTTAATCTGATTTACATAAAGAGTGAAACATGAAACTTTGGCCCGGAATAGGTAACTTTTGCACCTTCAATGATTGGCTGCCAAAGTTAGTAGATTAAAATTTTAACATCAAGACTACTGGCATAGCATAAGAGGTGGGGATGGGCTATAGTGGAGTGTTCCCTGGGCTCAAAATTATTAGGGTGCAAAATTTCAAATTGCAAAAAATCTTTTGAAGGTGAAAAAAAGTGATGTAATACTGTACTGATGGTAGAGACTAATGAAGTTCTCGCAATCAACAGGTTAGGAGTGTCTATCTTACTGGTTTATTGGAATAACAAAATCAGTACTGAAATCAATGCTTGCGTCGACTTCTCAGCTTAAGACAGTATTATTCTGAAATCGAGTACGAGGAAAATGACTGAGTATGCACGTGACAAAACTGTAAGTTTTTGCTTCATGCTTTGCACATCTTTTTACCTTTTTAAAGAAAATAGTTTGTGCATTCTTATGTTGTATAAGGACAAGGCTAAAAATCAAATATTCAAAACAGAAAACTTATGTAATTCTTTCTTGGCACCCTTAGGGGGTTAAAACATTATTTTATTCTAAGTTTTAATTTTGACCATGACTTTACACGAAATGAAAAGGGATTCCTTTGTTTATACATGATTTTGAGATACATACAGAGCGAAACCCCCAAAATGCCACCAATGAAAACGTCTATAAAATCTTAAATGATTGAGCAATAGTTTTCAGATTTCTGGTTATGAAGAAAAATCATTGCAAAGAATATCAGATATGTCTTGGACATTTCAAGAAAACACAAAATCAATGGTGACTGTTGAAGCTCGCTTCAAGAGAAGATTTCGATGTCATCAACATTCAGTTCCAAGAGAAGAATGTGATAGAGTTATTAAGATTTTTGCACGTGGTATCCAGGTGCACATTTAGAGCATACTGAACAGCAATAAAACAGAAACTGTTGGGCATTCAAGACTGAAACTTGGTGGACAAACCAGGCATAGACTGAAGTTTATTTCTACCACATATGGTTGGATTGCAAAAAGGATTGTGAATTTTATGAACGCTTTCATGGGTAGCATTTTCTTGTGGGGGAGGGGGCACCATTTATGTGAATGCAACTGGATTTGAACTCGGCTTAGCAGATCCTATAGTAGCAATCCATATCTATTACACAATAAATTCCCCCTTTTATACTTTTTTTCAAAATGTATTAGTGCAACTATCCCAACAGTCCTAAAAATACTTGAGACATAGAATGAACACTGATGCTAGTAAACATTAAACCACCGGCACATCCGGTACTAGTTTATGGCGAGATCAAATTGACACACAGTTTCTCATCAGATAATCAAAGTTAAGTGATGTTAAAAGAGGGTAATACATAGATGAGTAATCATTTGAGAATAGCAGATGCTGTAAACAAACATTTCACTCAGCTGTATAAATGAGTACTAACCCTTGCTGGGAAGTGAAACCCACAACAGACTACCGTCCTGTGATGGAGGTGGTTCAGCCTATCTATTTCATTTAGCCCTATAAAACTAGGGTTTAACTGATGGTCCTATAAACCTATGTTGATAATTTTACATCTACTGTTTTTTTCATTTACTGATGTTAACCTAAGTAAACTATTTTCTTTTCACAATCTTTAATTACTTTACATCCTGGACTGATTTTAACCGAGGTAAACTATTTTAGTTGTCAATTTTTAATTACTTTACACCCTATACTAATTTTAACAGAGGTAAACTATTTTTTTTTCTCAATCTTTAATTACTTTACATCCTGCACTGATTTTAACCAATGTCTGAACTATCATGGCTGGCTTGTATAAGTTATAATATGGGATAAATGTCTGAACTATCATGGCTGGCTTGTATAAGTTATAATATGGGATAAATTTTACCGTATTAAGTTCCGATAATCTGTTTCAGTGACTTATTCAATTGCTGTTCATTTATATATACTAGCAGGAAGGACCCCTGTCCTCGCATTGCCCAGGAGAATTGAGGAAATAAGGATCACAACCACTAGAAATAAATAAGCTGGAAAGGACTAGAAAAATACTTTTTACCCTCGATATAAAAATATTTCTAAAAAGTTATTTGAGAGGGGAGGGGGATAATCACTGACTTGTTTACTTGACCACGGTGTGTATATGTGTGGTTTTTTTTTTAGGGGGGGGGCTTTGCATTTAATTTACAATTTAGCAAAAGAATAAAATGGCTGACTTGTGTACAAATGAACCGAAATGCATTATGGTGGAATTTAATGAAATTGATGTAGGGGGTATTAACTTACTTGGTTGTGTATGCATTTGTGGGGGATGTTTTTTTAATTTATGGTACAGAACTGGATCGCAATCTCCATGAGTAAATTGAACTGAACAAAAAACCGGAAACACTCTTTAACCTAAAATGCTAATTTTCTATCCAAGATGCAAAGAAAATATGCATTAATCGAACAATGTGTAATAATAAAATTGAAACATTCATTGAATTAGAAAAAATAAGAACGAATTAGGGGATTAATTAGATATTTTTTTGGCAAAGCAATATGCCAATTAGTTAACCTTAGGATTTTGATTGTATATCCATGATCAGCATATTAGCAAACTATTGTTCTTCTCTTTTGAATATTAACTTGGCATTTTAATTTCACTGTAAGTGATTGCAATTTTATAAATAGAGATAATAAGTAAATTATATTTTTAAAAAGGATTTGTAAAAAGTTATTTAGGGAGGGGTGTTGTTTGCTTGAGGCAGTGTGTTTTTTTTGGGGGGGTGGGAGGGGGTATTTTGTTTTTAATTTACAATTTGACAAAAGAATTAAACTGACTTGCGTACAAATGAACCGAAATACATCATGGTGGAATTCAATTTTGTAACAAAATTAATGTGCAGGAGAGGGATACTCACTTATTTGTTTGCTTGCCTGTGGTGTGTGTTTGCAGAGGTGCTTGTTTCACATTTACAATGTAGAACTAAATAGCAACCTCCTCCAGGAGTAAATTGACCTGAACAAACAAGAAAAACTCTTTTCACCTAAAATACTAATTTTCTATCCACGATAGAAAAAATATCTGTAAAAAGAACTATGTGCTATACAAATTGAGTTAGAAAACAAGAAGACTAAATAGTGAATTAATGAGATATCCTTTTGCTAAACAATATGCAAATTAGTTAACCTTAGGACATTGATCCCATACGCATATATTAGAAAGTTAATGTTCTATTTTGAATATAAATCCAGTGTTTTACTCTTACTGTCAGTGTAGTAAATGTCCCAACTATATAAATAGAAATATGTGCAGGTGTATGTGTTTGTTCTTTTCCTGATTTGATAATGTAAAGAGATCGGAGAAGCAGGATAGTGAATAGGAATCATAATCTAGATTTTAATGAAATGTAGATCAGGAAGGGTGTGTGGGTAGAGGTCGCGTTTGGAATACGGCTGTCGTTGTTTTGACAATTTCAAGGTTGGAATGAAAATAGAAATATAAACATTTATTGTTTGTTATTTGAGTTAAATTGGATTGAAGAATGTGTGACGAGAAACAATTTTTAGAATTACAATCACTTATTGAGAGAAAATCAGGGGGAAAAAGCAAGAGAGCTAGCTTGGAGAGTGAAATGAATGGACGTTTCACCTTTGGTTCTCTCCAGCGGCGGTCGAAGAGCTAGCTGTATATGTAAAGCTGAGTTTATTAAGAGAATGTTGGCATTCCACCACAATAAAATATAAGCTATAAAAGAACTTTCTTGTTTTGACTCTCTATTTGCTGTAGGAGAATGCGTTTCTGAACAGCTTTCACATTTTAGGATAAGTAAAAAACGGGGCATGATACAACAGTTAAATTGTCTCAATACTTTTTGTACACACTTCATAAACTGCTTAATAGATTCTGTATTTTGGTAAATGAGTCATTCTCTGCTATTTTCTAAAATATTATTAATTTATGTGTCTTTATGAATCTGCAATCAAATATTTCACCATTTATGTCTTTATTAAAAGATGTTCATAATTGTAAATATTAATTCATCCCTAACAATTAAATTAATCAAAGCCTGCAGGCAACATTCCAACATTTTAGAACTGATTCCCGCCAAAATGCATTTTATGTTGCCGAATGACCATCAACCCATTTTATAGAATCAATGAAACAATCGTTTATTGGCAATCATCTTCTGAAGTGTGAAACGTGTCCGGCATGTAATTCAACTTTGCCCCTCACACATTCCTCCTTCACAACGAAATTAAATAAAAACATATCAAACAATATCAGTCATAATTATTTCTCCCCCTTTTTCCAAACAGGCGGCCATTTTCTGATTGTATTGACTCTATTAACCGTTGGACAAAGCAAATACAAGTCAAATCTTTTTTTTTTTTACTTCGGCCATTGGAGATTGCTTAAATGAATAATAGCTGACAAATTATTCACTTTATCACTCTGTTATACGAGTGTTCTCATATTGTCCGATTTCTGCTGACCGATTCTCATTCACATCTTTCGTTTTATTTGCCTATTCATAACATTAGCCACCACATAATGAACGTATTGTGTTAAGTTAGACATCTAACAGCTAAATGATTATAGTATGAGCCTGAAGATTGTCGAGGTTTCAACATTTGATGTAAAGCCGGTAAAATGCAACCAATTACATAAGGTTTACCAATGTCTCTTTTTACGGCAAATCAACCCTTTTTGTTTATTTAATGTCAAACACACACTACATGATATAAATGATTCATTTATTTTGTCGGCTTTGGTAATTTAAACGGTGAAGGATCTTAATTGTGGATATATAATATTTCTTAGTATTAGGTTTGTGAAAAGGGAGTTAAGACCAACTCAATTTGTTGTAGTACTTGTAAGCATTGGGTACACAAGTAGTGCAGTGGGATTGCAGGTAGATTTATAGAAATATGGGCTGAAGTACATTTTTAATATTTATCACAACTTTATTAGGCTATCTACACATAAATGATTGAAAATGAGAGAAGGGTGTTTGTAGAAGAGAATAATATGCTGAGGAGGCTGAATGATGAAAAAGGCTGGAAAGTCCATCTGTAAGATAAATGTCCAGTTAGTAGGGAACAGAGAAAAGTTCATATTAAGAGAATGTTCATACATACGTTTGTTTAGATAAAGACAGGCCGAGTTCATGTGTGTTTGTAAGTATGGGTACGTTACAATGATATAAATTCATGTATGTGCGGTTGTCGCCATGTTGGATTTGGGAGTAGACAGCAAGAGACTGCTTGCGGCCCAAAAGAGGGAGAATAGAAGTGAGCGCTCCCTTTAATAAACTCCAGGACCTATCTCTGCTCGCATAAGAGATTGTTTATGATTGGGCAAATCAGAATCGAAGTTAAATGTTTGCTCCAATCAGCCCCCAGCTTAAAAGTCAAGCAGATATTGAAAACATCGTTAATGGCGGCTTCTTCTTCTTCTCCTTCTTCTTCTTGTTTCTGTTGTTGTTCTTGTTGTTATTGTTTCTGTTTGAAGAACTACTACTACAGATTAAGAGATCATGTACAAGAAGTGTAGGAAAATGAAGACGGGTGAGAACTCAGAAGTGGAAAAAGTGCTATTAATGGTTATTCAGAAGTTTCGTTATCTTGGTGATACTCTTGGAACACTAGGAGGAGCTGGTGTTAGCGTGATTGCAAGAGTTAGAAGTGAATGGAGTAAGTTATGGGAACTTCTGCCATTACTAACCAGCAGAGCATTACCACTGTCCAACATGCGAAGGGTCTAACAAGTATCTGTGCACAGTATGATGATGTATAGAAGTGAAACCTGGTCAGCAAGGGTTGAGGACATGCGTTGCATGGAGAGAAATGATATGAGAATGATACAATAGATGCTGAATGTGAGTTAACGACAGGCTTAGATCTGATTAAATCTGGACAGTATAGGAAGATGTGTGCAAAATAGGAGTATTCTTTGGTTTGGTCAAATCGAAAGAATGGGTGGCAGTACTTAGGTTGGGTGGAACAGTTGAGGTAGCACAGTCAGTGGACAGGGGAAAGCCAAGGAAAACATAGGAGGATGTGATAAGGATAGATTTGAGATAAAGATCTGGATGGAGATAGGTTGGTTTGAAAGGCAATATCTAAAAGCCGTCCAATGCATGCCAGCATGTAAAACAGATGTTAAACTGATGATGATGGGAGGAGGAGGAGGAAGAGGGGAGGAGGAGGATTAGAATGGGGAGTATCTTAATTATGACTCTAAAAAAATGTCACCCATGAAAACGTTATAATATCTTTAATAATTGAGCAATTGCTGTAATAGTTCAGGATTATGAAGAAGATTCGTTACATGTTAGATTAAAGTAAAGGATTTCGTTTCGCTATGTTTTAGTTGAATACTGATAATTTGTATTATTTGGATTATTCAGACTATTGTTCTCATCTTGGATGCTGTTCTCACAACGTTTCAGTCGATGTTACATTCGACCTTCTTCAGGTGTATCTTTTCGAACTCGGGAATCTTTCTGTCAAACTCGGTAATCTGTATGGAACCCTTTATTTAATCTATGGAGGTAGCTTGTAAGGATAACATCCAAGATGAGAACAATGCAAATGAGAAGAGTGGTCCGAATAATGCAAAGACAGATAAAGTAGAGTAGTTTCAAAATGACATGCATGTACCAGGAATTTAAGAAATTAACTTCCAAACTAACCTATCTCCAACCAGGTCTTTATTTATCCCTTTTTCCCTCAGGTCCATGTTTATCACATCCTCTCATGTTTTACCTGGCCTTCCCCTGTGAACTGACCCTGCTACCTCAGCTGTTCTACATCTACTAACCCAAGAACTCTCATCCACTCTTTCAACGTGGTCATATCATCAAATTCTACTCTTCTACACACATCTTTCTATACTGTCCAGATTGAATATTTCTTTGAGGTATTCAGAACTAAGGCGATCTTTAAGACTCACATTATACATACATCATATCATTTTTCTCCATGCAACGCATGTCCTTAACTTGCCAGATTTCGCATTCATATATCAGCACACTGCTTGACAGACATGCTTGATAAACTCTTCACTTCGTTGACAATTGTAATGCTCTGTTGGTTAGTGTTGTGAGCCTGTAAAGTGTCCGAAAGAAAGACGCGAACTCAGAGTTTAGAGAAAAACAAGTATATTGAAAAAGTATAATACAACAGAGAACAAGAATGGTTGTGTGTCAGTCTTGACTGCCAGTATAGACTGGTGTGGTTCCAGGTATTTAATTCCTTCCCATCGCAGGAATATGTGGCACAAGGCCTGAAGATGGGGAGAGTCAAGCCAGCGTCCCTAAAGAAGGAGAACTCTGGCCTATAAAAAATTGCCTGGACAGCCCCGTCGGAATTCCCTGGTCAGGGCGCCTCATGAAGTAAGCAATAAACTTACTCCATCCCAAAAAGGAGAAGCAAGGCCTGTGAGGATGGACTTCATAGGAATAGCCCAGTTCCTGCTGGACTGATTGTCGAGAACGAATCCTCGACTGGTATTGACCAGTCCGCTGTCTCTAAGCAACTGACATTACAGAAAGACCGTAAGTGTTCCCAGTAGTGGAATAGTTCAAGTAGTCCATATAGGTAAGGTACCATAACAGCCCCTCCCGAAGCTTAACTTCTCAGGAGTCATAGTATCGTTCCTTTTTTCTGATTGACACTATTCTGATGTAGTTGTATGTTAAAAGTGTTGTATCTGGTAACTATAACTTCTTCTTGGGTTGTGCTATCGGTATCTTCCGATAGTCGTTCAATAATTTGATTTAGGTGTCTCTTGTGTGAGAACTGAGGGCCTCTATCACATTCAGATTTGATATCTTCCAGCTTTTTAATTTTAGACTTCTGATTTTGGAGCACATCTTTAAACTTTGAAAAAATATCTTCTTTGCTTCGACATTCAACTTCAAGACGAGTCACTTTATCTTTCATAGACTTTAGCTCTTCTAAGACATCTTTGAGTTGCAATTTTAGCGATTCCAGCTCCGGAACCATGAGTTTACTTTCTCCCATGTTCAACTGGTTATCCAAAGAATTTGACTTAATTTCTTTCAGTTTGGTGTTAGCTATTTTCAGCATGAATTTTGTGTCCTTATCTGCTTTAATTTCTTCCGACAATTTATTTTGAGTCCATTTCATACGATTTTTAATGGTTGAAGCAAATTCCTTCTTCTGTTTTTCTGACTCAGTCGTCAGATCTTTTATTTTCTGGCCAAAAGTATTGGTTGGTAACCTTTATAGTTTGAACCGCTACATTAAATTTGTGCCAAATAAATTGTTGGTATATTTTAATACGAACATTTTTACTTTCTTAGCAGTTCTGTTCAACGTAATGTCGGTAATAATTTCACTCTCGAATTAAATTTTTTCACCAGTCACTGTTGTGGCTATTTTGCTGGGTTTTTTTACATAGTCGGTTTATCCAACCGTCTCCATGTATGCATGTTGATAATCGACACGTCTGAACCAGAATCCGATTGTCATTTTACATTTTTATTCAGGATGTTTACCTGTACATAGTTTCTTATAATTCTGCCGTCATGTTCGTTCATTTGTGTGGATTTAACCCGAGTTTTATTTCCTCTATTCTTTCTGCAATGTGAACTCTTGTGTCTGACTTTATTACAAGTTAGACAGGTTTTAAAACGGTATGGGAAATCCGTTATCCATTGAAGATATCCACAATGAAAACAGGGGATCGGCGGTAAATTATCATGCTTTTTATTGGGCTGGCTTGTTTTTCTAAGAGCGTGAAAATAATCCTTTTTCTTTGTTTTGAATGTTTTTTAAAGAGAGTTGAAATGTGTATTCTGACTACCTTTCTTATGTGCGCAATACCCGGCTCTTCAATGTCTTTAGAATCTTGTTTAACTGTCATTCTTCAGCTAATTTCTGTAATGTTAAATTGGTTCATTTTCTAACTTGTTTAGAACCCTACGTCTGATTTCTGCGTCTTTTACTGATACAAGTCCTTACACGAAAATTAAACATTTAAAGTTATCCACGCTAAGTTCAGCTAATTTGAAATCACCACAGTGTGTATTAACTATTGACGCGAACGTTGTGTAGTCTTTGCCATCTTTTTTGACTAAATTCAAACACTTCCACCGTTTATGGAACAGAGAAGTCTTAGGGCTGAATAATTATGTTAAAAGTTTAACCGCTTCAGAAAATGTCAAGTCGCTAGTTTTTCGGGGTAAATATAGTCTACGAATTTGGTATGTTCGGTGGTGCCTAATTTTCGGAACAGTAGGCGAACGTTTTTAGAGTCTGTCCAATTTCCACAATCAATTTTGTATAGAAATATGAAACAAATGTTTTATCCTCATCTGGGAAATAAGTGAAATCGTCAATTTCACTCCAAACGACATTCTGCAAAAAGGCATTATCGTTTTCGTTACTTTGACTCCTGTTCGATATTGTTTGTATTAATACTTCATTTTTTGTTATCGCTTTCTCCTTCTTGTTCCAGGAGTTTTTCGTCGGCTTCTTTTTTTGTTCCAGATATCTTTCTTGTGTTTTATAGCCTCTCGTCGGCTTTATGTCGTTGTTCCAGTAGAAGCTTTTGAAATCTTTCTTCTGCTCTTTTAAGCCTTTTGCCGGCTTTTTCCTAGTTGTTTTTTGCATTTGATATTTTACAACTTCTGTTATAGGTGCTTTAAAATATTCCATGTTTAAAATGTGTCTTTATAGAATACGGCTTTTAGAAGTTTTTTTCTTTCATATTACGCTGCTAAACGTAATCTTATTTGCAAAAAGAGAAAGAGAGTATAAACCTTTTTTTTCTTCGATCGAAAAAATTCACTTTCTTTTTTAGTACGCTTTTCACGTAACCGTAATATACAGTCAGCACTTTAGTCAACAGAAAAATTTTAAAAGTTTTAATTTTTTTCTTTCGGCGACAGGACATTTCTCTTTTTGAGAGAAAAGAAAATATCATGTATTCCCTTCTTATTAAAAATTAACACAGTGCCGGAATAGCAATAAGAAATAACTAACCTTTTTTCAATAAGAGAAAATAAATTGGTATTTTACGTGTTTTTTCTTTGTGGCCCGCCGGTAAAGCCAGTTTTTACAATTAGGATGTTGTCGGGTGAATTTGTCGTTTATTTTTCTACGTTTGTCCTTTTTAAAGGTTCTAAAAAATTCCCTTAATATACTTCGTCACCAGTTGTGGCGTCCATTTTAAGCATCTTAAGAATCCCTTAGTATACCTCGTTGCCAGTTGTAACGTCCCTTTTAAGGTTCTCAAGAAACTCTTACTGTATATCGTCGCCAGTTTGTTGTGGTGGTGTAAGTTCAAAATCTCAATGCGCCAGTTGTTGTGGGCCTGTAAAGAGTCCGAAATGAAAAATACGAACTCAGAGTTTAGAGAAAACAAGGATATTGAAAAAAGTATAATACAACAGAGAACAAGAATGGTTGTACGTCTGTCTTGACTGCCAGTATAGATTGGTGTGGTTCCAGGTATTTACTTCTTTCCCACTGCAGGAAGATGTAGCACAAGGCCGGAAGGTGGGGAGAGTCAAGCCAGCACCCTTAAAGTAGGAGCACTCTTTCCTCTAATAATTGCCTTGGCAGCCCCGTCGGCATTCCCCGGTCGGGACGTCTCAGGAAGTAAGCAATAAACTTACTCCACTCCAAAGAAGAAAGGCAAGGCCTGTGAGGGTGGGCCTCCTAGGACTACGCAGAACCTATACCTCAGCTCGACAGATAAAAGGCCACCGAAATGGCCCAATTCCTGTCGGGCTGGGGTGGATCCAACACTGAGAGACAGGTGCTCCCAATATTTATGGTGAGTGGAAGAGTTCAAGTAGTCCGTATAGGTAAGTTACCATAACAGTTAGTAATGGCAGAACTTCCTGGACGTACTCCATTTACTCCTAACTCTTGCAATCAATGGTATCGCTAAGGTAACAAAATTTCTTGACAACCTCAATAGCTTCGTCATCCAGATATACTTTGTCCATATATGAGTTCTCATCCATCTCCATTGTCTTACACTTCTTGCATGCAAATTGGTTGTCCTCTCTTAACCTACCAGTAATTCGACTGCACTATTTGTGTACCTAATGTTTACAAGTACCACAAAAAATTGAATTGCACCTGACTCCCTTTCCACAAATTGAGCAGGGGAACTTTCTTCTTTTTGTGAGCTTTCCAACACTACAATCACTGATCATCAATTTGTTCTTGCTAACATTCACTTTCAAACCTTTGCTTTTCATAGAATTCCTCCAAGTGAGTTTTCCGTTGTTGTTTCACAGGCAAATACTCAAACATCAGTATACAGTATTTGTTCTGGACAACTCATACGGAATTCTCTGGCCAACGTTTTTAAGACACAAATGGAAAGCAACAAACTCAGTACAGAACACTGATGTACTCCTACTTTGACATTAAAGCTGTCACTAAATGTGCTGTTAATTCTTACACAACTTTGAGCATTTTTGTACATATCGAACAACCTTCACCAACCACTTGTTTACCTCTAGTTTATGCAAAACCAACCAGACGAACTTTTTTGGCAATCTGTCAAAAGCTTTCTCCAGATTCACAAAAGCAAAATACAGACTCTTCTTCTTACTAAGGTACTACTCTTGCATTTGCTTCAGGATAAATATAGCACCAGTGGTACTTTGGCCAGGCATGAAACCAAACTGCATTTCATCAATTCTTATCTGATTTCTTATTTGCTGCTCAATTATTCTCTCAATCACTTTCAGGACCTGATTCATCAACTTTAACATAAACCAGCTAAAATCCTATTACAAGCTTAAGTATGACAGAACAATAAAAGTTCTATTTCATGACAGACCAACAAAAATGCTATTTAAAATCTAAGTGTGATAGACGTAAGAAAATCCTATTTCGAACTGAAGCATGACAGACCAAAGAAAATGTTAATTTCAAGCTAAGTGAAACAGAATTAAGAAAATCCTATTCAAAGCTTCAGCATGACAAACCAAATAAAATGCTACTTCAAATCTAAGTATGACAGACTAGAAAATCCTATTTTGAACTGAAGCATGACAGACCAAAGAAAATGTTAATTTCAAGCTAAGTGAGACAGAATTAAGAAAATCCTATTCAAAGCTTCAGCATGACAAACCAAATAAAATGCTAATTCAAATCTAAGTATGACAGACTAGAAAATCCTATTTTGAACTGAAGCATGACAGACCAAAGAAATTCTATTTAAAATCCAAGTGTGACAGACTTAAGAAAATCCTATTTCAAACTTAAGCATGACAGATCAAAGAAAATTCTATTTCCAACTGAAGCGTCACTGCCCTAGTGCCTGATCTACAAGCCTCTCATAAAAATGGAAGGATGCATAAACATTTCGGGCTAATTTGTTTTAATTTTATTTATTATTAATCTGCCTGTATAGAAGTTTTATTATTCAAAGCTTTTATTGGCAAACATTCGTGTCTCCAATTTTATGGCTTTTCCTCTCTCGTTTACAAAGCATGAACGGAATTATGTTTATCAAACTTGACAAATCAATGAGTGGTACCCATAAAAGTACAAATCAATCTTGCTATAATAATTATTAGCATTCTTTATTTTCAATGGACGGACATTCTGTTAACAGGTTTTATTTGCAGGCACTGCCTTGTTTCAGGAATTCTAAATCATCTTCCGTTTTGTTATTTGCCTTGTTTAGAAATAGAACAGCTGAAGGTTGAAGAAGTATACATGGCAGCAACACAATCCAATTGTAATCATACAAATCAAAGCGAAGACAAAAACAGACATTTGCTATCATCTGCTTTGGTTCAGTCATTTGTAATTAGTTGGCGATTGTGCAGTATAATTAACAAGAAAAAAGGGCAAAAAAAAAACAAATAGACAACAAATAATTGTTACCAAACGCAAGAAAAATTACTATTCTACTTGTATAATTTTCACGTGTGTTTGCTGTTTGCTGTTTGCTGTTTGTCTGATTTTCTATGCATTTGTTATCGTCATTTTTACTAAGCCAAGCAAACGTAGTTTCCAACATGACCGCCAATTTGGGGGTGATTTGGTCGCGAATTTCAGGCTTAAAAGATGGCAAAATAATTTTTTTTAAGAAGGTTAGTGGAACTGTAAGCCTAAGTCTCAGGATAGTTGTCAATCGGGTTAGGGTAAGCTTTTTTTTTTAATTATTATCTTCTAAGTCTGAAATTTGCGACCAAGTTCCTCAAAAATTGGCGGCCTTGTTAGAAACTATGTTTGTTTGGCTAAGTAAAAGTGACAATAACAAATGCATAGATAATAAATCTTACAACCAGTAAACACAAGTGAAAATTATACTGGTAAGTAGAAAAGTAAATTTTCTTGCGTTTGGTAACAGTTATTTGTTGCCTATTTGTTTTTTCACCGCTTTTTTCTTGTTCACTATACTGCACAATCGCCAATGATTTTATATAGTGGAAGAAGAAACCTCTGGCAACATTTTAATACTTGTTTCCATCGGATCGCCAAAGTTACGCAACGGTGCGTCTAATCAATAATTAGATGAGTCATCATTTGGGAATACTTGCCGCTGTAAGTTTCAGTCTTCTTCTTTGTGCGTCTTTGAAGTGTCATGTGGTCATACAACAGTTTCCCACTTTTTTACGCAGTCCTTTGCATTATTGCTGTACTCTGCAAGGTCTTTCAAAATTCACCAGTTGGGCAGTGGACGGCCGACAAAGCAGTGTTGCATCGTATGGTTCTCCTCTCCTTATTCGCAGATGGTTGGGTCAGTTTCGTAGCCCCATCTGGTCATAGCAACTTTTGATCACCTCATTCCCATTCTCAGGTGGTTGAGTGTTTTCCACTTGTTCCTGAATCAGGAGATAGGGCCTCGGAAGGGGGAATTCTTATATCAGTAGGAGGGGAACCATTCTCTAGCCGTTTTGGCCACAGCTGCAGTCTGTTCTCTTCCTGAGATGTTGTTAGGTGTTCGACATGGCTGAGGAAGCTTCTTTTTGACTTCAGTCATTAGACCGTTGGTTCACATCCATGAAGGAGATGGCGTTCATCACTGATAGCCTTTGTGATCTCTACTTGGCTGACAACTTCCCGTCTCACATCTGAAAGAGATGCAGGTTGTTCAGGTTGGTAGGCTTCAGGCAGCCAGTGATCAAATAACATGTGTTGTTCAATGCTGAGTCTAGTTTTTTGGCATGCGTTGATGTCTCCTAAACAGGACAAGCATAACCCGCAGAGAAATAGCGCAGTACATTTTAGTGTTTCAGTGATAACGATCGATTTATTTTCACCAATATATATGTATAATTCCATGAAAAATGCCAGTATACTGAAATCATATGCCCTTAATAGGGTTAAAATGAAAATTCATATACACTAAATGTACAAAAGCAAGGAAATTCCCAAATTTTTACACTTTTATTGTCATTAAGGGTATGACTACATATCAACCAAACCATTTCATTATCACATCACTACAGTATAAATCTCTATGCATGAGTGGATGAAGTGTGTGAGGTGCGCCGAAGAAAAATTCCTACCAGTAAAATACATAGCCCTGTTGTGCTCGCATACCCTTATAAACATAGGACCCCACAACGATCCTGTGTCACGAAACCAAATGTAACACAAAACCCCACACTCTTCGCCCTGTGAGTATCGTCGTCGGCCACTCACGCACAGGTGTTTGATATCCCGGTCGCGGTGCCGAATAAAACAGATACCTCACTCTGATCCGGTGTCACTGAACCACTTGTAACATAGGTGGTCCACTCGTGTCTTTATCTCTGTACTCACACGTCTGGTCCTCGGCGCAGGAATCTTTCCAGACTGTGAACACCCTCTTTGGCGATGATCGTCAATAGTGACTGAAAAAAAAGAATGATGTGCTGAACTCCTCCGGTCAGATGAATGACGATTTCGTGATTCTGTGAAAGCAAAGTTACACAGCGGAACAATTCAACAATAGGAATAATCTAACAACATCGGTTTCTTTTTGCATCCATTAATTTAATAATTAATGGATGCAAAAAGAAACCGATGTTGTTAGATTATTCCTATTGTTGAATTGTTCCGCTGTGTAACTTTGCTTTCAAAGATAACAACTGTTTCTAAAACGGCGAATTAAAGTCTGCTTTTCGATAATGCCTTTGTTTACTAACTATCTCGTCTCTGTGTGTGTATTCATTCACGATGGCAAGTCTTTAAGTAAGTTGTAACTTAATCTATGTTTGGAGAAACGGTGGTGGGGAATACCACGGGCAATGTCATCCAAACGAGGGGCCTTTCGCGCGATCCCCGCTTGCCGGTCGCCCGAGTCTGAGCTCAGGCTAACACAACTGTCCAGGCCGAATCCCAATTTCTAACTGATCGTCTACTCCACACAAAAACATTTTCTTTTCCCAAAGAGGCATATTGTAACACCCTCTCTTTCTCTCTGTGTCTTTCCTCCTCTTTCGGAATTGGGGCGGGGTGGGATATACTGATTTACTCTCTCTCTCTCCCATCCACTTCTCTGTGTCTTTCCTCCTCCTTTGGGGTTGGCAGGGGTCGAGTGGTGGCCTCTGTCAACGATTCAGATAAACAGAGTTTTCTGTTTTTAGCTTTCATTGCTTATCCTGACAAAAATGATTTTTCGCCTTCTTTGTCTTTATCAAAAGAGTTCTCGACCTCCCAACAGCTGACCTGTTATCAGCCTAGGCGTAGTTAAGGGATCATTACCAAATTCGGAGGCGGTATCTGGCATGCGAATCCTTGGGGGGGGGGGGATAATTACAACTGACAACCAACACACATTTTCCAGACATTTCGTCACCAACTCTGGCCAATGTTTGGACAGTCGAAAATATGTACTAGCCTCAGATCTCTACCTATTTCTACGTAGGATCCAGCATCCTCGCTAAGATGCACACTGGTGCGCTAAGGTGCACAATCTCCGTCGGTCATAATCGTTGTTTCACACCCTTAATGACAATAAAAGTGTAAAAATTTGGGAATTTCCTTGCTTTTGTACATTTAGTGTATATGAATTTTCATCTTAACCCTATTGAGGGCATATGATTTCAGTATACTGGCATTTTTCATGGAATATAGATATAAGTCCAGGAAAGTCTGAAAAAGTTGAAGGAATGCGTCTTACATACCTTGGATTTTTCATGTACGTTAAGTGCACGTGTTGTCAGATGTATGAGTGACAAGGAGTGGTCACCTGTGCAGTGTGTCGGGCAAGGCAAAAAGAGGGAGAATATTTTTGTGCTTAGGCCTTTATAGTTCCCAAACTTAACACCACCTAGCATGGTGAAAAGGACGATCATTAAGTGTCTGAGCACCCCCCCCCCCCTCTTGGTGTATGTATGTGTATATGAATGTGTGCAAAGGAGGGTAATGCCACAAATTATATACAAATCCATAGTTATCAGAACCAGATTTATTTGGTGAAAAATATTTTTTAACGAAATTTTAAGAATTTATATGAAAGAATAAATCTCACCGTTTACTTACTACATCTTATCTTTATTTTCATTCTTCTATTTGCCTGCATTTTTAATACAACTCCGTATATTTTCAAACCAAACAATTAGCAATTTTAAAATTAATTCATTATAACTAGCTTTTTTTCACAGGGATTTCATTTTTTGAAGTAATCTTATGTATAAAATAAAGTTACATTTTCTCTCATTTCATTGACTGGTATAGCTTTCTGTCTAAAAGCCACATATACAAATCTGCTTCAGCATGCATTTATGCCAATTATTGATGCATGTATTTCAAACTATCAGTTTGTTTTGTTCACTTTCATCAATTTTTATATTTAGTCCTGCTTGATATTTTCGTACACGCTAGTGCAATCATAAAATTATTATTGGTTTAGGACAAATGAGACGAGTATTAATTTGATTTTCATTTTGTTTTCATCTCAATATATTATTTCATTCATTTTGTCTTATTTGTTTATTGAAAACAACATATTTTGACGAATTCTTTTATTCATTCATTATAGATAAAACAAATTATATTGAGAGAAAAATATTTTTACCAGCACTAACACTGTAGCTGAGACAGTGCTGAGGAATAATAACATGATTAAGTGAATGAATGAATCAGAAAGAGAGAGGAGAGAGAGCCGGGGGATTGGTCGTAGATTTATTTACAAAGAGTAGCCCTTTTTCTAATAGGGGCTGCATATCATGAAGGGGGGGGGGTATAGACCTCTAATGCCAGCATTGTATGAACAGGCTATGTATCTATTATTATACTAAATGTAAGTCTATCAGCATTTGTTTCACTAAGGCTTTTCCCCCATATACTTTAATCACATAAAATACATTCTAAAATATACTTAGTTCTAGGATTGAGATATGTTTGAAAAAAAATTGTATTTTTATTTTCCTAATTAACATTAATTTGTAATTAACTGAATAAGTCATCTATCTCTTACTGAACTATCTGTGTATTTCTCTCGCCTTCTCTCACTGTGTGTTGATTCCACCACTCTCTAATAGTTTTTAATGTCTCTGTATTCATTTAGAAAAAGAGTGACTCTCTCTTTTCAGCTAATTTACATAGCGTGTTTACACACACCGTAAACACATACATAAATTAGATAACAAAATAACAAGACTTTACTTCAATATTATTCATAAGAATAATATATTAAAAGTAAAGAGACATTATTTTTAGTTATGCAAGAAGAATTTCTTAACAGTTTATGAATTTTTGAATGAAATCAAAGTGGAAAAATAGTTGTAGTGGTTGGGACACACCCGATCAATGTCACCAATCGTGTGAAAATGTAATATTCTCCCAGTATTTTGTCTAATTTTCGATTTTTGAGCGATTATCAGGAGTGCTCGTGAAAGGGTTTATCGGCGCCATCTTTTCTTTTCATTCTAACTGAACAGAGTCAACACGAGGTTTGTTTTAACAAAACAAAAAAACCTTTAAAATACATTAAAACACAAATAAACTTATCCAGTTAGGTAGAAGAGTAACTTATCTTGCCTTTGGTAACATTTATTTGCTGCACATTTGTTTGTTAGCTCCTCCTTTTTTTGTTGATTCTAGTAAATAATACCCCCCCCCCCCAAAAAAAAAAAAAACAATTCGAAAATCCTCCATTTGGACTGGAAAATCGAAACCTGAAAGAGTTCCGATATACCCTACTAATTATGAAACTATATTTTAACGAACAGCGAATTCTCGGTGTAGGACAATTTATTTCCTTTCAGTTTATGAATAGTCGGAAATCGATCTGTCATCGCCGGCCAATGTCTGGTCGATGCAGATAACAACGAACGCCCTTGCTCACTGTTCGTTGTAGTTACAGATTGGTAGTCGGTCCTCGGCTTGCAAGGCCACTAGTACCGAGTTTTACATACAGCACCTGGTATTCCCAAATGGTCACCCATCCAAGTGCTGACCAACTCAACGGCGTTTAGCTTCAGGGATCTTACGTCTTGTGTCAATGTGATAATCGTCGTGTCTTGTAATCGTTTTTAGAAAGTGCGTAACGAAAACAAATATCAAAGGGACACAACTCTATTAAGGATTGTCTCCCTTGCACTTTAAAATATCTTGTGAAATGATTTGATTATTAGAATTGAAAGGAAAAGAAACGGAAAAAAATGTATACATTGAACTTACGGTCACTAAATCTATTATGCAAATGATTTGTTTTGCTAATAGATTAATCTATTTTTAGAATAAGTTGCCAGATCAGATTTAGATAGCAATAGCATAGAACGTTTTAAAACTGAATTAGATGAATTGGGAAATATTGATAAAAAAGGAATTAAGAAGACATTTTTAACGGAATTTGAACTGCATATTAATATTGAATTAATAGTGTATATTTTCTGTGCAATTATATCTTATTCTCTTCTTTTTTTAAAAAGGTTGAGAAGGGGAAATGATAATAATAATAATAATAATAATAATAATAATAATAATAATAATAATAATAATAATAATAATAATAATAGTCCTCGAAGGCGGAAACCAACCTACATAAACTACAAGCACAGCCAGTCACATGGAAGTTGTAACAGAAATGGAACAAAAACGTGGAAAAAACCCCACGCGAACTTCACAGAACTGAAACTACAAAAAAATCTTATAAACGCCCCCCCCCCCCACCCCCAAAAAAAGAAAGCATCAGACTGTAAGGCCATTTAATTGGTAAAGATGTTTAAAACAGATAAAACATGGAAAAACATGTGTGAAAGTTGAATGAAAGATAAAGCATGCATAAGTTGAAGAAAGAATAAAGCGTAATTTGAAAGTAACACAAAATATTTATATATTTACAAATTACAGAGCATTAAGTGTTCATTTCAAGTGTCAAGTTAGAGAACCAATAAATGTTCATGTCTGTGATGTATCAATGTTTATGTATGGTATGTGCATAGTGTAGCCAAGTGTCGAAGTTTGTGAATGTGTGTGTCGTCTTTTGTTCGTGGTTGTACGAATGTATATGCGTGAGAGAATTTGTATGTTTGTGTCTTTGTCAGCAGTGTGTGGTTGCATGTGTTAAAGAATGATAGGAGTGTAAGCCTTTGTGTATGCGTGTGTTTAGTAGTCAGCCGACGCGCTGCCCCCCCCCCCTCGCTTAAGGACGAGAGTAGCCGAATTTGTGTTCTCTGTTAAAGGGAAAGATGCAGATTTTGTTGCGCGGTTTGCTTTTATATGTTTAACGAGTGGATTGGTGGACGTAGTTCAGAGCACACCACGTGATCAACATTTTTGGCTTTTTGCGCCTTTTTCTTAGACTGTTGCTGGGTGCATTTTTTACATTGGCGAAAATATATGCGGACATTACACAGGGTTTTACAGTAATTCGAAAATAAAAAAAGCAACAAATCTATAATTGAATATTTAGAATATTTAGAATCGGAATCGGAATCGATAATTGTATGGGAATCGGGAATTTAGAACAGAATTGGTAATTGTATCGGGAACATTTTTGAAATCATCCCATCATTCCAACAAAGTTCGTAGAATCTCTAGTCAGTCTTTCTTGATATGCCGCTCTTCGCATAAATAGAACTTAAATTCCCTTCTTGAATGTGGTAATGCCCCGTGGCCTAATGGTTACAGCTCTTGCGACCGTCTGAGATTATCATCCCTGCACTGAATGAATGAAACTAGCAAAAACTCCCTTTGAAGCAGGAAAAAACAGCTTACCTTGTGGGCTTATATATATATATATATATATATATATATATATATATATATATATATATATATATATATATATATATATATATATATATATCGGCTGTTTTACTGGTAGAATACTCCATTTCAGCCGGTGGGCGGCGGTGGGCAAAAATCCATCAATCTTCATTCTATTTCGTAAGGTAAATAATTAATAAACAAAAAAATGTATTGGGGGTGGGATACATGCTAATTGTTAATACGGAAGACTATTCTGTTCATAAGTGACTACGATTGAGTCACGTGAGCCAAAATGCTGGCGCCAGGGGCTGGGCGGCGGTAGGCGGCCTGGGCGGCGTTGGGTGGGGGATAAAACTGCCACCCGTTTTTAACGGCTGTGCGTTTTACGTCCTTGTTTGAAAACGTTCTCTTATATCGAAGACAAAAAATTAAATAGATAAATAAATTAATTAAAACAAATAAGATAAAGTAAATATCTGAATAAATAAAGAAAATAAATATAAATAAATACCTAATTAAATAACATTCTTAACATTAACATCGAGAAATGATTCAAGGGAGAAAAATTATCCACATGGTTCAAGGGAGATAATTCATAAATAATCTTTTTTTTATATTTCAACTTACAAAGATAATTATACAGTGGACACTTTCTATTATATCACCATGTGATATTCCTTTTCGGCCAGAGCCACATTGCACATTGTTCGGTTATCTCGATGAGGCGTTTGCTGGCTGCACCTTTTTTCCGGCCTTTAATTCCAAGCTGACTGAGAGAGCCTGAAAGGAAACCCCGTGCTCCAATTTCAACGGCTCGAAGGATAACGCTATAAGCTTCACGGGTCAGCTCTCTCTTTAGGTCTTCGCATTTCTCTATCTTATATTGGTGTTGTTTTTCTATCCGGCTCTCATAAGGTACCGTTAATTAAACCAAGATGAGTCTTTTGCTTGTTCTTGACGATAGAACAACTTTTGGCCGTTGCCCCTTTTCACTAATAACCTTGGGGTAATTATTGCACCAACCAGGGAGATCTGCGGCTACCATCCATTCGCCATCCGGTCCAAGAATATTTTGGCCGGGTACTAATAATTGGTCTGCTATGCGTTCAGACTCGATCCACATCTTCCCTCCCTCTGTAAAAAAGTTTGGGCTGATGTTAGCTGCTTCGGGTTTCATATGATTGCTAATTGTTGTGGTCAGTTGATCTAGTATCCGGTTGTACCGCCACATATATCGGCCATTAGCTAAGAACATGGTCCATTGTTTGCGGCTTTTCCTTACATAAAGGACAGGTTGGATCGTCCTCCTTCTTCCTTCCATTTGACGAGGTTGGTCACTGACGGAAGCACGTCGTAAGTTGAGCATATTATGAAGCTATAACCTAAGCGGCGCCATATTCCAAATGTCATTCCATGTAAGTGATCTTTAGGTAGCTTCTTCCCAGTTCGTCCATTGTCTCTGCTGTGACTGTTGGACACCTTTTACGAGCCTTTTGCTTTCCTCCTTGCTCCTTATTTCCTGAATAACCAGGTCGCGACGATCTTTAACTGAAGCTGTGAACCATCTTTTGGATGCTGGTCATTCCCAGCCCAACTCTGTAGCAGTCATAGATATACTTTGTAATGAGTAGCAGTGTCTCTGTGAGCTGATTTGGCCAATCAGCTTACAGGGCGCATTAATATCATTAGTTCCCTAAGGGACTACTTGAGCTCCTTTAGGATATGCGGACGATGAGCAGACGGTACACTGGCACCAGCCAGAACAGATCGCCTCAGCTTATCTCCTGCCTCCTCGTCTATTGGACGCTCACGGTGGCTGCTATCTTCGCCTGAAGATATTTGAACTTCTTCTTTTGGACACTGTCCTAAGTTTCTTTCTACCTATACCAAACGATATAGGTAACCTCAAATATACGAATAAACCTCTTTTGTTTGTTGTTGTAAAAAAGGTTTCGTTTGTTTCTTTAATTCATTTTGTGTCGTTAAATTAAGAATTGGGGATAACAAATCCTCTATTCTTACAAATCTTCCTGTTTGAGCGAGTCCGATGACTTCCTTGAGACATAGGTTCTCTTTAGGCTCAGTTATAGCGTCTCTGACTTTCCACTTCCTTCCTGTCTGAAGAGAGGGTTGTACTGCCTTTACCACCGTGTCCTTGGAATCGTTCAGCATCATCTGAACCTGACTTTCCCAGATTTAAATTTCTCTGCAATAGACTTGAGCGGTAATTTTTGTTTAGCCTGTTTGCTATATAGTGCTACATTTTACAATCCTGGAGTCAAACCCAGCCATTTTCTCGTATATCTACTGATCTTTGCTTCTATTGCCTCAACTGTGCTCATAGTGATTTCATATATGAGAAAAGGTCATAAAAGAATTGGGATGAGCATGTGTTGAAGACACCATACCTTGTATCTACCTTGCAGTGGACAGCGGCCAATCATTTTAGACTTTCATCAACCGTTCTTATTGTCACTTTAACCTGCTTGGTGTCTTTCAAGGTCTCATTGTACCATCGACCCAAGCTCTTTATTGGTTCTTCTGAGATGGTCGGGATTTTCTGACCACCCACTGCAAAACAGATATCCCGGTGTACCTTTACCTTCCTGAGAGAGAGACTTTTGGACTTCTTAGGCTTGAAGGTCATCCTCGACCAGATCATCATATCATCCATTATACTGAGTAACTTGCGCGTCTCAGCTTTTTTTTATGTGAGGATCGTAGTATCGTCCATGAAAGCCTTCAGTGGTGACATTTGCCATCCTCCCCCTAAGGTAGTAGGGGTTGCATTGCTTTCTGCTGCTTTGAGAATTATCTGCATCGCTAAAACGAAAAGTATAGGTGACACTGTACATCCCATTGTTATTCCCACCTCAAGTCTCATCTAGTTTGTGTTATAGTCGTTTGTGATAAACCGCATATGAAACCCATCGAAATATGTTGCAAGCATCGTTCGTATTTCCTCTGGGACGTGGTACATCTGAAGGAATAGTTGAATTATTTGATGAGGCACGGACCCATATGCATTAGCCAAATCGAGCCATATAACATCCAAGTAAGGCTTCTTAACACTCGCTCTTTGGATAGCCTACCATATCATGCTTCCATGCTCCAGGCAACCTACTATTCCAGGGACACCACCTTTTTGAACAGAAGTGTCGATATATCCATTTGAGAGTAGGTATTTTGTTAGTCTTGAAGGCATTACTGCGAAAAATATTTTTCCTTCCACATTAAGGAGTGAAATTGGCCGAAATCGATTTATAGCTTCTGAGTTCTGTTCCTTGAGTATGTACACACCGTCTGCTTTCATCCACTGGTTACTAACATGAAGGTTTTTCCATGCCAACCTCAAATTCGTATGTAGCCATTTAAGCACTTTAGGGCATCTTTTGTAGAGTAAGAAAGGTATTCCGTTCGGGCCCGGTGCAGATTTATTTCTGGCTTTGTTGACAACACATCTTACTTCTTTGTGCGTTATTATGTTCATGTTGAACTTCGTAATATTAATATCTGGCCATATCAGCTTGCTATTTTGCTCCAGTGGGATGTGGCGTTGGTGGTCAGAGTATGTGTATTTTAAGTGCGTTTCTAAAACGTCTTGTACCGTGTTTAGCATCCATGATTTGAGCTGGTCGAAAAGACTCCTTGCGTATTTATATGGTTCTTGAACGAACCGTTCACGCTCTCTTCTCCGTCTCAGTCGTCTCTTCCTGGCACGTTCTGCCATTCTGGGAGCGCTGTGCTTGTCTTTCCAGATCTTTAGTAAACCCTCCTTCTGATCGGGAGTTGAGATGCGAAGTTGCCTTTTCAAATGTTTCTTCTTATTTCTTAAGTTTTCCATCTTCCTCTGTCGTCTGTTTTTCTTGACTGGTGGTCTAGTAGATTTCCTTTTTTCACCATCCAATGCCATACAAATCCGGTATATAACATGACCACATTTTTCCAACCGTTGATCATATTTATTTCTATCAAATTCTTTATGTAGTGCAGTTCTCATTGTATGGTCAAGCATGCACCATTCTTCCGAACTGGGAATTTTATCTTGGGAAGGCTCATCTCACTCTCTGGCGCAACTGCATGGATATCTTCGGCACTGTGGGTTGCGTCCTCGCCTGGGTTTTCCGACGTCTTATCTGTGATAACAGAGCGCTGCTTATGAGTCATTGAGTGAGAAACACACCCCATTTTGCTTCTATGAATCTTCATTCCTTTTTGGGAGTTAGATTTCCGTCCACAAACGCATAGGAAGTCCGTGTATTGTTCTTTATTCGTTATCCGTTGGTCTATCTGAGTAGTTTTTCAAAAGTTTCTTTTTGATCCATCATCCTCCCTCCCTTTCGGTGGATCTTGAGGGCATTTTCCTGTATTTTCTTCTGTAGCATATATTATATGAACTCTAGATTGCTGGCCCGATGAGTTCATTTGGTCTTTCCCCACGCCCCTTGTCTATTCTTAGTCGCCATTCAGTCTATTTCTGAAAGTCAAAAGACAAGCCATGCTTCTATAAAATGAAACTAGCTACCGGAACAGTAGCAGAAACTCGCTTTGAAGCGAGCTGACAACAGAAGATATTGTTGTTTGGAAGAAACAGCTCACCTTGTGGGCTTTATTTATTTAAAATTAATATATATATATATATATATATATATATATATATATATATATATACATGGACGGCGGCACCAGGGGGCAGGGGGGACTCAAGCCCCTCCCCTCCCGACTTTTTGACTTGGCCCTCCTCACTTTACGGTCATCAATAATGAAGTTATATATGCATGTGTTTAACCGGGCCCCCCACTTTTTAGGAGAGCCCCTTCCCCACTTTTATAACTATCCCGCCGGTCCTGATATATATATATATATATATATATATATATATATATATATAGAGAGAGAGAGAGAGAGAGAGAGAGAGAGAGAGAGAGAGAGAGAGGGGAGAGAGAGAGAGAGAGAAAGAAAGAAAGAGAGAGAGAGAGAGAAAGAAAGAAAGAGGGAGAGAGAGAGAGGGGATAGAAAGAAAGGTTTTTTATTCTATTACTTCCAGTATGGAAGGTGAGGGTGGTGAAGTGGATGGCGACGTGTACGTGTAATTAATAATAAATATTTTTTATATATATATTAATCGATTTGTATTTGCCCGGCGTTTTTTCCAGTGGAGACATACTTTCGGTTTTCTTGTATTATATTTCTCACTTCAATAAGTATTCCATTAATACTAAACCCCAAATTAATTTCTTGCTACAGTTAAATTTTGATACCAAAGTCGAGTATCGTGTGCAAGTGTTTTTTGTTTTTTCGACTCTACGTAACCTACACATTATTATTTTTATTTCATTGATTTACTTTATTTTATTCTAAACTTGAAAATTGGTAATTATAGAAATTGTGAATAAGAAAAAAAATCGTATTATGGTGTTTAGAGTTAGAAATTTTAAAATCAGAATAATTAAAAATATTAATATGGATTCCAGGCTTGGATCAGAAGTTTTTTGAGTTAATAATTTATCCGAGGGAACGCCGAGTATCTCACGGATACATATAAATGAAGTAAAGCCGATTTCCCCTCTTGTATTTGTGATCAACAGCTTACATAACAAAGGGCACACTCATAAATCTTGTTTAGTTAATGATTTCTGGCAAATATTGGTCTCTGTTGTTAAAAAAATTACTTTCTATCGATTTCATCGATATTTTTTATTTTATCCTGATTAATATTTCGTTTTTTTCTTTCAGATTTAGAGAAAGGTGGCGAAGTTCTTACTCACTAACTGGGATATATTCTCACTTGCCCAATCGATACTGTTAATAACATTTAATAAGGTATATTTTCTTGAAAGACTGGTTGGCAATCCGAATAGTTTTCTTTTTTGTTTGCTCGTGTCAAAAACCATTTATTACATTGTTTTTCTTTCAAGTTTTATTTTACTTCATAACTATAATTTTTACCGATTTCTTGGGCAACCTTTATCGTAATAAACTTATGATAGAATAGTTATAAAGAAAAATAAAACTTTAAAGAAAACAATGTAATAAATGTTTTTTTCACACGAGTAAACAAAAATGAAAATCATTAGGATTGATAACCGGTGTTTCAAGAAAAAAATTGTTTATATTATACATACAGATCCACATCTGTATACAAGTAGGCATTATCAACAACGATTATTATTTCGACTTAATAAAATTAGAATTCTTCTGATCGGTAGGGTTATGTGAAGTTGATAAGTGTGTGTACTTTGTTGTGTTTACAATTAATAGGGATTTCCGATTTTTTAAGAAGTTTTCCTCTGTCATTAAATCTAATCATTTCTTATTTCACATTAAGACAAAGATAACATGATACGTTTAGAGATTTGCATGTTCTAGCTTTTCTAATTACTTTCACTTAATTATTAGCGTTTTATCATTATCGATTAGAGACCAAACATGTTGAGCATAATTTTTATGATTGAAAACATTTGTGGTTATAGTATCTTTCTTTACATTTATTTCCTTCACTACTTATATAGAATCTATTACATGTTAAGTTTTATTTAGTTTAAATAGTTGCAAGATATACTACAGAGAATGAAAGACATTTTTGTTGTAGGGGCATCCATTCTAATTTTTACAGTTCCAAGTATCTTTTTTTCGTGCGCTTTGTCTTGTTTAAGTTAGGGCTTGTTGAGCAAGTCATTCAAAAAATAACGGTCGAGTTGTTCAATACAAGGGGCAGATTTTTAACTTTAACATCTGAAATGATCATTTAAATCATCTCACGTAGAGTATTCCAGAAGAAAATGTGCTTTCCACCGCATCCTTCTGATAAACTCTTCCATCTTCATGATTAGTATAAGAAAAATTTGTTTGCTTGTAATTGGAATGTTTTGTAAGGAGGTATGAAGATTTAATTTGTCCATGATTCTCGGCCTTTTGGCTAGGAAGAAAGTGTAGTATCTGTTCCGATGGATACTGCAACCTATAGACCGGTGTCGTCTTGTCCTTTGGGGCTTGATTCTGCCAGTCTGTGGGTTTGTCCTGTGCAGTTCTAGGAGGTCTACCCTCCCAGGCTTTGCCTCCCCTCTTTGGGGGGGAGTAAGTTTATTGCTTACTGCCTGAGGCGCCCCTACCGGGGAATGCCGACGGGGCTGCCCAGGCAATTTTTAATGGCCAGAGTGCTCACCTTCTCGGGCGCTTTCCCGACCCGACCTTGGGTCACATCTTACCTTGTGGGAGTAAGATAAAACTGGCCTTATGCCTTACCTCCTGGGGAGGTAAATAAATAAATTGTCCATGATTATTGGCAATAAATCACAGTTACATAGTGCTCGGTAGTAGTCATGGAGCGAACAGTAATCCAGGTTAATTTATATCGATAGGGTAATAATATCAGTGAATCTTTACTGTGTTTATATAAAAGTACTTACTAATAAATAGGGATGGGTGTATTATAATAATTGAGGTCACAACGTCTAAGCGACTTTCCTTTAAAATTGCTAAAAGAAAATATAAAGAAATAAAAAATAAAAATACGTAAATTTAAAATTTAATGATAGATGACGAGCACTTTATGTAGTTCAGTTTGAATTGTTTTTTTTTATTTGATCACGTGTTCGGTTCTAGAAAGAAATATCGTTTCGTTCCACTCCTTGAAAGGTTTTTTGTCCGAAAGAGGTCTGGTTATTTTCAACTCTGACGGAAATATGGCTGCAAATATTTAGCCAAATAATATTTGTATGAATAAAAAAAATTGTACCTAACAAACAGCTCTACTTATTATTGAACACTTTTAAATAAACAGTAAGGATTTAATGGATTTTTACTCTGTGGATATATACTTACTTGAATTATATATATATATATATATATATATATATATGCACACACACACACACACACACACACACACACACACATATATATATATATATATATATATTAATTTTTAAATATTTTTAATATAAAACTAAAACTAAAAATACATTAAACTATAAATAACCTATGAAGTAGTGTAATGGATTCGTCTGAACACTTTAAAATACAGCAAAATCTTTGTAATTAACGGATACATTTTATTAGACATAGACGAACAACACAGGTAAGGAAGACATTTTTTAATAACTAATATGAGTTAGCTAAATATTTATCTGGAACAAAACTTAGATCTAATATACGGAACGTTCATGTTCTTGTCTTTTAAGGGAAGTGGGGTCTGATCAACTCTGCTGGGAAGCCATGAAATAAAATACTGTTTTGTTTTTAAATTCCCGAAACAGTTTTTCATGGTAAACAACTGATGATCGCTTAAATAATGTTAAAACTAGCGTAAATTCTTGGAAGCAAACTAATATAGTAAATGCAAAAAGTAAATTGACTTTCCACCGAACGACTTGGGACTAAAATGTTTTGTTTTTTCCCCTTTTTCTTTATATAGTGTTAATGGTTGCGAAACTTCCGAGACCATATATATATATGAAGAGTTCGAATGCAAAACGCGATAAATCCAATTTGCTTAAACTGAGACATTAAACAATTAAAAAACTAATATATTAAATCTAGACTTCGACTAAAAGCTTATTTTAATTGAAAACAGATAGGAATTATCTTGATATTATATTATGTTAAACATTATTTGGGAATGTGGTCGAGTATTAAAATGCAACACTTTTTGTAGTGATAGCTTCGTAACTTTGAAAATGGCGTTTATCGCGTTTTGCATTCGAACTCTTCATATATATATATATATATATATATATATATATATATATATATATGTATATATATATATATATATATATATATATATATATATATATATGAGAGAAAGAGGGGTGAGGGAGAGGGGCGCCTTCCCTCTCTCTTAGCTATTCTTGAATTTAGTAAACAAATAACACATGCATACATACTTTCAAAAACAAAGCAGTAACTGCTAATCCTCAGTAGTTCAGTGGTTTACACCATTTAACATACAAACAGTTGTCAGTTCAAACATCGGTAGAATTGTAATTGCTTTTACCCTGATTTTGTCACAAATTTAAGCTCGACATTTCAATTACAATATTCATCAAACTCTCGAGCTTTGAAAATCTACCTACTCTGATTTTATCCCTAATAGAACTTTAACATTTTTATTTACAATTACTTTTACTTTTTTAGTACTATGAGATTCAGGGATAGAAGCAGGTGTTTTTTGGGTTCCGACATTTTCCAGAGCAACGGTGAGAACCCAGCAGTGATGATGGTGTAGTGCTGGATCCGACGGCGGAGCTGTCAGCTGCGAAGCACAAAAAGGTCGTGTCATTCAAATCCTTTATAGCAGAGAACTAAAATCATAATGATTTCTTTCTTTACAGACCCACACCTTAATTTCTTCTATTTACGCTCTCAATCGTCCTTCTATTCCATTACTCTTCTCTTTTGTTCACACACACTCAGTCTATCTTCTTTCTGTACATACTGCCTACATCTCTCTCTCTCTCTCTCTCTCTCTCTCTCTCTCTATATATATATATATATATATATATATATATATATATATATATATATAAAGTAGGTTGAAATAAACAAAATTTGAACATTGTTCCAAGAACCAACGAATTATATGGCGTACGATCGTTTCCAAGACAATTTGGAAATATTTTATTCAGTATTATTGTTCTGAAGACTCCAAATCGTCTTCGTCAGCGCCCTTTATAACATCACATAAAGAAGACCCTGAATAAAACATCAGATTTCAGTACTATCTGAAAACACATATATTCAGACAGTACTGGAGACAAAACCTTTCGACATGTAACCACAGCTTAAAAATGTATGGCAGTGAAAATACCTTAGAAACAGCAAATTAACAGCAAATCAATAATTACAATTACAAAGAAGATTAGATGGAATCTCACTATTGTTAGATTTATTTTTGTTCCAAGTTTAGAACAGTAGAGAAAAAAATTCTTATAGGGTTCCTATTGAAAAGTTTACTATACTGATGTGGTACTTTAAAGTTGTCCTCAACAATTTAAAAATGACTTTAGGGATATTAGTTTGTATATTTTTACTGAATGGTGGATAAAACCATAGACAGGAGCGCCGTCTGTTTTTAGTAGTACTCGTTTATGTCATTCTAGCCTGCTATTATTTCTATTCACTTTTTGATTAATGGTAGTTCGGTCCACTTGCCTATTTATATTATCACTAGATGGGCTGGGTAGCTGTTTTTTATTTATTGCCATGTTATGGGTGATATTTGAATTAGAGCCTCTAGGTTTTTTTATTATGATAACTATTAGAGATGTTTTCAGGAGATCTATTTATTTATTTTTAATTAATTAATTTATTTATCTTTTTGTTTGTTTATTTCATGTTATGTTATTTGTTTACGATTTCATTATCTGTAAAATAAACATAAATTTCTGTAGTCCTCTATTTTTTAAAACCTATTTAACAAGAATGCTTTCCCCTCTATCGCCAATCGTTCAATTATTGAATTATCCGCCCTTGTTTTTTAATTCTTTTTATTTGAAAACTCTACCGAATGGAAGAAAGCATCGGTTTTCGAATATCAAACGTAAGAGATTTTTTTATATATCTTTTCGGTTATTCTAACTGAATCTTGTATTGAATTTTAAGAGTTTACCCAATGAGCCGTTTTCGATGTGCAAACGATGGTGTACGGGTGTCATTGACAACAATTCTTTGACAACTGGAGGTTTTTTGTTTATTGCCTAAATATTTTCAAATATGCTTTTAATTTTCTTAGAAACACGTGTTAGTTTTTCGAAACTGACAATAAACACAATATGACATTACTTTGATCCGTCTATTTATTTAGTTATTTATTTATATATCCCTTTATTTACACACTTCGCCTTTCTCTCTTTTTCATTTTATCTACATCTTACTTCATCTCCCTCACCCTTTATGTACTCCATCATTTTATCACTCTTTTCTTGCCCCTCTCGTTCTCTACACCCTTTATTTCCTCTCTTTACACTCTCCATCCTTCCCTTTCGTTCCATTACCCCATCTCTCTCCCTCCACACACTCTACTCTATCCTCTCTCTGTATATTATACCCCTCTCTCTCTATCTCTCTCTATATATATCTTTCTTTATCTATCTATCCTTATCAATCTCTTTCTTTACACATCCCACCTCTCACTCTTTTCATTGTATCGAGCTCCTTCATCTCCCCCATCTTTTATACACTCCATCGTTCTCTTTCCCCCTCTCTCTTTCTCTCTATCTCTATTTCTCTCTGAACCATCCTCAATTCTTTCACGGAAACTGTCCCAATTACTTTGTTATTCTGAAGTAAGAAAATGTTTTCACCAACCAACCAACACACACACACGTGTACACACACACACACATACACCCCCGCACACACACGTGTATACGCACACTAAAGAAAGACATATGCTGTCAAACCTGAAACACCCTTCCTGACCTTTCCTGTCTTTGTAAATAATCTGAGTGATTAGATCGTTATGTTAAATGTTCGTAGTACTTAGTAGACAATTAATTGTAAATAATTTGGTCAGTTCCCAGGTTCTGTTCAGTCTGCCTGTTTTACGGTGTATCAACGCTTTGTTTGGTTATTTAATGTGGCTACACAATACCTACGACAAGCAATTAATTACAAACGATGCATTGCATACGGAGTACGACTTAATTATTTTACAACCAGAACCACGTGAAATTTCCACAGTTAATTCAAGAAATTTCATCAATTTATCTAATAAGTTTATTGATTTAATCTAATATATAAAGTTATCTTGCCGGATTTTCCCTGTTAGACCTAAATAGCAATATATATTTACAATGATCCGATGAATCGATATTTGTTTCTAACTAGCTATTTCTTCACTTTTAGTCTTTACAGTAAAAAATGTAATTAGCTTCAGTTTCTTTCCAAAAATAATTCTTGTAAAGAAGATATTTACAATGGATGCGATTTTAAATAATGACTTAATAGTTCAAAATATGAAGAAGATATTTTAATGTAATAGTATGAATTAGACATGAGTTATTACCTTACATTTTGAGCTTTTTTTTTCTATCTCTTCGTGACTTACATATTATTACTTTTTATTTAAAAATTGAAACTAAAATGACATTAATTAATCCCGGGCTACGCCGAATAGGTAGAGCTACTTATATATATATATATATATATATATATATATATATATATATATATATCAAGGCCAAAAGCCACTCAAGAATAAAGGTTATTGTCAGCTAGACGAACAATATTATTGGTGGAACAGGCAGAATGTTATTATTTAGGTGGATGGCTCGACAAGTATTTGTTGCCAATGAACTTTAAAATGACCATGTTGTATTCAGCAGGAAAGCAGCCCCGCAGTATTGTTTTCCACAGATGAACCTCGTGGAGTACAATGGCGTTCCCCATATACATTACAAGCCAGTTAGCTAACTTGTAACTACCTATTTCGTTGTTTATTTTACATTAATGAATCCTTTTATACTTATATGTTGGTCGTTCGAGTTAATTTTAAACGGCTTTCGATAACATTACAACGATAACCATACTTGCATACGACGTGCACAACTTTCAATAACTCTGATACACCTCTTTCTTGGCACTGCCCTGATTTTGGTGGTGATGGCCGTCTTCAGTTAAGGAATAGTCTAGGAATTTCTTTTGATAGACATTATTTTTTAGATAACTCCACAAATAAAAATCTGGGAGAAAGGGTTTAAGGTATGGTTAATGTGAAGCCCATTCGGAATCACGCCTCCTACTGATGAGACGTTCACTAAAATATCCCCTATATCATTGAACAGCGATACAATAAAGACTGTTGGGCAATCATGGCTGAAACTTGTTGGACAAGTCGGGCATATGCTTGTTTATTTGTAACAAATACGGTTGTATTGAAGATAGTATTGTGAATTTTATTAATGATCCTATGTGTAGAATTCTTTTGGCTTACCCTGTACAATGAAATAGTGATGTGTAATTCTTTATGTACCAATAGCTATGGTGTTTTTTTAATATCAGTTTACCCCTAAAATAATTTGCTATTTTTAATATGTTGATAATATTTTCATAATTGTTCAATTTGAAAATCAGACTTGTCGTTTTCCCCTTATATCTTTCATCTATGCATTATACAGCTTAATCCAGCGGGTGAGTAAAAAAACAATAATCTTCTTTTTAACACATCATTTAATAATTCCGGGCCTGACATATAGATGGTGCAACTAGTAAGAAATGCATATGATTTTTATACCAAATGGAATATGTCAACATTTGTTCCCAATCGGATTATTAGTTTACAAATTACAGTTATTTAAGTGGCACTACTGTTGCAAATTTTCAAAACGATAAAAAAATTTGAATTTCGAGTGTTGATAAAGCATTGTTTTCTGATGGGAAAAATACTGTTCAAGCAAAGCCTGATAAGTGTCATTCAGACTGTGTGTCGTAGGAAACAACAGTTAAGAGGTTATATGTCGACATTAAACGCCATCGTATAGACATAAATGATGTTGAATGCTCAGGGAGACCAAAGTTGGAATGCATTCCGGAAAACATAAAAAGTCCACAAACTCGCTTTCAACCAATCGTAAATTGAAATTTGTGTGAGATAGCAGAAGAGTTGAAGATATCAGAAGGCAGCTTGCATTAACATTTGTCAATAATAAAACATGTGTTCAAAGTGGGTGCTGCGTTTGCTCGCAGTCGATCAAAAACAATATGTGACAATAGATTAAACATGAATACACAACTTCATTCCGGAGTCAAATTGGCAGTCAGCTGAATGGACAGCAGCAGGTGAAAGCTGTTCAAATCAACCAAATACGCAAACATCAGCAGGCAAGGTTTTGGCCTCCGTATTTTGGGATGTGCAAGGTATTTTGTTTATCGATTACCTTAAGGAAGAAAGAACCATAAATAGCAAATATCATACGGCATTATTGGTGCATTGGAAGGAAAAAAGCGCCAAAAAATCGGACACAAATGAAGAAGAAAAATACTGTTTAACCAAGACAATGCACTGTGTCATAAGTTGATTGCAACGATGGCAAAATTACATCGATTGCACTTCGAATTGCCTCTGCATCCTATTCTCCAGATCTGGTTGTTTGCAGATCTCAAAAGAATATTCCGGAGAAAGAGATTTGGTACAAATGAAGATGTATTTTGAAGGCGTATTTTGAGGCTAAAGACAAATCGTTGTACAAAAAAATGCATCTAAAGAGAATCGTTGGAATCAGTGTATCAAATTGGAAGGCGACTCTGTTGATGAGTAAAGTCGAATTTTGCCTATAAGTTGTGATTTTATTAGTTAGGCCTAGGACTTATGTGTTAATAGTTTTAGAAAGTGCATCATCATCATCATTATCATCATCATCAGCAGCAGCAGCAGCAGCACCATCATCATTCATTCATTCATTCGTTCGTTCGTTCGTTAGTTTATTCATTCATTTTATCATCTGTTTTCCTTGGTCAGTAGTCTGAGCTTTTTGGGCAGCCTGCAATCACTCTCTAAGCTTGGCAGTCTTGAGGATTGAGTACATTCAAATTCCACTTTCTAAGATCCTTGTTAATAGATTGAATCCAAATTGTCTTGTTTTTTTTAACTTTCCTCAGAGATTCCACCTCAAGGTCTCTGCATTTTCTTACCCAAGTGTCGCTCTGCTCAACTTGCCAAACAAATGTAGCCGACTAATCACCAGGAATTCATTAAGCTCTGTAATATTCAGCCTTGTCAACAGGGTATCACAGCTGATATTCCTGATCTGATCTGATCTGATCCAACATTACATATCTATCTGATCATTGCTCTGTCATTACGTTGAAGACGGGCGAGTGAGGACTTAGCGGAGGCCCAACGTGCATATCCATACAGCATCAAACGCCTAACATAACTGCTATATACTCTTCTTCTAGTAGTGAAACGGATAGCTCCCAGCAACAGTTTGCAGAACTTACCCCTTGTCGATCTTACCCTAAATGTAGAGCTGAACTTGCAAACACCTCCAGCACTCAACATATCCACACGATAACAAAAGGAATCCACCACTTCGAGAGAGTTGTCGTCTAACTTCACTTCAGTGCAATGTTGACAGTTAAGTGGCCGTGTCTGCCACAAACACCATCTACACTTATAGTTGGGGGTCTGATGCCAGCTTTCTAGACAAGCCACTATACTTTTTCTGAACCCATAATGAGCACAGGTCTTTTATTGCTATCTTACCTGATATATAATGTAAAGTCAGCTTCTATTTCGTTTCTTTGTTGTTGGTAGCTGTCTTCCTCCAAAATCAATATTTTATTCTGGTTTGTCAGTTTTCTTTGTTGATCGTTGCAGCATGTTGTTAAAAATGTAATTCGATTTAATCCTCCCAGAAAATACTTTGTTCAGCTAAGAATTATTTTCAAATGGTCACCATCATAAAAAAGGGACATAACTCTGTATTCGTTCATAACGAGTTACTACCTTTGATTGAAACAAAAGATAATATTTTGGTTAAAAAAAAAGCAAAAAAATTGTATGTAAATACATTACCTGGCAACACCAGGTAGGTACAGCTAGTTTAAATTATATCTCCTTACACCCGTAAAGATGAATTTGATCAATACTCAATGATGATTTTGTCTAGGTGTTGTTTGTCTATAAAACTGAAAAATATTCAGAAGATTTTCATTGAAAATGCTTATCTTGTAGTTATCCTTAATAGCAGTATCAAAAATCTTTTTAACCAAGTAAAGTGAGTTTCTTTCTCAAATATTTAATTCTCATTTATCAGGTGTTTTTTGTTAGTCATTGGTCACCTTTCTTAACAACAAAAAATGTATTGTGATTCAATTTCTTTCATAATAGATTTCATCTGTCTAGGAACATTCTCAAATAGACATCATTTTAACTATATAGCAGCACCTGCTAAACTCAAATTCTTCCTATCTGTGGTAGGGGCAGTGGCAATGTGGTAGTGTCAGAACTATGCTGGTTGGAAGTCCGGTTCCTAGAAGTGCCACCCATGACGGACAGGTTAGACACCAAGAGGTATTAAAGCCGTAATGCGGATAATAGGGCTCTGGTGAAAATCCAGGAAGAGTCAGTATCAGGATCCGTCGGCCTCTGGTCGTCTCTGCCTCGTGTGGCAAACAGAGTGTGGAACTGCAAATTAATGAAGCAAAAGTGGCAACGTTGCTTTTGTGCCATTTTATTGTGTTCTGGGCTAAACTTTTCCTGATTTTGCATGCAACCGCTGCATTTTTTTGTCCCCGTTGGTAAAAAGTGGCAATCCTGTAGGTTAATGAATATTTATTTACCTCCTCTCCAGGAGGTTAGGCACAAGGCCAGTTTTATCTTACTCCCACAAGTAAGATGTGACCCAAGGTCGGGTCGGGAAAGTGACGTTTGAAAAGCCAGCGCCCAAGAAAGTGAGCACTCTGGCCATTAAAAATTGCCTGGGCAGCCCCGTCGGCATTCCCCGGTAGGGGCGCCTCATGCAGTAAGCAATAAACTTACTCCTCCCCAAAGAGGGGGGGCAAAGCCTGGGAGGGTGGACCTCCTAGAACTGCACAGGACAAACCCACAGACCGGCGTAAATCAAGCCCCGAAGGCCAAGACAATAACGGTCTATGGGGTGTAGTATCCATCGGAACAGATACTACACTTTGATCTTAGCCAAAAGGCCAAGCAATGAATATTTATTTACTCCTATCCAGGAGTTAGGCACAAGGCCAGTTTTATCTTACTCCCACAAGTAAGATGTGACCCAAGTTCGGGTCGGGAAAGTAGGGTTTGAAAAGCCAGCGCCCGAGAGGTGAGCACTCTGGCCATTAAAAATTGCCTGGGCAGCCCCGTCGGCATTCCCTGGTAGGGGCGCCTCATGCAATAAGCAATAAACTTACTCCTCCCCAAAGAGGGGAGGCAAAGACTGGGAGGGTGGACCTCCTAGAACTGCACAGGACCGACCCATAGACCAGCGTAAATCAAGCCCCGAAGGCCAACAGATACTACACTTTGATCTTAGCCAAAAGGCCAAGAAGGCCCAGTAATGAATAGCTGTGACGAAATTCATCCATTCTAAAGCATAATCTTTATTAAGAGTCCCACTCGCCTAACAAACGAACAAACGAATCAGAAATCTATCATTAAGCTAATACAATTACAAAATGCTTAACATTACAAACTGTACTCCAGCCCAAATTGCTCTGTTGGTTGAACATCAGACTGAATATCCAAGGATCCCGGTTTCAATCAAGGATCTCTGCATCCGTTGTTTTTTATTATTATCAGAAATTAATATCATAATGCATTTCCGTCAGCTATTTTAATGTTTTGTCATTAGTTAAAAAATAAATTAACTTGTTTGTCATCCTTTGAAAATTTAATTAAATTTAACTTTAAAAATTATATAGAAAATATAAAAAAAACAAAACCCCGGCATAGTTTAAAAAATATGAAAATAAAATACTCCTGGACAACGCCGAGTAGATACAGCTAGTGATTGTTAAATTGAACATGTTGGCCCTTCAAAATTGTTAACTTGATTTTTGCATGGATTGAGAACGTTAGCAAAAAAATATATGAAAGTTGATTCCCCTATTGACCAACATTTAATACATAATCCTATGTATTCATTTACCTATGCTGATAATTGTTTTAAAAATATTTAACCCTGACCGTTCTTCAGTCCATCTCAAGATTTTGGAATCTATCTATATTCCATGAAAAATGCCAGTATACTGAAATCATATGCCCTTAATAGGGTTAAGATGAAAATTCATATACACTAAATGTACAAAAGCAAGGAAATTCCCAAATTTTTACACTTTTATCGTCATTAAGGGTATGACTACATATCAACCAAACCATTTCATTATCACATCACTACAGTATAAATCTCTATGCATGAGTGGATGAAGTGTGTGAGGTGCGCTGAAGAAAAATTCCTACCAGTAAAATACATAGTCCTGTTGTGCTCGCATACCCTTAATGACAATAAAAGTGTAAACATTTGGGAATTTCCTTGCTTTTTTACATTTAGTGTATATGAATTTTCATCTTAACCCTATTAAGGGCATATGATTTCAGTATACTGGCATTTATCATGGAATGTCACTACTTTTGTAAAGGCTATGCCTCAATACAATGGTCATTTTTAAGGTGTTTGGGATTTTTCTGGAAAACTAAGGTATATGGTATACTGAAATTAAAATGCCATCCACTAGAGCCTAGAACCTCTATCTCTGCCAAAAATCAGCTGAATCCATCAAATAGTTGATGAGATACAGGGTGGCACATACGTACGTGCGTACACACGGATAACACAAAATAATGCCTGACCCTTCTGGATCTCTGGGTTGCCTTGACTAATGATGCTGAATTTCTACACACTTATAGACCCTATCAAAAAAAAAATTGGTGCAAAGTATTAACTAATTTGGTTTATTGGTTTTTGGGTTATGATTGATCAAAGAAATGAGATTTCTAGCATAGGCCGTTTTTGAAGTCTATTAAGGGATAGAGCGCTCTCGCGCCTCCCTTGATTGGTATAAGACAGTCGTCTTTATGTAGACAACATCACTTTCTATTAATCTTTTACTAGCAGGAAGACCCGACGTTGTTCGGGATTGAATGAGGAACATTTTAACTATGCCTATAACAGCATATTACTTTCTGTTATCACTGCCCCCCCCCCCATTCTAATATAGTCGGAAGAAGATGAAATCTTTCGAAAACTCTCTGAATTAGTGTACATAGGGTTTAAATTTCATTAAAATCGGAGAAACATATTTGAAGTTTTAAAAGGGTTCTATCCTCATTCTTCACTTGGGGAACACATAGAGATTCTGCACATAGAGGGGAATGTAAATATTCGGGACCACTTCCATTGTCTTCCCCATAAAATTTTATAGATATGATTTAAATTTCATAAAAATAAAATATACTAGAAGTTATAAGGAGGGTTCTGCTCAAATAGAAGGGGGCTATTAGAGCAGAACCCTCCTAAAAACTTCAAGTATATTCTATTTTTATGAAATTTAAATCACGTAGAGATTCGGAACCCCTTCCATTGTCTTCTATGGGAAATTTTTACATATAAATAAACTTTCAGTTTTATGTTGATTCGTTAAACTTTCTTTCCATAGGGAACACACACACATACATTGATATTATATAGATTACTATGAATCCTTTTTGTATCTTGGAGACAATCACCAGTAATATTCTTCAACCGTATTTGAGTCGACACAAATACTCTTTTTAATCATTTTATTTAATAAGAAACACATATTTCCAGCTCTCATTACATTAGGTTTCCTATCCTTTAAATTTGTTTAAGTTTTTAGCCCATAAATTCTATTAATAACTAGCTATCCCTAACCGGCATTGCCCGGAAATCTTTACCACATTATTATTATGTTTACTCACTAGAAGTGCTCACACAGGCCGTCATCAGTGATTGCTTACTGATAATCACCAGTGGTGTTCCCTGGAGTTTGACTGACAACAAGTCTTCCCAGATTTCCAGTGCTTTCCACACTTTTCGATAACTACTGCCAATGAATGTGCGATATCACAACAGACGCTTACCATCGATTTCTCGTTGGCAACGACCATTGGCCTTCTCTTAGATTTTGATGGCAATAAGCATCCCCAAATGTCCCAGTGCTCTCCGCACTCTTCAAGCAGAGGTCTGGTTAGTGCTATCCCTCTTCGGTCTTTCCATCCTCCTTGACCCTTCACGACTGTTTTGTGTGGTATCAGCAGAGGCTGGTGCCATCACTTTTTTCGGGGTGGGGGGGAACTTTATAAAATTCCTTGCAGTTTCTGTTCTTTGGGTTCATGTGGTGATGTTATTTCTATGGTTTTATTTTCTCCTTATTGTAACTTCCATGTGACTGGTTACTGTTCGTTACTTATGCTGGTTGGTTTCCGCATTCAAGGACTTTTCTTAAGATATCAGCTGTTTTTATCATGGCCGTCCGTTGTATGGTCTCATTCTTCCTTTTGATTCCAATTTCTCCCAGTTTTTTTTCCAGGTTCTTCGGAACTGTTCCTAGTGCTCCTATGATTATTGGTATTATATTTACTTTCGTCATGCTCCATATCGCTTTCAATTCTCTGGCGAGTTCCGTGTATTTGTTTCGATTTTCTGTCTCCTTGATCTTCACCCTGTGGTTGGCTGGGACGGCAAAATCTACGATTTGGCAGGATTTTTCTTTCTTGTTGACTATTATGACATTAGGTCTCCTTGCTTGTATGAGTTTATCTGTTTGTACCTCCGTATCCCAGAGGATTTTGTGTTTTTCGTTTTCGAGTACTGTCTCTGGTTTGTGTTTGTACCATTTGTCTGAGTGTTCAAAATGCAGTCGTTTGCATAGTTCCCAGTGTACTGCTTTCCCCACGCATTCATGCCAATTTTGTATTTTTTTCGGGCCAGTTTTGGGCATTCACTTATGTCATTTACTGTTTCCTCTCTTTGTCTGCGCAATCTGAATTTACTGTTTTCCTTGGTTTTATCTATTTTAGCTTTAATGTAGTTTGTCCTAATTGCATTGTTCCATGCCGCTGTCAGTAAAGATTCCGTTTCTCAGCCATTTCCAGCTATTTTAGTTGGTTTCTTTTCTTGTCAGTCTTATGAAGCGTCTATGTAGTTGTTTTTCTTCACACTTTTCTTTTCTTGCCTTTTTGTTTCTGGTTTCGGTGCTTCCCAAGTTGTTTGTTAGGACGGTGTATCTTGCTGCGCTGATTAGCCTTTCTGTGTTCTGGGTTATGTATTTTTTCAATTCCGTTTCTGTGTCTTCCACACAGTCTTCCCCTTCGTTTCTTTTCACGTAGAGTCTGTCCGTATCGTCTTCTGGTCAAGGTGCCTCAGTTCTTCTTTAGTCCAGCCTATGAATTGTCCAGAGTATCTTATTAGTTATACTGCCTAGGTGTTTATTCCTTTTACTAGATTTCTGCTAAATAATTTCGTTTCTACGAGTTTTCTTGTTCTTCTCAGGTATTTTTTCCAATCTTCTCTTTCATTTCTATAGATTTAATGGTGTCTGCTTCCAGAAATCCCAAATATTTATAGCTCTCCTGTTCGGCTAGCACCCTCATATCCTCTTGGTTGGGTATTTCCATGCTCTCTGTCGTTTCCAGTTTTCCTCTTTTTATCTCTAGCAGTGCACACTTTTCCATCCGAATTCCATTTGAATGTTCTGGCTGAAGATTCTGGTCGTATTTATCAGCTTTTCCAGTTCTTTTTTGCTTTCTGCAAATAGTTTCAGGTCGTCCATGTATATCAGGTGGTTTATTCTTTGTTCTGTGACTGTAAACTTGTATCCGGAATCACATTTTCTGAGTATTTACAAATAAAATAACGTATTTCGCTCAACTTCTTTCGAAAAGTACTTATTCCGACCTGAAGAACTGGTAATATGGAGATATTTTCAATGATCACCTAAATATAAAATTCAGCTTACGTAATTAATTATAAAAAGCGGTCATGATTGCTCGACCTATTTCAATTACCAGATAAACAATTCGATTTATTTAGACTAAATATTAGACTATTTATTCTTCCTTTTATCGTATGTAAATATAAACAAATAAACAAAATAGTGTACGTTTCTTAAAATGTAGACATTTTTCATTACTGAACGGAGAGCTTATGTAATTACTAAAATATAGGTTTAAACATTTCAGATAAACAGTTACGTGTGTTTACACCTATAGCTACACCACACATAAGCCTTAAAATCTTTCTTTATATAAATATAAATACTTACAAATATAATACACTTTTCGTAGAACGAGTTATTTACATTAACTGATATGTGTTAAAATGCTTCTTTCGCTAATTGCTAGGATTAAAGCAAATATCGCTTACGTCATAGACTTCATTCAGAAATTAATCAAAACATTAAACTTTACGTCTTCTTTTTCGTGGGTCATCCATCAATTGATGGTGAAACGTTCACAAAGTATATGTGCACCACGATGAATACTAACTCATTGCGAAAGGCCAGTGTCATTCTCCACAAAAGTCTTGATTGTAATACGAGGCCTTCCAACCCGTCGCTTAACCTCTGGGCACCACAGAAACACTTTTCCAGCAGGTTCATTGTGTCCACATACATGTCCAGCCAGTGCCAAAAGTCGGCGTTGAAGGCAACCATACAGGATTTTGTTACATGGTCTCACTACGATATATTGTAGACGACGCGTAGAATCTTGGTGTAAGATTCATCAAGTTTCTTAGATCGAACAATATTTAGTGTCCAAGAATCTGATCCGTAGAGTATGATAGATTTTACCAATGCCTTGAAAACGTTGTCTTTTGTTTTGTCGAATTCTTGGTAGCAGCTTTCCAGATTTTGTTGAGAGAGTTGATTGAACTCCACGCCAGGCCAATACGCGTATTCATATCATAACCAGAGTCAGTGAATTCTCATAGATATTTAGAGTCCTGAAAAAGTTACATATGATTAAAAACTTTCGAAGAACATTATTATAATTACATCTGGTAATCTCCCTATATTTTTCAACGTTTTTCCCCTTTTTCATAACATACTTCCGCCTAGAATAATAAGAAGAAAAGGAACTAGGTGGACGACAGATGTCTCATTTCTAGGTTAAATCGAATTGAGATTTCTAAATGTGGAACGGCGGTCTTATGTTTACAGGCGCAGTTTGTGACTTTGAAGCTTGGTCGGTACGTACTTAACCTTTCTCTGATTTCGCACAAATTTTAACTTAGTTCAAAATACAATATTAAGCGATTTCTATCATTTTTTCTCTCTTTTTAACGTAATTTACAGAAATTATAACCCCGGGAGACGCCAAGGAGTTTTCCGATGTCTATACTTGAAAACACGAGAGATTTAAGAAATGTCTTCATACTTCTTTTAATAAAGATAACAATTTGTCTTTCTTTGCAGGGAACTGCAAATCATTAAATTTGCCTCTTATCGGACATTCAAAATGAGACCTAAATCACAATCCGTCTAAAATATCGACACTTAATTTGGACTAGCCTATTTCTGCGTTTATTCTTCCACTATGTTACTGGCACGAATATAATTTGGACTAGTCTATTTCTGCGTTTATTCTTCCACTATGTTACTGGCACGAATATAATTTGGACTAGCCTATTTCTGCGTTTATTCTTCCACTATGTTACTGGCACAAATATAATTTGGACTAGTCTATTTCTGCGTTTATTCTTCCACTATGTTACTGGCACAAGTATAATTTGGACTAGCCTATTTCTGCGTTTATTCTTCCACTATGTTACTGGCACGAATATAATTCATGTCACTTAAAAACGTTTCTGTAAATACTTATCCCGACAAAGAGTGGGGACATTTTCACTTACTCTCCTACACAGAAGTATGAGGTTATGCCCTCAATAAAAGTAAAGTTCCGACACATACCTATTTCATTCTGCTATTGAACTATTTATTTCTTAAAAGTAATTGTTTATCCTAATATTAGGTAACATATTTTCATTCTAACTTTCAGTTACATGTGTGTTTAAGATTATTCTTAAGACTACAACGGCAGTTTTATTTTTCTTGACGAACTGATCACCGTCACCATCTTGGATTTATACAAATACGACCCGATTATTTTAAATATTCTTTTTTAGATTTCGCATCGGGTAACAAGAGCATTATAGTCATGAAACTGCTTGTCTCCACCTGACAATGTATATCTAGGCCAAAGTAGTATATGGATATACTGTATGAATTATCCTGAAGTTATGCGATAGAAAAATTGATAACTGAAACGCTTTTTATTTGATCAGGTTGAAATTTTTCATGGTGGTTACTCTTATCAATGAACACCAGATCCATACATCAAATTTATAAATAAAATTTCGACTTTCAAAGTCATATAATATGTGGAACTTCATTTGCTACAATATGGGCAAAGTAGCGAGTCTCTACAATTAAATCAGCCGATATTTTGACCAAGTTTGATGACGATTGGTCAAGCGATGTGGACGTTAGTGTGTCCACAAACATAGTGGCAAACCGACAAACAAACTCAACCGAAAACATAACCTCCTAATTAATGTGACATTTTAAAATCGTTTTTACCGTTGTTATGATATCCGTATTTTTTAAACACAGACAGAAGAAATATAAAACGAGGCGGAATATTTACAGCTTACCGACATCAAATGTTTTTAAGGGACTAAAATTGAACTTCGAACTAAAACTTGTAAATTTAATCGAACATCTGAATCTGTCGCGACCATTTTCGAAGTTTACTTTTCAACGTAAATTTCATAAATACACCTTTTTTCATTCGTTTTATTTTACTTTCTTTTTACGATAGACTAATATTTCCGAGTGAAACAAACACAAACCGCTTTCATCAACAAAATAATACATCAGCAACAGCCGTGGTTTCTTAAACTTACGTGTTTACCAAATGAGCCGAGGATGGTGAAACTCTATTGTTATAAAGATCTAACAAATTATTGTTAATTGTTAATACAATTATTTTTTCAGAGATATAAAACAATTGTTTATTAATATATTAAACCAAAAAACAATTTGTGAAATACAAACAATGATAGTCAAATACAATATTGAGAAGGAAAATGGGAGGCAAATAATAATTAATTAATAAAATGTCCCTTTTCGAAACCAACATGATGTACCCACCAGGAAGTTTTATCGAATGTCCTGCTGGCTTGAAGGGTCAATGAGGATGAAAAAACTGAGGAGAGAGAGCAATAACCAGACCTCAACTGGAAGAGTGCAGAGAGTACTGGACTTATTGCCACCCAAATCACAGAGAAGACCAATGGTTGTTGGCAGCAAGAAATCAATGGTAACCGGCTGTTTCGATAACGCAAAGTCATTTGCAATGGTTATCGAAAAAGGTGGAGAGTACTGGGAATCTGGGGAGACTTATTGTCACCCAGACTGCAGGGAACACCACCGGTTATTATCACTAAGTATTTTCTGATGATGACCTGTGTGAGAACTCATAGTGAGTACAAATAATAGCAGTGTGCAATGACTGATGATGACTTGTGTGAGAACTCCTAGTGAATCAATAATAATAATAACAATAATAATAATAAGAAGAAGAAGAAGAAGAAGAAGAAGAAGAAGAAGAAAAAGAGATAAAAAATAAAGAAATCCATCTAAAGGTAAATGATGTAACTGATCAGGAAACACTCCTTAGTGAAAACCCACAGCTAGAAGAATGGCAAAACATAAACCTGAAGCTGAGGAGACTGATAACGCTACCATCACAGAACTCACTGAGGGAAAAGCATCAGAAGTTAAAAACATCAAACGATTTATGAATGTGGATAAAACAAAACTCCCATCCCTAAGGAACGAAGAATAGAAGAAATTTAAATTATAAACAGAAAAAGTGAACAGACTCTTCCCATAGATTTCACATACTTAAACAACCTAATTAATGCAGGTGGCAAATTAGTAAGTATGAAACTGAAAGTAGAAACAAAATCTCCCAAAAAGAATGGACCTACAAAGCCTGGATGGGAAATCAGACTTGAAATCCAGATCAAAAGACTTCAAAAAGAAACTAAGGCTGCAAATAGGATGAAAGAGAACAGAAAAAGACGAAAGAGGGGAAATATGACTCACAAAGAAAAAAGACTAAATAAGAAACATGAAGAACTGAAACAAAGAATAGCAGCAGAAGAAGGAGACGATTCAGATACAGATCGAAACAGTACGAACAAACTTTTGAAAACAATGAAAGAGAGTTTTATCAAAATGTAAAAGGAGGAATAACAGAACAACAGAACAACCATAGCCGACAGAAACCAAACACTTCTGGGGCAAGATATGAGGAAAGCGACAAGATCCCCAATAGAAATGCTGAATGGCTGAAAAACATGAAAGAAAAGCTTCAGGAAGGAACATAAACCGAAATTAATGTAGAAATGCTCAAGAGCAGCAGGCCATGATGGAATACATGCATACTGTTTTTTTTTAATTCACGATCCTACATTCTAATGTAGATACTGAGAAGATATATCTACAAAACAGACATAATAAAATGGGTGACCAAAGAAAGAACAACATTAATACAAAACGACACCGAGAAAGGAACGATCCCAACCAACTACAGATCAATAACCTGTTTAAGAAACCATGTGGAAAATTCTAACGGCATAACTGAGCACAGATCTACTACTTCCTTAATAATCGCGAACTACCTCCCAACGAACAGAAAGGATGCCGGAAAGGGAAAAGAGGGACGCATGACCTCTTATACATAGATCAAAAGATCTTGAAGGAGATAAAAAGCAGAAAAAAGAACATAGCTATGGCATGGATCGACTACAAAAAAAGCTTATGATAGAATCCCTCAAGCATGGACAATTGAATGCTTAAGGATGTACAAAGTATCTGATTATCAATCTTATTTTTAAAAAAAAGCAATGGAAACATTGAGACTGGAACTGACAACTCGAGGACAACACTTGACTGAGATAAGAATACAGAGAGGCATGATGTCACTCAACAACATACTCAGGAAATGTGATGCCGGATACAAGTTTACTGACACAGAACAAAGAATAAACCACCTTATGTATATGGACGACCTGCCACTATTTGCAAAACGTGAAAAAGAACTGGAAAAGAATTTTCAGCTAGGACATGAACGGTTTGGGAGAAGAGACTTGGTTCTGATTCTGAATCTTTCATCTTTTAAAATTCATCATGCTTAGATGAAGATGCGTTTTCTGGTTCTGACTGTTCGGAATCAGAAAAATCCAATAAATTTTCATTCTTTGGTCTTGGTGGAACAGGAATTTGTTCAGAATGTGGCACAGGACGGATCGCTGATCAAAGACTTGGGTATTCAACAGATGTTTTAAATTTTTTTCGTGATTCCTGAAATCAAAACAACACATGGATAACATTTTACTTCATTAAAAAAAGCTAATGAGTACTAAAAGTAAGGGTGAAACTAGAATTTAACAAAAAGTATGAAGTTAATATATATTTACTTTGTGTTTTAGTAAGACAGAAATAGCCATCTTAAGTGTGATTTTTCGGCTCCCTCCAAACTATCGGAACACCGAATTTGAGTCCTTTTCTAAAACCATTTGCCGATTTCGTGAGAGCAAGGAGACAAATCGAATATATATGCGGTGTCCAATTTTTGTCTTGATCTCCCACTTTAATTTCAAAATATATTTTATAAACTTTTTTGCCGTAATTTGATATGTTTTGCTTATAAGCCTTTGGTGCTACACATCCATAAATGTAATAAAAATTATCCGGATTGTTTTTACAAGTTTCCCTAGCCAATTTAATTTATTTAAGTCATATATCTACCTGAAAATTAAAAAAGCATATATTTAAAATATATTAATACTTTTGAATCGTACGTGTAAGTGTCAAATTTACTTAATATTGTAAAAATTTCAATGACGTTTTTTTTAAATTGAGACCTGATAGGCAAACATGGGTGTCATTTTCGTAATTTACGCAAAAATTACTCTAGAAACGTGTCTTCTTTGCTCAGTAATTATTTGGTTGTTGAATACTGTAATCATAGGAGCACTAAAGACAGTCTTGAAAAATCTGGAAAAAGGACTGGGAGAAATTGGAATACTTGAATTTTTTTATATTTTATTTTTAAGGCGTAAATAAGAGACTAATAAGCATGAGCTCTGTTAATATAATTTAGAAATAAACTATTATTATTATTATTATTATTATTATTATTATTATTATTATTATTATTATTATTATTATTATTATTATTATTTTATTATTATTATTATTATTTTATTATTATTTTATTATTATTATTATTATTTTATTATTATTATTATTATTATTATTATTATTATTTTATTATTATTATTATTATTATTATTTTATTATTATTATTATTATTTTATTATTATTATTATTATTATTATTATTATTATTATTATTTTATTATTATTATTATTATTATTATTATGATTATTATTATTATTATTATTATTATTATTATTATTATTTTATTATTATTATTATTATTATTATTATTATGATTATTATTATTATTATTATTATTATTATTATTATTTTATTATTATTATTATTATTATTATTATTTTATTATTATTATTATTATTATTATTATTTTATTATTATTATTATTATTATTATTATTATTATTATTATTATTATTATTGTTGTTGTTATTATTGTTGTTATTATAATTATTATTATTATTATTTTATTATTATTATTATTATTATTATTATTTTATTATTATTATTATTATTATTATTATTATTTTATTATTATTATTATTATTATTATTATTATTATTATTATTATTATTATTATTGTTGTTATTATTGTTGTTATTATTATTATTATTATTATTATTATTATTATTATTATTATTGTTGTTATTATTGTTGTTGTTATTATTGTTGTTGTTATTATTATTATTATTATTATTATTATTATTGTTGTTATTATTGTTGTTATTATTATTATTATTATTATTATTATTATTATTATTATTGTTGTTATTATTGTTGTTATTATTATTATTATTATTATTATTATTATTATTATTATTATTATTGTTGTTATTATTGTTGTTATTATTATTATTATTATTATTATTATTATTGTTGTTATTATTATTATTATTATTATTATTATTAATATCATTATTATTATTATTATTATTGTTATTATTATTATTATTATTATTATTATTATCATTATTAATATTATTATTATTATTATTATTATTATTATTGTTATTATTATTATTATTATTGTTATTATTATTATTATTATTATTATTATTATTATTATTATTATTATTATTGTTATTATTATTTACTCACTAGGAGTTATCACACTGGTCATCGTCAGTGGTCACCCACTGCCGACAACCTGTGGTATTCCCTGGAGTCTGAGTGACAACAAGTCTCCTCAGGCCTCCAGTATGCTCTACCCCTTTTCGTTCATCACCGCTGATGACCTTGCGGTAATCGCAACAGCCACCTACCAACGATTTGCCGCTGACAAGGGCCATTGGTCCCCTCTGGGGCCCCAGTGGCAACAAGCCTTCCCAAGGTCCCAGAGCTGTCCGCGCTCTTCCAGTGGAGGTCCGGTTTTGCGCTTTCCCTCCTCGACCCTCTGTCCATAATTTTCGTGGCATCAGCCTATGCTTGCGCCTCTCTCGTGCGGTTGTATTTTCCCCTGTTCTGTTGTTTTGTGCTTCCATGTGTTTGTTCTCCATTCGTTGCTTATGTGGGTTGGTTTCCGCATTCGAGGACATTTCTCAGGATTGTAGCTGTTTTGATCATTACTGTCCTTTGTATGGTCTCAGTTATCCCTTTGATTCCTATTTCTCCTAGTCTTTTCTCCATGTTTTTGGGGACTGTTCCTAGTGCTCCTATGATTATTGGTGTTATACTGACTTTCTTCATGTTCCATATTCCTTTCAATTCTCTGGCAAGTTCAGTATATTTGCTTCTCTTTTCCGTCTCTTTGATCTTCACTCTGTGGTCTGCTGGAACGGCAAAGTCCACGATTTTGCAGGATTTTTCTTTCTTGTTGATTATTATCATATCCGGTCTCCTTGCTGTTATGGGTTTGTCTGTTTGTACATTCATATCCCATATGATTTTGTGTTTTTCGTTTTCTAGTACAGTTTCTGGTTTGTGTTTGTACCGTTTTCTTGCATATTCGAAATTCAGTTGTTTGCACATTTCCCGGTGTACTTCTTTCCCCATGCTGTCATGTCTGTTCTTGTATTCCCTTTGTGCTAGCTTGCTGCATTCACTTATTATATGATTTATCGTTTCGTCTCTTTGTCCACACAATCTGCATTTGCTGTTTTCCTGGGTTTTATCTATCTTTGCTTTAATAAAGTTTGTCCTAATCGCATTGTTCTGTGCGGCCGTCAGCAGAGATTCCGTTTCTCTGTTCAGGTTTCCTTTTCTTAGCCATGCCCAGCTGTTTTCATTGGCTTCATCGCTTGTGAGTCTTATAAAGCGTCCATGTAGTTGTTTTTCTTCCCACTTTTCCTTTCTTGTCTTTTTGTTTCTGGGTTCAGTGCTTCCGGGGTTGTTTGTTGGGCTGGTGTCTCTTGCTGTGGTGATCAGTCTTTCCGTGTTCTGGGTGACATATTTCTCCAGCTCTTTTTTGGTGTCTTCCACACAGTCTTCTATACTTACCAGTCCTCTACCTCCTTCATTTCTTTTCACGTAGAGTCTGTCCGTGTCGTCTTTTGGGTGCAGTGCATTGTGCATAGTCATTAGTTTTCTAGTTCTTTGGTCAAGGTGCCTGAGTTCTTCTTTGGTCCAGCCTATGAATGGTCCAGAGTATCTTATTAGTGATACAGCCCATGTGTTTATCCCTTTTACTAGGTTTCTGCTATATAGTTTAGTTTCTAAGAGTTTTCTTGTTCTTCGTAGATATTCTTTTCCAATCTTCACTTTCATTTCTGTATATTTGATTGTGTCTGCTTCCACAACTCCCAGGTATTTGTAACTATCTTGTTCTCCTAGCGCCCTCATCTCCTCTTGGTTGGGGAGTTCTATACCTTCTGTCTTTTCCAGTTTTCCTCTTTTGATCTCTAGCAGTGCACATTTTTCTATTCCAAACTCCATTTGGATATCCTGGCTGAATATCCTGGTTGTGTTTATCAGCTTTTCCAGTTCTTTTTTGTTTTTTGCAAACAGTTTAAGGTCATCCATGTACATCAGGTGGTTTATTCTTTGTTCTGTATCCGTAAACCTGTATCCGGCATCACACTTTCTGAGTATGTAGTTGAGTGGCATCATGGCTATTATAAACAGTAGTGGTGATAGAGAGTCTCCTTGAAAAATGCCTCTCTGTATTTTTATCTCAGACAGGTATTGTCCTCCGGCTGTCAGTTTTAGTCTCCATGTTTCCATTGCTTTCTGGATGAGATTAATAATCCTTTCTGGTATCTTGTATATCTTTAAGCATTCAATTATCCATGTTTGGGGGATTCTGTCGTAGGCTTTCTTGTAGTCAATCCATGCCATGGTTATGTTCTTTTGTCTTCTCTTCACCTCCTTCAGGGTCTTTTGATCAATGTATAGTAGATCATGTGCCCCTCTTTGTCCTTTCCGGCATCCTTTTTGTTCCTCGGGGAGCAGTCCACGATTGTCCAGGGATTGGTAGATTTGTTCTCTCAGTTGTGCTGTGAGAATTTTCCACATTATTGGTAGACATGTTATCGGTCTGTAGTTGCCGGGGGTCGTTCCCTTTTTGGGGTCTTTTTGTATTAGTGTTGTTCTTCCTTCCGTCATCCATTCTGGTACGTCTGTTTTATGGATACATCCGCTCAGTTTCTGCGCTATTCTTTCATGCAGGGTCGTGAATTTTTAAAACCAGTATGCATGTATTCCATCGTGGCCTGGTGCTCTCCAGTTTGCCATTTTTTTTAGGGTTTTCTTGATCGTTTCTTTGTTGATTTCTGTTTCGGTTCCTTCTTCGATTTCCTGCAGTTCATCTCTCATGTTTTTCAACCATTGGGCATTCTTGTTGTGTTTTTTTGGTTCTTCCCATATCTTGCTCCAGAATTGTTTTGTTTCTGTTGAGTTCGGTAACTCTGTTGTTGTTTTTTCTCCATTTACGTTTTTGTAGAACTGGCTTTCATTGTTTTCAAAGGTCCTGTTCTGTTTGCTCTGTTCTGATTTGTACCTGTATCGTCTCAGTCTTCCTTCTATTGCTGCTATCC
>OY744521.1:50924940-51039940 GCA_963556195.1 Sepiola atlantica
TCATTCATCCTTTATTTAAGCTATTAGTTCACCCCATTATCCAAATCATTCATATATAGGGGAGATGTGCAAGGTGACAAGCAAGCAAGCAAGCAAGACATCTTCATATTGACACGACGTAGGTGATATTTGGCTTGAATTTTAAGTATTCAAAACGTTCACTTCAAAGATCTGGTAGGAACGAAGGGCAGCTAAAACGTTCCACCGGACATCGACTAATTGTTAACGTTTAGTACCCACAGTTACGCGGGAAACAGGGTGGAGAGGGGGGAAATAATGGACACTTCTTTCTAGCTAATTCATACTCCTTCTGCACCTGGCACATATTAGAAGGGTTGACAATATCTTTCAGTGGAGAAACGTCTGAAAAGGGTGGACGATTTACGAGTCAAACTGGATGGCGTACATGTTTATGCTAGTCGGATATTTTTTCTTTGCCAACCTAAGTCGTCATTCGAGCGACATTGGATCGTCACATTCGCTTTTCGCCCTTTATGAACCGTTTTCTTCTTCTTCTTCTTCTTCTTCTTCTTCTATTTTATTAATTATGTGTTGCACGTTTACTGAATAGAAAACAATTTATACAATGAGGAACACAAATACAGGCGATTTTCCTGCAGGTGTTTTATTCGTTGCATACGACTTTCCTTTCAACGCACACCAATTCTTTTCACTGGTCTTTGGCACCATTAAAACAAAACATACAAAGTCTGCAAGCAATAAACATATCTGGCTCGAAGTTAAGGAGATAAGGTTATTGCTCATTATTAAAAAGGTTGGTTCGTTTGCACCCTTGATAGACATGCTGTGTTAGTCACACAGACTATGGAATCGGGAGGCCGTGTTCAAACCTTATTCGCTTCTGTTCTATTTTCCTTTCAAGGCTTCAAGCCACTCAAGGATAAGGGATAATGAGATATAGGCTGTCAGTTGAATGATGAATAATATTATGAGAGGATTGAACATAGAGAGTGAAATGAACAAAATGTGATTACTTAAGAAGACGATTTATGGCAACTATTTGTTGACATTGAATTTAAAGACGACCAAGTTGTAGGCCACAGGGAAGCAATCATGTGGCAACGTGTTCAATAAATGGGAAGTTCTTGGAAAGAAACTCTATTTATTGAAATTCCGTTTGATGTTAAGCACACAGAAGAAGAAAGGAGAGTTCTTTGCAGTGGTGGTAGAAGAAGAGTTTTTGTTGTGAAAGTCTTATAAAGAAGAACTCGAGATGGAGCTCAGTCGAGACCTCCCATGGAAATAACGATAAAGCAAATAAAAACTAGCAACGTCTCTTCTGTGAGAAAGAGGCTGTAGAGAAGACAAGAGATCATCCCCCACTAGATTGCGATATCAATTTTCTGCACTGTCAAAGCAAGAAAAAGTGCTTTGAATGACACCTCCGCAGATGTGGCCGCAGTATCAAGATGCATATGACTCTGCAATCAATCCGATCTAACATGCTATCATCTAATTAGCCCAAGTTCGCTATTCAATAATTGTAAAGTCATTCAACTAGTCCCAGATAGCCATCTTTCCAGCTGCAAAGCAGTCTCTTCTCCAAATGAAGGGGGGCTTAGATTTATTGCCTGTCACGTGGAAAATGCTGAGGAAACTTGCACGCTATTTTTGTTACTAGTTATGAATGCTATTTTAGGCATTTGACTTACTATCATATTACAAATCGACCTTGTCCACACCCTGCCAAAAACAGGCAAATATGATAGAGTCAAAGTCAAAGAGACTGCTTATCTCGATATTAATAAAGTAAACTTGATTTTTTCCTCTGAAACTTCAGTAACTATAGGACTTTAAACACAAGTGCTATATAGAAGTCCAATACGGTTACGCTTTATGCCAATAATCGATGCGTGTTTTCAGAAATTATCAGTTAGTTTCATTCAATTTCATAATTTCCGACACTAATTTCGGCATACCCGACTCTCTCAAACAAGTCATACATACAGGAAGTCGAAGTAACTTTTACTAACACGCAAAATCTACTACCATCACCACCATTTAACACCGAGACTTCTTCTTCGTAGGAGACATTTTTCAGCTCCTAACGTCATTGTTTCAGTATTTAATTCCGTGATATTGTCTTTCACCCATTATAACTTCACTAACTAAATACGAATCGCTCCCTTGAGTTTATTGGTCATACTTTTACGGCACATTGATTGGCTAGCTATAATCCTGTTCTGAAATAATCGAATATAATTGCCGAACACTAAACAAAAAAAAAATGAAATTAAAACATGGCGTCTCCTATTCATCCATTCAGTAAAACGCCTTCATTCACAAAAATAATGTTTTTACTACAATATTTATTTTTCAACAAAAATAATATTTTTTAACAAATACTTTATTTCTTCATATATAAACCATGGTCAATCTTTGATATGCAGAACGAACACTCCATCGATGTCACTTTCATCCTTCTAGTCGTTATGTGTGTATTCAAGGAATAAAGGAATATCGCTCTTGTAGCAGTTACCTCCTCCTTTCAAAACATAACTATACCGGTTTGCCGGTAGGTGTCGCTTTTTCACCGACAGGTGGCACTGTAAAGCGACACCAGAGTTATCTGCCCTTCTGACTATAAAAACCGTTGCAAACGGAAAATCCATCTCTCTTTCACCGACCAGCCTCAGCAGAACAACGCTGGCACCAGCGCTCCGTCTCTCTCTCTCTCTCTCTCTCTCTCTCTCTCTCTCTCTCTCTCTCTCTTCTCTGGTCGACAGAACGACGCTAATACACTAGCGCTTCGTCTAACGCTTTTCTCTTCAAATAGCATCGGCATAACAACTACCAACACACGTGGTCAAACAACGGTAAGAGTTCTCAACTCATTTTCTTTGTGTACGGCTTTCAAAGACTTTCCTCACGCCGGATTCATTTCTTCTTATACCTTTTTCAAGAACTGTTTTTCCATCGACACAAATGCATACATCACACACTTCATCATTCCACGTACACACACGTTCAATAAACGTTATTTGAACTACTTCATTTTGTTTATTAATTATTACTCTGTCTTTGCATGCAACATTGCTTGATTCAACTTTGCACGTATATAATCGGGGGTACACGACTCTCGATCCTAACACTCTGTAGATCACAATTTCGTTAGAAGGCAACTATTAGAAATTTTCTTAAAACTCAAGTAAAAGTTTGTTTTGTTTTTGTTAAGCGAACACATCCCAGGCCTCTTTTTCATGCTTTTCTTTATTTGAATGTTATAATTGCACGAATTATTTATCGCACGTAAATATTCCTTTCATTCAGAAATGATTTCTAAAAATTAACAACACAATGCCTGTCAGCGATTAAAACAATGATTTAACATTCGATTTGCACGGCATTATCAAGAAAATTTTAAACTTTTTTTCAATGTGGCGTATTTTAATGAACGCTGCCTCAGTCTAAAAGGATTTTTTAAGCGAATTAAAAACAATTTGTTCGTTTGCGTTTTATACAAATAATGAAACATTTTATTATGACACAAAATAAACATTGTCTTAGTCTAGAAGGTTTTTTTTACAGGAGTTATCCATCACGGACCGAAAACAACATATGACGTGCAATTGCAGAACACTAATAGACGCTAGATATGTCTTCCTTAATGCAAGTTGCTCACAAGTGTTGATTACGAAACTAATAATCATTTCTTTGAACTTCAATCATCCTTTTCTATTTTACCCCGACACGGGTCATGATATACATATTATATATATATATTTATTTTTTACTTACTTATTTCATTTTCGTACTTCTGAATTTTGTACCAAACCATTGCGGATTAGCATAGACCATAATACCAGCACCTTGAGACTAACGTCACACCTGTTCAATTCGAGCGAAAGTTTTTTTTTTGTTAAGCAAACACATCCCATGATTTCTTTTCATGCTTTACTTTATTTGAATTAAGACGGTGAAGCAATTTCATGTATAAATTTAACGTGAAGTGAGCACCAACTTCCTACTCATTTAGCGGTAAATCGAGAGTTATAACCGAATGGTTTCTGAATTTTGGGTTGGGAAAGTTGGAGTGGAGACATTATTTTTACTCATATAAATTTTATTTTTCAGTTTAAAATATGAATGGGGATTACTTTTTTTCAAAATTTTCGATTTTTAGACTGGTTTGGGGGGTAATTTAGAAATTAGGGACCACTTGACAAAAAATCGACGATGATGGAAAATACCTGTGTTTGGCTAAGTAAAAGTGACGATAATGAACTTCATCAGACAATCTACACAATACGATCCGAACTTATTTTTTTTATTCTAACATAACCCTAAACTAACCCTAAACTAAACCTTTAGTTGCAGTTTGCAAAGTTGGTTTAGTTCGGTTCGTAATTGTGTAGAAGCACCGAAATTTGATTCGCCTTTCTTGATTCGCAACTTCTTACGTCACAACTGCAAATTTCTGGATACATATTCATAAAAAGCACAAAAAACTTACTCCCCCCCCCCCCCGATTTACGCACAAAAATAAATTGATGTGTCAGAAAAAATCTATCGTACAACATTAAATATGGTTTCCGCACTTCATTTTGTTGTAGGAATTTTTTAAAATTAGGTTCCACTTTTCCATATTACTGCTAAATGGCCCGGAATTGGATGCTCGTTCTACGTTAAATTTATAGAGAAAAGTGATCCCCCACTCTAAAAACTTAAATTTCATTTTTTTGCGGATATTTTTTTAATAGTTTAAATCACTGTTTTATATACCTTGATATGGTAGGAGTGCCTTGCTCATTTCAATGATCCGAGAACCTAGAGCTTGCAGGAATTTTCCTACATGAATTTATTAAAAATCGACCGAAATAACATATGGCAAAATAATCTAATTTCTTCCCCAGCTACCCTGAAGACAAACCCAGTCTAATAATGATAAACCACAAGTGACAATCGGTATATATGTAGGATATAAAATATCAATTTATAAATTATGCTAAGACTGGTGTTCGTAAATACGTTAGAAAATTAACAAAAAGAAAAACGAGTGTCGAGGAGTTTTCAGCAGAAGAAGGGACCAAACAAACTATAGTACGGGAAAGAACGTATGAAAAATACTAGGATAGGACATTTAGGTTATACGTATTTGGTATTAGTGGCTACTTAATCATTAATCACAGGCTGTTTCGCATTTTGTGATATTCTACAATTAGTCAGTAAATGAAAGCCTTCGTTTCACACTTGTAGGAAGAGTCTCCAATCAAGACACAGTATGCTATATTATTAGACTAAACTAACTGTATAGAAGGTTGAAGAAACGTATAATACTATAGGTTATTAAGGCCATCCGTAACTAAAAAATCATGATCTTCATAAATATATGTCAATAGGATTATACTTTCTTTTTTTTTTTCGAAAATGAGCGTTTTATTCCTTGTATCAATATTAAATGGCATTTACAGATGCATACATAATTTCACTCATATTTCAATATATAAAGTGCATATGTTAACACTAAATAGTTTTCTGATTAAATATCAATATTAAATTCTGTTTCGACCTAAATAACTGGCAAATATCTGGCCATTTTCTTTAAAAATGTATTTCAAATCAACTTTTTATTGGAAAGATACTTGACTCATCAATATTTTATTTTTGCTGAGTGATATTCAGAGGAAGTAGGAGTATTTTCCCTACCTCAGAAACATCCAGAAGATTTTTTACTAAGAAACTTTTCCGTCTATACACTGTTATATTTATTATATTATTGATGGTGTCCAGCGAATTAATCTACAGAGAAATACAATTCAACTTCCGCATCATTTAAAAAAAAAGAGACCGTCCGATCGCCAAAATTAACCGAGAAATATCTGATGTCGCTGTGGTTAAAAATTTATACTTTATCCATTTCAAAATGAATTGTTCCCAAATAGAATAAACTGTCATGCATTCGTTTTATTTTAATAAATCGAATTTTGAAATACATACATTTTTAAACTAACGTCCACTTTATTTATTTAAAAATATTTAGAGCGTAAGAATAGAGAGAAAACGGTAGGTAAGAACCGTGGCATTTCCGCAGGTACTGCTAGCTATATTTTAGATAAAAATAAATACATGTTTCAGCTTTTGTTTAAATGTTATGAGCATATAAAGAAACGCTTTAAACAGAACATTATTTATTTCAACGTTACCAGCAATTTCACAAATAAATTATTTATGTAAAATTTTTCAAACGCAATTAAAGACAAAATTAAATCATTTCATAAAGTATAAAAATAAATAACTACTACCTAAGGAAAAACCGGGCGTTGAAGTCTAAGCTAGAATTCTCCAAATAAGATTCTACATTTTTAGGCGATTACATGTAAATAGCCTGAAAAAGTTAGCGGTAAAATAAATTTAAAAAACACACACAATATTTTATACTTTAAGTGCGGGATCATTTTTGTATATAAATTTAACTTAAAATGATCACCTGCTTGCAAACCTAAGTGTCCGGAAATAGACGATTATTATCCTTAATGGCTTGGAAGCGGGTGATCTCCCAGTCTAAAATATAGTGGGGTTTTTTTTTCAATTTTACCTCCATTTTTTCAGGCTTTTCAAAAGTAATCGCTTAAAAAGTAGAATATATTTTTAGGGAATGTGTTAATTAATATAGTGTGCAGGACTCCGCTAATGCCCAACCCAAACATAGCATCTCATACACAAACCATGACCCGACACCGACCTGATCAAAGCAAAGTCTTTATTCAAACATTTGCCGTAGCGAATGTTCTGCATGCAGGACCAAAGGTCACTAGACAGAAAAAACATAATAAAAGATAGAATTTAGAACTCAAAGCAGTGGTCACATAAACCAGTCACACTACTGTGACACGATGATGTATTTTACTGGTGTAATACTAATTTTTTAATTCACTTAGTTATGGAATGATTAATTAAAATAGAAAGGGTCAACACACTTTAGGTGACAAGTATCGACAATTATAATTTTCGATCAAAACGGACAATTTCATTTTTAAGACTAAAAGGTTCTATTTTTGTACTTAAATGACAGCCGAAGAAAAGCATTGGTTTTGGTTATGAATAATTCAAGTTGAATTACGACATGAAATGTTGCTTTTCTCAGTTGAATGACAAACAGAGAAAGACATCTGCTTTGACCACTGAATTATCAAAGCAACAAGAACCATTTTCACTTAAAATTAGCAAGTCCGATTAATTATTAAAATAATTGTGTTGGACCCATAAGTAAATTGTGTTTGAAACTTAAAAAGGTCGCAGAAGTGCACCTGTCATGCTTGATTTAAAGCTTGGATTATCTAACGATAATTTCGTAACGCCAGATTCGATCATGATTTTAAAAGATTAAAATATCCAGCCGATTTAAAATCGTTGACGTACCATATTTGACAACATATTTGACAACATACTTACCTGTCAACAAATAAGAAGGCGTGCTATTTCCGAAATAAGATTGGAGACTCATCTTGAATGTGTGAAACGAAGGCTTTCATTGACTGGCTAAATGTAGAATAGCAGAAAATGTGAAACAAGAGAGACAGACAGACAGAGAGTGAACGAGAGAGACAAACATCGGGGACCGATCAGAACACAGAAATGAGAAACGACTAAAAATGTTTTCTAAATTGACTTCCTCTAAGGTACAAAAGCACAAAGTAAATTTCAAAGTTCCACAGCGAAGACTTAGCACTAGTCAACTTCCTTAACTTCCCACAACAAGAACAAAAAAAGTTTTTGTTGTTATTATTGTTACACACTTGTGTTCTAATAAATATTGATTATCATTGACGGCGAGTTGTTCTTGTTTTTCGGTTGTCGACACAACCGACCACTTTCCATGTCTTCGACAGAGTTGCGTCAGTACCAAAGTTCTGTGGATCTTTTAAACATAGCGTGTTCGCAGAAAGATTGATATAGAAACCAGCCAGAACGTATATATTCATGGTAGCATCGAATTACATTACACCCAACATCAGAGTCAAAAGAGGAAACCTAAATAAAAAAGAAAAAAACCAAAATAGACAACATAGACGCTGGAAGAGACAGCGAATACAACGATAAACACGTTTACTCAATCATGATATCAAGTATATGGGAATTCTCACCAAACGGTCTAGAGAAGAGGCATACACATCGCTAAATGTAGAACCACTTGGAATTCCAAATGCACATTGAATATTTTGCTTGAAAAATAATTTAGAAACATCAAGCAATGCACGCACACTAAGACTATTTAGATATATGCACTGAGTCGAGAAAATACGCCCTTAGAAACCTACGACCAGCATCATACATAATGTTACATAGCCGCAGTGGCGCCATGAAGATAACGATATGTAATCCCTTAGTTCTTCAATTAGTTTAATCAAATTAAATTGTGTAGCTCCGTTGCTGGCCAGCGTCATGGTACGTACGAGTGTTGTTGCCTTCTCCCAACACTGATTTTAATTTCGTTAACTGATACACATCCATCTGACATGCTTTCTTAATATACTTATTCAATTAATTCAAAGTATTTGTTCTTAGGAAAATAAAGGATTTATTCTGCCAAATGATCGCCTCGAGGCTGAAAGGGCGAAAAGGGAGAGAAAAAAAGAATGAAAAAAGTGTTGGTTGTGCCTTAAGTACATAGTTTAATTATATCACTGTTTTGTTAAACCATTTTAAACGCTTCCACCGATACTACCTATCTTTTCTCAGAATTTAGCAGCATGAACAGCTGACATTATATTCGTCCGTTTCATCGGGATTCAGTTCTCCCGATTCAGTAGTGTTAATCTATTGATCCTTTTTCGTGATCCTTATCTGAAACACTTACAACATAATCGCCATATATCTCAGCAATATATACTAGCTAATATATCTACAAGTAAACATACCCACCTTAATACTTAACCATAAAGCTCACAATGACTTGCATGGAACATCATTAATATCTCATGTCGTTATAAAATATCGAAATGGGTAGACGCAACATTTTAGTTTAGTTTACAAGCGAACAACTCTTCCTTATTTCAATAAATGTTACTGCGATTAGAGACATACAGCTGGAACAACCATCTACACCAATCCTATATATCCGAAACTTTTAGCGTTGTTCCTTGTTTGGATAGGATATAGACGATAGTCGCGAATTTGAAATGCGCCAAGAGCCACGTTAGCAATTAAAATGTTATAAATATTGAAAATGGATAAAAACCTGAATGTTAAATGAAAGAAGAAAAACATGTTTAATGCACACTACTTCATTAATATATGTACAAATTTACTGAGGTATTTGATATGAGTAAATTGTTAAAAATATTAATATTCTCGTGCATGAAGTGTGTATGTCTATGTTTGTTCTCTGCCAGTGTGTGTATGCATCTAGCAATCTGTGTATGCGGGTGACAGAATGTGTTATTGTGTATTGTCTTTTGTTAGTGTGTGAGTAAATGTTCTACCTTTTCTATAGGACAAGGAAGAGTAGAGCGTAATGAAATGTGTTGGCTTGTCTTGTCTCCGTTTTTGCTGTTTGGAATTTTGGAATTACGATCTTTTATGCTTGGCGACCGGATCAAATGGTTAATTTGCTTTTGGGCGCCAAAAATGATTTCGAGGACAAAGAATGGGTTTGGTTTGCATACGTAATCATACGCATGCCATATTCCAGCTATTTGTGCTTTTTTGTCAAATATCTCGCTAGAAGCGAAAATGTAATTGCTTGTCGAGAGCCATTTGTGGGCATGTCTTGTGTGTTTTCGCACACGCAGTTGGTCAGTTATTATATAGGATTGAGATACATGTCAATCCGATAAACGAAAGGAAACCGTTCGACAGAATTAGACATTTCAGCGAAAATCGTATTAAAAGAAGCTGAAGAGCCACTTATTGATCCTCCAACTAAATGAAGAATCCACCCCAAAACCAGCTAACACAAGAGATAAAAAAATTAAAAGATGGAAGATGACGTGCTAAATGCAGAAATAAAGCACATAGATTGATGCCCCAACCTTGCCTTTAGCACAAAAAAAGAATTAATCGACTCCCAATACAAAACTTTAACCTAAAAAACATGCCCTTAAATGTTGTCTCGTATACGTCCTCGACGATCAGTCCAACAGAGTGGGATGTTGTGCTTTTTTCTGGCCTTGCTTGGTTCAGTCTCAGGAGTTTCAACCTCGCACGTTTTACTTTATCTTTGAGAATGGGTTAGTTTATTGCTAATCGCCTGAGGCGCCCATACCGGGGAAAGTCGATGGGGCTACTCAGGCAATTTTGTAGGCCAGAGGACGATAATCCTAGTGCACTGGTTATTGAAACTCGAGCCTGACCTTGTGTTAAACCTCTTGGAGAAGAGGTAAATAAAATACCCGTCCATCGGCACCAAAATACACGATATCCAAAATATGTCAAACCAGCAAAACAAAGATAAGCAACAAAGCTTCCTATGAATTACCTTCCCCACTATATCCCAAACTTTACAGAGGAAGCACACTCACTGTGTAGTCTGTTGACTCCCCAATTTTCATGAATATGGAACCTGGTTCATCAAAAATGGCATGTTGACCTAAAAGGCATGATTACTGCCGACGCTCTGCTATCCTACTACGACTAATAAAAACCATTATTACAAGATGTAGACTTCTCGCAGAAGGGTTATAAAGTATCACTGATACAGAAAAGCAAACCAGTTTCATTTGGTCCCAAAACGCTAACCAAATTCCAATTCAAGTACAGCAATATCAAACAGAAAGTGTTTGCAATTGTGCATGGACTGATTCCCCACCTCCCTGATCATTGGTTGTCCACCTCAACCACTCAATATCGTCGCTAATGCGAAGGACCGTAATACGAAACCCTTTCAAATCAACGCGTAATTGTATCGAGATAGCGAACAAAGCCAACAGAGATCCTTTTTCAACGTAATGGCAGACGTTTTCTGTCTCCCATACAAAATTCTGGTACGGCTCATTTTTGAGTCTGCGACCAAACAAAAAAATCCTTATCTTCAAAAAGATATTATAGTCCTGGAACGTGTTCGACGGTTGGTAACCAGAATGGGGACGGGATTCTCACTGCTTATCTAAAAAGAACGACTTCAAAGACTAAATCCGAATAACGGTGGATGCAAGGAGACCTGATTCTGGCGTACAACATCATCAACGGGAATTTAAATCTACTTTTCGAGGACTTTTCCACCCAGCGCTTTTTTTTTGACACCCTTTTCTTTGTTAAACATTCATTTTGACACACTGAAGTTTTAAGCAGTTCAAATTAATAATTGAGCTGATTTTAACACGCAGGGACTGAAATAATTGACATTTTCTATTTATTTCGTTACTCGTTGCTACTTAAGAGATTTATGTAGTTTTTTTTAAATTTATTTTTCAACTATTAATGTGACTCACTTAAAAATGAAGTGTGCTAAAACGACCGTCTATCAACAGCAACAAAAACGGTGACAAACAAAGGGTAGCCAGGCCTCTAGTTGAAAGGCGTTCGGCCATTGGCCAATGAAAGTTATAGCCCGAGAAGGAACAATAATAACAATGAACTCGATTGGTTACTTAGCCAGAGTAAACATTACTTATATATAAAAACAGTCGCAAACAATAAATACGCACTATTTAGCCTGATGCTATAATGAAACATGAACGTCTCTGTGTAGCTTACTTGCCATAGATAAATTTTCATACTCTCTCTCTCTTTCTCTTTCTCTCTCTCTCTCTCTCCTCTCTCTCTCTCTCTCTCTCTCTCTCTCTCTCTCTCTCTCTCTCTATATATATATATATATATATATATATATATATATATATATAACTATTTATAAATAAATACTATTTTCAAAAATAAACACATATACAAAAAATGCCAAACCTGCAATATATTAACGCTAGCTACTAAGCTCTTTTATCCAAGGATCCCAGAATGAACAAGTTATTACCGAAACCAAAGAGGTTTTTTTTCTTATGATCTTGAGTTACGCATTCTCGCAAAGTGACTAACAATAACACATTATCACGGCACGTTCTATCCGGAGAAATACTTCGGAGGGGCGTGTAACATAATGGACTCATAAAAAACTGCGCAAATCAGGATCGGTGGCCGTGATCGTGATTTTCTATTGTAAAAGCGTTATAATTGGTCGCTTTTATCCCCCCCCCGTTCACTGTACGGCATTTATAAGCCCCCCCCCCCAAAAAAAAAAAACTCAACATGCGCTTCGTAAATGCGGTCGTCATAAAATCGTCTTCCAGATTCAAGAAGTCAATAAAAACATGATAGAAATAGTCTCCGCAAATTATTGACTATTACCAAATTATGACTATTACCAAATTATTGACTATTACCAAATTATTGACTATTACCAACTTATGACTATTACCAAACTATTGACTATTACCAAATTATAACTATTACCAAAATATGACTATTACCAAATTATGACTATTACCAAATTATTGACTATTACAAAATTATAACTATAACCAAAATATGACTATTACCAAATTATTGACTATTACCAAATTATTGACTATTACCAACTTATGACTATTACCAAACTATTGACTATTACCAACTTATAACTATTACCAAAATATGACTATTACCAAATTATTGACAATTACTACATTATTGACTATTACCAAATTATGATTATTACCAAATTATGACTATTACTAAATTATTGACTATTACCGAATTATGACTATTACCAAACTATTGACTATTACCAAATTATTAACTATTACAAAATTATGACTATTACCAAATTATTGACTATTACCGAATTATGACTATTACCAAACTATTGACTATTACCAAATTATTAACTATTACCAAATTATGACTATTACCAAATTATTGACTATTACCACATTATTGACTATTACCAAATTATGACTATTACCGAATTATGACTATTACCAAATTATTGACTATTACCGAATTATGACTATTACCAAATTATGACTATTGCCAAATTATTGACTATTACCAAATTATGACTATTACCAAATTATGACTATTACCAAATTATGACTATTACCAAACACATGCAAAATAGACACTATTACATAAAAATGAACAACCAGACGAACATATAAACAAAACGTAATCATTTTATACACCCTTATATTTATCTATAGCATAGCGTGATATTTTTATTCGCTTCTCTTCTTTCCATGATTCTTCGAGTGGCAGTCTCCCCCGGTGTTTTCCCTCCAACCAGTATTTGCTCTTGGTCTTTTCTTTGGCCCCTTGAGAGGGGAGGGAAACACTCATTTGGGGTTTCGGCAGGTGCGGTTTTCCCGGCGAACCAATAGGGAAGCCTATGCCCTTATTCCTGCGGTTAAATACTCTAAAACCCTGTTTTGGGGGTTAACTGGTGTTGGTTACTTAAGGGGACACTTCAAAGTTCAGTGTCCCACTTCCCTTCGGCCTGCTACTATTGCGGGTAATTTAATGTCACCCACTTCTAAACAATAAAGTATTTCCTCAGAAGCTTTCTTGTTCAGTAGAATGTCGAATTTCCAGGTATCCATGAATTTGTCGTGGTCTATGGAGGCTATATCACCATATTTTAAGAAAAAGGCTCCTAAGTGTTTGTCTTGTACATGGGGAGGTACTTTGAAGACAGAGATTGTTCTTCTACGCCTCCACATATATTTCATCCTCGATATGTATTCGTTTGTGATTATCTCTTGTTGGGATAAATTATGACAGTCTTCTTCAGTCGAGACCAGGTATTATAACCTTTGGTTCTAATTCTTTTTGTGGTCGCATGTTTCTTGTTGCTATTAATTTTACAATGAGGTCTGTTGATGCACGTATCAATTTCCTTGTCTTCTTATCAATGACACACATCAATAAAGTTCTTTTGGTGAATGCCTCTAGTACCGAAATATCAACGAGAAGACCTTTCTCGGTTACTAAATGTGTGAATCGTTTTGCCTTTTGGCAAATTCTTCTACGTTTATTGCCACAGAGGGCGGCTTGTTCAACTCCGACAAAGCGGAGTTCAGGACTTCAGTGTCGTTTGTTCCCATTGAATGGCACAAGGTTACTATCAGCCATGGTCGAAGAAAAAATAATAGTGTTACCAAAAGGTAATAAAACAAAAGTCCGAGTTTTTTTTTTCAAACAAAAATGTTAACAAGAAATAACAAACATGTAACAAAAACTAATTCACTTGTAAAAACAATCGTAATCCAATACAAAGACAAACCTTTCTTCTTTTTCGCCCAAAATTGTTGGAAAAAATATTTAGAGGTGGTACCCAGAAGGGAGTCTGCAGCTGCTGGGGTTGCAAAAAAGAGTTCTCTTTAAGCGACCCACGCCAACAGGGTCTGGTATCAATCAAGAAACAAATCTGGGAGTAACTTACAATCGATCTGGTCTCTAGTGAAACTAGAACTGTAAATGATAACCACAACAGGAGAATTGCACCCGTATTTATAGGTGAAATTACTCCCACTATTCCCCACTCATTCCTGACTATAAAAGTCATTCCTTCATCGTCACTCATGTTGGCCACATATCCCCCAAACGCTGAGCGCACAATCCGTAAGTACCGCCCCCTTTTTTCCACAAAATTAAGGTTGATTCAGGTATTTAATACCTTCCCACTGCAGGAATATGTGGCACAAGGTCAGAAGGTAAAGGAGAATCACTGATTGCCAGGGTAGCTCCGTCGGCATTCTCCGGCCAGGGCGCCTTAGGCACAAATCCGGAAGGTGGGGAGAGTCAAGCCAGCGCTCCTAAAAGATGGGCACTCTGGCCTAGCAAAAATAGCCTTGGAAACCCCGTCGGCATTCCCTGGTCAGGACGCCTAAAGCAAAAAGCAATGAACTTAATCCACTCCAAAGAGGGGAGGGTACACTTGCTAGAATAACCCAGGACCGTATACCTCAGCTCAACATATAAAAGGTCACCGAAATGGCCAAGTTCCCGTCGGACTGATTGTCGAGAATGGATCCTCAACTGGTATTACCCCATTCCGAAGTTCTCAATCAACCGAGGTTAATGAGAGACTGAACAGGCTGGGGTTAAGTCAGTATTCAATTTTTTTCCCACTGCAGGAATATATGACACAAGGTCGGAAAGTGGGGGAAGAGTCAAGCCAGCACCCCTAAAGAAAGAGGATTCTGGTCTAGCAAAAATAGCCTGGACAACCCTGTTGGCAATATTCGGTCAGGGCGCCTCAGGCAGCAAGCGATAAACTTACTCCAACCCAAAGAGAGGAGGCAAGGCCTGGAATGGTGCACCTCATAGGACAACGCAGGACAGTATACCTCAGCCCGGCAGATAAAAGGCCACCGAAATGGCCCAGTTCCTGCCGGACTGATTGTCGAGAACGAATCCTCGACTGGTATTTCCCCATCCTGACGTCCTCACTCAACCGAAGTTAATGAGAGATTGATCGGGCTGAGGCAAGTCAACACTGAGAGCAAATGCTACCAGTATTTATTGTAGATGGAAGTGTCCAAATTCGTTATAAGTAAGGTACCATAGCAATATATTTATTTGTTAAAAACAAACTGAGTGTCCATTTTGTTCAGTTAGAACTAAAAGAAAAAGCATGGCTGTCAATTGTAATCGCTCTAAAAGAATTTATTATCTGGAAGAGATGATTTGGAAAAATACCTGAAATAAACAGGTATTTTCAGAGGATTAATAGAGGTTCTCTATTATATCCTAATGATGTGACGACAAATTTTGTTCTCTACAATTATGTAATTAATGGTAAACTGGTAAAAAGTTATCCTTTTCTTTATTCCGTACATCAAAGACAATTAGTCATGTACATAACATTGAATGTTTTGGCAGATGTTAATCTTCTTTTTCGCGTTGACTCTTGTAATGAGGGTCACAGTATTGAAAAAATAGAAAGAATCTGGAACTCTTCAAATTCTTTGCTAAACAATTTTTGTGGTAAAGAAAATGTCTGCACTAGTAACTTTATTGTTTGTTTGTATTTAAATTATTTGTTTGAATTTAATTAATTTTATTTTTTTAATTTATCGTTTGTTTTGATCTTTGAACTAACTTATCGTTTGTTTTCATTTAAACTTATTTATCGTTTGTTTTCATTTAAACGTATTTATCGTTTGTTTTCATTTAAACTTATTTATCGTTTGTTTTCATTTAAACTTATTTATCGTTTGTTTTCATTTAAACTTATTTATCGTTTGTTTTCATTTAAACTTATTTATCGTTTGTTTTCATTTAAACTTATTTATCGTTTGTTTTCATTTAAACTTATTTATCGTTTGTTTTCGTTTAAACTTATTTATCGTTTGTTTTCATTTAAACTTATTTATCGTTTGTTTTCATTTAAACTTATTTATCGTTTGTTTTCATTTAAACTTATTTATCGTTTGTTTTCATTTAAACTTTTTCATCATTTGTTTTCATTTAAACTTTTTCATCGTTCGTTTTCATTTAAACTTATTTATCATTTGTTTTCATTTAAACTTATTTATCGTTTGTTTTCATTTAAACTTATTTATCATTTGTTTTCATTTAAACTTATTTATCATTTGTTTTCATTTAAACTTTTTCATCGTTCGTTTTCATTTAAACTTATTTATCATTTGTTTTCATTTAAACTTATTTATCGTTTGTTTTCATTTAAACTTATTTATCATTTGTTTTCATTTAAACTTATTTATCATTTGTTTTCATTTAAACTTTTTCATCGTTCGTTTTCATTTAAACTTATTTATCATTTGTTTTCATTTAAACTTTTTCATCATTTGTTTTCATTTAAACTTATTTATCGTTTGTTTTTATTTAAACTTATTTATTGTTTGTTTTCATTTAAACTTATTTATCATTTGTTTTCATTTAAACTTTTTCATCATTTGTTTTCATTTAAACTTATTTATCGTTTGTTTTTATTTAAACTTATTTATTGTTTGTTTTCATTTAAACTTTTTCATCATTTGTTTTCATTTAAACTTATTCATCGTTTGTTTTTATTTAAACTTATTTATTGTTGTTTACATCTTTTAAATTATTAATCTGTTGTTTTTAATTCATTTGTTTATTTGACTATTGTTTGTTTGTTTCCTAAATTCATGTTGAGAATTATTATCGACGTAAAGCCAAGTTCACACGAATGTGAGACATATCTTTTGATCTCAGCAACATTCAGACATTCTTCATGGCAGGACAATTCAGTTAAGACAAACACATTTTGTAAGTTTACACGCGCGTCGTGCGTTTATTTTTACGACAGAACAACAACCAAAAGGAAAGAGAAGAAGGGCAGATAACCCCAAGGAAAATATCGTCCCAAATAATAATGGAACAGGGAAGATAACCCTTAAATAGATTTTAACAGTCCGACAAAATTGATAATTCAACAATTCATAATTCAGTTTTTGCAGTATTTGATTGTATTCTGCTTAAAACATACATAATTTTACATACATAGTAACAAACAATATTTTCTACACAACCGATAATAGGTTGATATTATTGTAACTTTAAACTATTCATTTTGAATTCTTTTTTTTTTTTATTTATATAGAATAACGTTCACTTTCAGTATGAATCGAATCGTGTTCCTTTCATTTCTTTTTTTAGGCAATTTTTTAAGTTTTCTAATGCTTTTTAATGCTCTCATTCATTACTAACAGTCTGATTGTTCGACAGATCTCGCTTGCTACTTACTAGTATGACGTCACTTTTCAGTGCACAGGCCAGAGTTTACTTTTAGGACGGTCACGGCTCGGCTGTTATCTTTCGTTACCCTCGCAGCGCGGGCAGTAAATATCCATCCTCACTCCATCGCTGGTCAACTTATTATAAAATTGAAGCTCATTCCAGACCAATCGCCATGTCAGAGAGTACTCAGAGTTGTTGAGATAACTCTGGCCTGGTGCCCAACTCACCTGAGACCGAATTGTTATATGAACTATACTTTATTTCTGGTGAGCTTTCGTTTGTGTGTTGCATGTACGTTGAAATTTGTAATAACTTAATATTTGTAATGTTTCGTTTTTAAAAGACACTATTTTTCGAATTAATTACTGTTTATTTTGTTTTTTACATAAGATGGTTTACATAAAGTTCAGTTATTTAAGAGTAATATCGAATCGCTGTAAATAATTTACGTGGCTGAAACAGGTTTTAAGAGAAATACGCAAAAAGCGATTCTACTGCAGGTGGAGCCTCTTATTTTATATACATACTAGCTGGACCCGTCCCCCGGTGTTACACGGGTGAAATAGACAAGAATGAATTAAAATTTGTCAACATCCGACCGAACACAAATAGGTCACATCGGAATTATATTTACAATAGATAAAGTACTACATATAACATTGATTTCTTTTCAAATTACTACATAATAACGTTGATTTTAAAAAATCCGACCAATAGTCTTCTCTTCCCCCTCCCTCATAACAAAGTAAAAAATAAACTTGTGCGTGACGACCGAACTATAAACCTGTAAATCTACGCTGCTAACGTTACGGCTACAATCTGCGAAAAAAATAGGTCATTTAAACAAAGCCAGTCAGTAGCTGACATGCGTAATATCGTACGATCCGCCGTAAGGCGACCGAATGTAGGGTCCACCAGTCACACATTTTTGGTCATTTTTATATCCAGAAATCGATGTTTTTTTTCAATCTTTGGATATTATGCGTGTGAAAGGTGTAGGATTAAGAAAATGTACACTTCATGGACCCTGCCGAGTGTCTTAGCGTATAGTGACTTAATTCGGAAGTCGAGTCGTTAAAGAAATTATAACCGCCATGTTGAAAGATGAAATACTGCAAAGAACTATGTTCGTTAATTGCATTCTTTTAAAATCAGAATGATTATAAATGTATACGTAATAGGTAGAAATAACGTAATCCGATATTCTCGAAATTCAACGTCCATTAAATGCATGGGTAATGTTTTGTATTATGTAGTAAATTAATAGCAGACAAGTAGAAAATAATAACGGACACTTTTTTGAAAAGTAGACATTGTTTATTAGTTCCCGGTGTCAATGGGAAGAGTGTCAGTACTTAAGTGTTAGGGGGAAAAGTTTTTGCTACCACCTATATGGAGTATGTTTTGAGGAAAGTCGAAGATGGTGGGCCAAAAGTAATGTTAAGTGTTAGCTGGAGAAAAATATTAACAAATTTACTGTGAATAAACGTAATAGTGGTGAGTTTAGTAGCCTGTGATGCATGTGATTATTTTCCTATTCTTCAAAAATCGTCTTAACTTTATATATTAGATTAAGGCATATTATTTAATTTTACTTTTATTTTCAATAATGTATGTAATTTACGGATATTAGGACTCGAACGACGCACGGTAACATTCTAATGGCTGAATAATTTCCACAATAAATAAAACTAACTCCAAGATGATTTGTTACTGAACAGTTGATTCTTTATTTAGGTCCCACGTACAGGCGGCATAATGAGGAGATAGAGAACAGAGAGCCTTTAATTTATTGTAGATAAAGAGCCAATCTTGATACGTATTTTAAAGCCACACGAAAAATATTTATTAGTTAAAATCAATTGATGTGTATAAACATAAAATATAGAGAGAGGAATAAATATATAATACTAGTAACACACAATAAACTTTGTTGTCGCCTTATCGTATTATTGTTTTTTTGTATATGTTTGTGTTACATTATACTTACTATTTTTTCTATCAATAGTAATGTACGTTACACTTATTAATTATTATCGTTCGGACTGACGAAACCTCAAGGCCAACGCTTCCCGCAACATCATAAATACGAAAGTCGAAATAACACGAAAGTCCTTCAGAAATGCCGGCCAAGGCTTGTCTCATAAAATCGATTTAAAGTTCTTAATATCTTTCACAGATGCATGAATAATTAACAGTTTTTAACAACGTCTCAACATTTTACATTTTCATAACTTTTTTTTCTCGTAATTATATAAATGTATATAACCTTTATACTTTTCTCTGTTCATTCTTTAAATTACATCAAGCACTTTTCTTTTCAAACAACTTATTTTAAATTACTATATTAAACACTGTTCTCTTTAAACATTTTATTTTAAACACCTTTCTCGTTAATCAACTAATATTAAACACTTCTATTTAAACAACTTTTCTTTTTAACACTTTTCTTTTTAAAACATGGTACACTTTTTCTTTCTTTTTTAACTGTCACAGATTTTTTTTTCACTTTATCAAATAAGGACCCGAAAATGTTCAATTGTTTTTACTTGCACATTTTATACACAAAAAGTTACCTTATAGTTTTTTCTTCGTCTACTGGTCGTCGTCGTGATCTATGCCGTGGATTTCATTACGTCTCTGGTCGTGATCGGGTCTGGTCGCCTTTGTTCTATGGACAAACTTTGTTTTCATGCAGGAGACAAAACTCGGAGACAGGTTTTTCTTAAAGAGAGATTCAATTCTTTTATTCATCTGTCTTGTGCTGTGGAGGGATTTCCATCCATTCGTCTCATTCCATTCTTCTCTCATTCATACCTTTAGTTGTGGGGTGCGATGGATGCATGGGGATATATGTCGGATCTCATTCAAGATCCAGACCATGACTTTTTAGCCCATATTTTCATGGGTCCGCTTGCTTCCAGGACGAGCGGCTACATGGTCGGTCTTATCGTTCTTAGCTCCCAAAGCGTACTCCCTTCAAAAACTCCAGTTTTTGAGAAAAACAAATGACGTAACAGACACTTGTCTCGCGTCGGCCAATCAGATACGACATTCAACAATCGTTCCATATCTGCCCTTCTCCGACCCGAGATTCTCTGTGTCGATGCCGAATTTGTCACTTTGTTATGGTTTGACAAAATGATTCACTCACAACAATCCCATCCAGTGCATGTCAGCTTTACCCGTACTTATTGTCTCAACTGACCTCAGCCATAATTCATACTAGCTAACTTAATCGTTTCCAAAAAATATAGGGCCCCATCCATACTATAACATTTATTCTTATATTTATATTTACCGTTCACAATGCATTGTTGTAGCATTTAATGCACTACTTCATACAATATTCTTAAAATTGTATATATTCTACATATTGTAATACGACATAATCACGTTGACACACTGGTTCACATTAGATCACCAAAGTTAAGCGACGTTGAGCCTGGTCAGTACCAAATGGGTGACTATTTTGGGAATACTAGGCGTTGTATGTCATCTACCTTTATCGAGATATACATACAGTTTAGGACCGCATGTGAATTTTATATTCACTAGAAACGTTTTCCTTCGGTGGAGCTGGATGACCGCCTAGGTATTACCGAAACAATAGGTATTACGAAAAATATTTGGAATTGTATTTGTAATAAAAGATATTATACGTAATACAATTACGACATACACATTATATTTACACGACAGATACTGTCGTGTAAATATAATTTGTATGTCGTAATTGTATTGTCTTTTATTACACATACAATTCCAAATATTTTTTTAAAGTTTGCCCTCGGTTTAATTCACGTGGGGTACCCAATGTTGAAGTAAAAACCGGGAAATCCGATGACCACTACATCATAAAAATAAAATAAAAATATATAAATTCTCTAAAAGGGGGAGTCGGTACTTTCTTCTTCTGAACCGAATATGAAGTATTTTTGTCAAATAAATATTTCATTCAGTCGAGAATCTAAATCACAGTGGTAACGTGGTAGTGTCAGAGATATTCAGCTAATAGAGCTCCAGTGAAAATCCAGGAGGGACCAACATCAGAATCTTTTGTTCTCTGGTCGTCTCTAGCTCTGCGTTTGTGGCAATGGAGTGAGAATAACAAACGTTGCTCCTGCGCATGTACAAACACCATTAATTTGTGTGTTCTGGACCAAACTTTCTCCGACTTCGGATGCAACCGCTGGCCGGGCTTTGCTGCTCTTAGTGCATCAGTAGAAGTATGATGATGATGATGATCATCATCATCAGCAACAACAACAACATAAAGAGTAACAGCAGTTTGTAGATAAATTACAGGGTGATTCATAAGTCACTTCGCTTAGCTATTTAAAATGATTACCATATGAAGCACAAACATACTATGAACTTTTGATAATTGTTATCTTACTCTCTAATTACTGCTATTTGTTAGGCAATGGAAAGGTGATGTGAACAGAAAGCCTCCTTCGCACAACACCATAATCAATCAAATATGCTACAAAGAGTCGTAAATTCCTTGCAAAAAAGAATGGAGCTATAAGTGACTTATGAATCACCCTGTATATCAATAGATATATTGTGGTATTTGAATTATAATTATAAACGAATTTTTGTAGATGAATTGTTGTAGATACATTTTTGTAGATGAATTTACCTAGAACCATTATTAATGTTTCTTATTTTGTGACTAGAGTAATGTTTAATTGTCGCTCATTTCTCTCTAGGCAAAATAAAGTGTCATTTTCAGCTTTCTTTAGCTCCATTCTTAGCTCTCTTAGCTCTGACTAAGAACGAAGAGGACCTGTTTCTTTCGAAATATCAGAATTGGACAGACTGTTACTGTTGCGAGACCCATGATTCAACTTATCATTATTAGTATCCAACCCTGATACTGTATTACTTTGGTATCCTCTAGGTTCTCATTTATAACACTTTTTAGATTTAGCAAAATAGAGTATAATTAGTCTCTATAACAGTTTGGAGGGTTGTTGATGGTTCTACAGGATTCTAGACCGTCAGTATGATAGACTGTGTAAACAGGTTCTCTATACGTACTAAGCGTACTAGTCTAGTGCTACTAAAATTCTATCTCCGAACATTTTTGATTCATGAACATAAAGTTTTGACCAAGAAAATCCTTCCTTAAAGATTCCAAAAAATAATACTAGTAAATATTATTCTTCTTGATTTTTACTGAGAAAATGTGTGTTTACGATATGTGTGTGCATAATTAAAAAGAATCAATTACATCCAGCCTTTGTTGTAGAAATAAAAAGTAATGCAGAAACAGTTAATCTTTTAGATATAGCTTTCAATTTAAATAAATGAAACATACAAGCCTTGCAGAAAATAAATAACATCTCATTATATCTTAATAAACATTCTAACAATCCACGTCCGATTTTCAAACAAATCTACGCCAATAGGTATGGACTAACTATTAATACCAGCAATATAAATATATTCAAGCAACTCAAATAGAATATGACAGAGCGGATATGATGGTACATTAACATATAATAAAATAATAATAATAATAATAATAATAATAATAATAATAATAATAATAGAAAACGAAATATAATTTGGTTGATCCACCTTATAGTAGGACAGTAACACAGATGAGAATAACATCCAAGATGAGAACAGTAGCCCGAATAATCCACATAATCCAAATTATCAATCTTCATCTAAAAAATTCAGAAACAGTTTTAAACGCTATGAATAATCCTATATATATATATATATATATATATATATATATATATATATATATATATATATATATATATGCATGAAAGAGACAATATTTATTAATCATGATGAATTAAGAATTAAAAAGATGAAAGGGCAGCTGACCGGTTTCGTACCTTGCTCAATAGAGCCAAATATCGAGGTATCGTATAAAAAATATAATAAAGATGCTATAGGAATTATAGCGAGGGAAAGGGGTAAAAAAAAGTTCAATCAAATAGAAACAACATTAAGCCCGAGTAGATTTTCTCTTTGCTTGCAAAGAGAAGGTCTCAAGGACTTTATATATATATATATATATATATATATATATATATATATATATATATATATATGTATTCTATCTATTTAATAAAAGTACATACATTTAAAAATAATATCTTGTAGGTTATTTTTCGATATTCATATTTAATTTTTACAGGGAAATGTTTGTCAAGTGTAAATAAAAATATCTATTAGATTACACGTGTAAAGGGAAAGTGTGAAGAGGCAAACACTATACTCTCTGGTTAATCTTTCATCCTGTTTACTGAATTCAGTTTCATTGCTTGTTTAATCATTTTGAATCCTATCAATTAAAGCGCCAGAAGGTGGATTACTCACCCCCGTCTAAAATGTTTATTAGTCATCGTTCTTTAGTCTTTCCGAATACTATTGTTAAGCACTCAATTTTGAGATTGTTAATTTTTAAAATTATTGTTCGATTTTAAGCAGGCGGTTAACTTTGGTATGTAAGTTCAACGTAAAATGATTTTTCTCAACGACTTCTTCAGAATCCTCTAAATATGTTCTTATTAATTTATTTAAATTTTTCAATTAATAAGTCTAATGATTACTAAATTGTTAGATTATTAAATAAAAAATGAATTTCTAAAAGCGGGTCGAACACTCAATTTCTTTGTAGCATTAATTAAAAATAACAGATTCTCTTCATGATTTTCATATTTTATTTTTTTATTTTTACCCTATTTCCGTTATGGGAAAAGTTTAGTTTGTTTAAAAACAATATATATATATATATATATATATATATATATATATATATATATATATATATATATATATATATATATAACAGACTATAATCTCTAGCAATATTGGATGCATGTGTGTAAAATAATGTTAAAAATTGTATTTTCAACATAAGCAGAGAAGTGAAAAAGTTAAAGATGAGAGTTAGAGCTACGTGTCAAGATATGACGTCATGAACAGGGAGTATGAAGCGACACCTACCAATTAAGAAATCATTATTTGCTCTTTGGTAGACGAGCTGATTGGGTTCGGACGTCCTTTTCGAAGCTCTGTCTCCATTCGTCCGCCCCACCAGGAAGCGGGCGAGAATAAGTTTAGGTAATGTGTTACTTTGAGGTGGTGTAAAAGTAAACAAAAACATCAAAGAGTATGACGCCATTCAGTATATTGTTGACGTTGTTTTTATTGTTTTCATATTACGGAATCAAATGATAGAGGAACACAAAGAAACTTCTGCTGCTGCATCACCCCTGGTATGTAAGTTCAACGTAAAACTATAGCCGACTATGGATTGAACCGGCTACTTACAACGTGTCAACGAGTGACGACTGCTGTTTTCTGTCGACAAAATATTACGGGGCATCTGGTGAGGGTCGAAAGGGTCCCACCTCCATCGAACGTTACTAATGACTTATTAATACCACGTAACGTGGCAAAGTTAACGAATACTATATATCCTAACTTTTAGCTTTTTAGTGTTCAAGTGCATTTTTTCGCATACGGTGTCGCCATTTTGTGTATCGTGTTATCGTGGATAACATATACCAGCGTCGGAATAAAAGACGGAAATGAGAATAGTGAGGAAACAATTAGATTATTTATTCTCAGATGAATAGTTTGTCGAAGGCAGACGTAAACCATCTAACGTAGTTCACATTGTAATACTCGAGGAAAGGACAGTAAACACAAGTACTACAGAAAGAATACTGTCACAAATACAATCGATGAATGTTGCTGGGATGCGTGAGCAATGTATACTTATACACTTACTTTTGCTATGGTGTTCTGGGAGTCCATCCAACTGCTACCAGAAAAAGCACCTAACGGACCTAGTCTCAATGTTTGAAATGGCAATGAAAAGATGAAAAGCTGCTCAAACCACGTCCGAGGGCCTTGAAGGATGCGCCAGAAGTCATCGCAATTTCCGGACAGGAAAGCGCATTCCCTAACGTTAACCAGAGTAAGTCAAAGGAATATAATTAATTCATGAAAAGGGAAATAACTTAGATAATTCTCCAGCTAACAGGAAGTTTAAGGTGCATAACTCCGCTAAAACAAAATGTCAATTTAGAGAGCGTTCAATGAATTCTCGCGAAATATCAAAACGGAGGTAAATTAACGAAACAATCCCTCCATGCTAGAGATAATTAAGTAATTAAAATGAATAAAAGCATGTGCTATATTTAGAAAACATGGCGCTTAATTGATAGTCTCAGAAAAATTAAAATGTATTCAATGAACATTAGCCGAATATTCTATCATTTAGAATTTTAAAAAAGAGTTTTCCTAAGAACTTAAGAAAGTTCATGAATGTAAATCGATTTTTCTTTCAATGCATTCATTCGTTAAGATATTTGAAATAAGCATCACATTTAGTAGCAAAAAACATTACGACTGGAGGGGGCATATATTTACTAGTTATGCAACGCTTCTACAGTAAATTACACTGACGTAATAAACTAGAAAAAATGTGACCTAATGGGTCCCCAATTTAATTGATTGAATATGGAAAATGTGAGTCTGCAAATATAAAAAAATATAAAGACTAAAAAGATATAATCGAAAATAAGCCCCCATCTATCTATCTAGCTAGCTAGCTAGCTAGCTACAACTTAAATATGGTGATATTCTCTTATGTGTATTACCTTTGACTGTTAATAAAAAGAGAGATAAAGAGAGAGAAGGGGAGATAGAGGGACAGACAAATAGAGGGAGAGGAGTGATAGAAGCGTGAGTGATAGATGGAGTATGAAATAAGAGTGGCAAATCAAATAAGATACAATGAGATAGAAAGAGAGTGACAGACAGACAGTAAGATATGGACAACTTTTAATTAAATGCAATTTACGACTAATTAGAAAAATTAAATGCATTCTTTTTTCAAATATATCTCAAAGAAAAAATTAAGGTATATTTTAGCATGTATTTTTTGTGATTAAAGTTTATAGGAAAAAACCTTAATGAAAGCAATTGTTGATTAACTCAACTTAAATATTATAATAGGTAATACATAAAAATTAAAAATTAAAAATTAATCAAGTCTTAAAATAAATAAATGAAAATTAAAATATTAAGTTTCAATCATGTATTCAAGCAAAATACAAATGAAAAAAATGAAAATATTAAAAGCGTTCGATACATCGAATATAAAAAATAAAACATTGAAATGAAATAAAATTCAAAACTAAAATAAATAAACAAATAATACAAAGCGAAATGTGTTTATCGGTAATTATAAATTAAGAACTTACAAAATAAAAATTAACAGGAATTATAGATTAAGAACTTACAAAATGAAAAAAAGTTACAGGAATAATAAATTAAGAATTTACAAAATAAAACAAATAACAGGAATGATAAATTAAGAACTTACAAAATAAAATAGTAACAGGAATTATAGATTAAGAACTTACAAAATAAAAAAAGTAACAAGAATGATAAATTAAGAACTTACAAAATAAAAAAGTTACAGGAATAATAAATTATAAACTTACAAAATAAAAAAGTAACAGGAATGATAAATTAAGAACTTACAAAATAAAAAAGTAACAGGAATGATAAATTAAGAACTTGCAAAATAAAAAAAAGTAACGGGAATGATAAATTAAGAACTTGCAAAATAAAAAAAAGTAACGGGAATTATAAATTAAGAACTTACAAAATAAAAAAGTAACAGGAATGATAAATTAAGAACTTACAAAATAAAAAAAGTAACGGGAATTATGAATTAAGAATTTACAAAATAAAAAAAGTAACAGGAATTATAAATTAAGAACTTACAAAATAAAAAAAAGTAACAGGAATAATAAATTATAAACTTACAAAATAAAAAAGTAACAGGAATGATAAATTAAGAACGTACAAAATAAAAAAAGTAACAGGAATAATAAATTATTAACTTACAAAATAAAATAGTAACAGAAATTATAAATTAAGAACTTACAAAATAAAAAAAGTAACAGGAATAATAAATTATAAACTTACAAAATAAAAAAGTAACAGGAATTATAAATTAAGAACTTACAAAATAAAAAAAGTAATAGGAATAATAAATTATTAATTTACAACATAAAAAAGTAACAGGAATGATAAATTAAGAACTTACAAAATAAAAAAAGTAATAGGAACATAAAATTAAGAACTTACAAAATAAAAATGTAACAGGAATAATAAATTATAAACTTACAAAATAAAAAAGTAACAGGAATTATAAATTAAGAACTTACAAAATAAAAAAAGTAACAGGAATAATAAATTAAGAACTTACAAAATATAAAAAGTAACAGGAATAATAAATTAAGAACTTACAAAATAAAAAAGTAACAGGAATTATAAATTAAGAACTTACCAGATAAAAAAAGTAATAGGAATAATAAATTAAGAACTTACAAAATAAAAAAAGTAACAGGAATAATAAATTAAGAACTTACAAAATAAAAAAGTAACAGGAATTATAAATTAAGAACTTACCAGATAAAAAAAGTAATAGGAATAATAAATTATAAACTTACAAAATAAAAAAGTAACAGGAATAATAAATTAAGAACTTACAAAATAAAAAAGTTACAGGAATTATAAATTAAGAACTTACCAGATAAAAAAAGTAATAGGAATAATAAATTAAGAACTTACAAAATAAAAAAAAGTAACAGGAATAATAAATTAAGAACTTACAAAATAAAAAAGTAACAGGAATTATAAATTAAGAACTTACTAGATAAAAAAAGTAATAGGAATAATAAATTAAGAACTTACAAAATAAAAAAAAGTAACAGGAATAATAAATTAAGAACTTACAAAATAAAAAAGTAACAGGAATTATAAATTAAGAACTTACCAGATAAAAAAAGTAATAGGAATAATAAATTATAAACTTACAAAATAAAAAAGTAACAGGAATAATAAATTAAGAACTTACAAAATAAAAAAAGTTACAGGAATTATAAATTAAGAACTTACCAGATAAAAAAAGTAACAGGAATAATAAATTAAGAACTTACAAAATAAAAAAGTAACAGGAATTATAAATTAAGAATTTACAAAATAAAAAAGTAACAGGAATGATAAATTAAGAACTTAAAAATAAAATAGAAACATTTAAATAAATAAAGTTTAGATTAATAATGATTAATTTATTAATCATATACAGTTAGGTCATAAGTTGGAATTATTTTATTTGCACGAGCTTTAAAATTATGTAAAAGACAGAAGCGGCAAAATAAAAAATGAAATAGAATAATACGGTACTACTCCAGATAATGCGCCTAATTTCCGTGACTGCTCGGCCGCAGCGACCGGGTAGGTCGCGGAAGCGCCCGAGAGCTGCCGAGTCGAAAACGAGGCTGTCAAGACAAAAACGAGGCTGTATAAACAAAACCGAAAATCGTGAAAATGGAAGGGTTGGCAGACGACAATATAAGACGATCAATACGGAAAGAAAAAATGCATATATTTTTTGTTTAACAAATGAAAGAAATGAAGAACTATAAATAAACGTGTTTTTTTTATTGTTTTCGTGGGCAAAATGAAACATTTTTATGTTTTTTTATGTGTTTCTGTTACATAAAGCAAAGAAGTCAATTTTACAATTAGGCAAGTGGAAGGAGGAGGAGGATGGTCGACGGGATAGATTTCTGCTATCTGCGTTAATATGGCGTCGAAGGGGTCGTTTCGAAGTTATCGCTGTGGTTCACCGTAAGGTGCTGATACCCCTCCTCTCCTAACCTGTTATACGCCCTTCAACAATCGGATACTACCGTGTGGTCCCAGGTACGACGTACTGTTTGATTATTGGAAGGGTTAGGGCAGGGGCGGGCAACCTCCGGCCCGCGGGCCACACCCGGCCCGTGAAGGCTTAGCATCCGGCCCGCCATCCTGCCATGCTTTATTATTGCAATCCGGCCCGCGGACCTCCCAGTAAAACTCATATCATTTTATGACATAGACGTAAAAGTAGGTTTCAATTAAGATTTACAATGGGATAAAAATGTATGAATAGCAGCGTGCGATGATGCATGTATACTTCATTTTTCTTTAACTATTAAGAGATAAAAATAGAAAGAGAGATGCAAAGAGGAAACGTGAGACGAGGAAAGGGCATGAAACATAGAACCTATGTGAGGTGTGTCAAAACGAATGCTGGATCAACTTGCTACTTCCCCCGTCATTATTTTTTATGATTCCAAAATGGCTCTTCGTCGGCGCCTTTTATAACATCACATACAGAAGTCTCTTGAGAAAAAATATCAGATTTGTAAAGTGTTAAATGCAATTTTTGTACAATTTATTCATGTAAACAAAATATAGTAATTCTGAGATTTCGTGTTTCACTCCGGCTCGCGATCTCCTTCCAAAAGTTTCATCTGGCCCTCACTCTGAAAAGGTTGCCCACCCCTGGGTTAGGGTTTCGGCATTCATGTTAGGCACTGCCACCAGGAAACCCTAACCCTTCTCTGCGGGGTCGTATCCCCCCCCCCCCCGCAGACCCAGACAAGCGGCTGGAGAACACGTCCAACATTGTTTTGTTTTTTTCCGGCGGTTGAATAGAGACTCGTCTATTTCCACCGTATGCCCTGGGCCGCCGAATCGCCGAGGGTTGCGCGACAGACAGTTTTTTGTTTTCAGTTTTGTTTACAGCCTCGTTTTCGACTCGGAAGCTCTCTGACACTTCCGCGACCTGCCCGATCGCTGCGGTCGAGCAGTCACGGAAATTAGGCGCATTATCTGGAGTAGTACCAATAATACATTTTACACAATAAACACAGTAAAAATAAAACATAAACAAAAATAAAGCGAACAAGGAAATTGGTTAAGAAACAATCGAACGTTGCCGCAATTTATGATTCGGTTATATATTGAACGTGGCTGATATGGCATCCAGCCGTTGCACCGACTTTCGGTTACTATCACTTCCAGCTCATTTGCAACAAACATCAAAAGAGTAATTCTATATTATTATTCCTAAGGTGTATAAATATAGAAGAAAAAATATATACTACAGGTAACATACGATAAACTTTGTTGTCGCCTTATATAATTATTGTTATTTCATATATAATTGCATATTATTAAACTTATAAATGCCGTTTATCGCGCATTGTATTAGCCTTCAATACCACACTTCATTCAATACACGCACAGTTTCAAGCAAAGTACACCTCTTAATTTCTATATATAAAGTAGTGATATTTCCCGTATTTGATTGACCGATATAGTTTCATAGATAAAAGCTGCATAAAATATTTTAATATTTAAGATAGTGCACATCATTGATTGATACACGCCATAAACTGGTATCGTCTTGGCCTTCGGGGCTTGATTTACGCTGGTCTATGGGTCTGTCCTGTGCAGTTCTAGGAGGTCCACCCTCCCAGGCTTTGCCTCCCCTCTTTGGGGAGGAGTAAGTTTATTGCTTACTGCCTGAGGCGCCCCTACCGGGGAATGCCGACGGGGCTGCCCAGGCAATTTTTAATGGCCAGAGTGCTCACCTTCTCGGGCGCTGGCTTTTCAAACCCCACTTTCCCGACCCTAGCTTGGGTCACATCTTACCTTGTGGGAGTAAGATAAACCTGGCCTTGTGCCTAACCTCCTGGGGAGGTAAATAAAACATATTGTTTCGTGTTCTGTTAAAAAATATATTTGTTTCCAATCGACTTTTTTCTTTGTACATTTAATCCGACTAAAAGTTTTCGTTTTGATGAGTAATGTTATAGAGATAGTCGGAGTTGCCTTCACCGCTACTCGAATTATTGGCTTCAAATATTCGTAGGATAAATAATTACTGATGATGAAATATGCAATGATCGTTCACATTCTCTCAAATAAAAGCCTATTAGTTGAGTTTAAACAAACATCCTATGTTTATTAGTAGTAATTTATTAACTTAATAAATTTATTAACTTAATAAATTTATTAACTTAATAAATTTATTAACTTAATAAATTTATTAACTTAATAAATACTAAATTAAACCTTCAAATACACGCTACATAAGATGGAGCCTTTCCTCTGCAAATTAAATGACGGGGCGGCGAGACAAGTCCTGCGCGGAATCGCTGTATCTGGCGAAGGGCGTTCGCCGATGATCCTTTTGGCTAAGATCAAAGTGTAGTATCTGTTCCGATGGATACTGCACGCCTGTCCTGTGCAGTTCTAGGAGGTCCACCCTCCCAGGCTTCGCCTCCCCTCTTTGGGGAGGAGTAAGTTTATTGCTTACTGTCTGAGGCGCCCCTACCGGGGAATGCCGACGGGGCTGCCCAGGCAATTTTTAAATGGCCAGAGTGCTCACCTCTCGGGCGCTGGCTTTTAACCCCACTTTCTCGACCCGATCTTGGGTCACATCTTACTTGTGGGAGCAAGATAAAACTGGCCTTGTGCCTAACTCCTAGCGAGGATTAAATAAATATCATCGTTTTGGTGTCGAGACGCACTGACATTCAAACGATGGTTAAGGCACTCGCTCGGTACAAAAATTTTTATTACACTTTTACGTATTGAAACAGTGGACATTTTTTGAGTCTGTTATAAATCTATTATTTTTTAGAAAAGTGACAGTTTAAACTTTTACAAAACACAAATATTGGTTTACGTTTATTATATCCGCTTACACTGTTGTATAACCGCAGCTGTGGTGGTTGTGGTGGCTAAGCGACACGGACTAAACACCTGGGTGTGCCAGGTTCGAATCCAGTTCGTTCCAAAGAAACACTTTCATCAAATCTACAATTGACCTTGTGTCTAACCTCCTTGAAAAGAGGTAAATAAAATAACTACTTAAAAAAAGTATTCTTAAATCGCCCTCTCTTCGTTGTAATTACTCGCTTATTTCATTTAAACATTGAAAGTTTTGCAGAACCTACACGCTAATTGATTTCGCTTACAATATTATATAACTACAATTTCTCGAAATTTATAATTATGACTTCTTTTATCAATGACATATTTACGGAATATAAAACCTGACAAAAACCATTGTACGTACATAACTAACTTTTATTAAACTTTTATTTTATTTGAAACTTCATAGCTTATACTTTTACAATAAACAAATACTTGATTACGGTAATTAACTTCATAAATAGTAAATTCGCACATCAAATACACGCTACTACATATCGTCGCTTACAAGTTTATATAACTACAAAAATACGTAACAGTTCCATTGTTTTCAAGGATATATTGGGTTTTTTTCTTATTCGTTAAGTTTAATTTTAAGAATAATATTTTCGGTGGGGATATCATTTAAGCAATTTCTTTTATTTTACTTTTTTTCATTCTTATTTAAAAACTAAGACCCGCGTTACATGAACACTCACTGCTTATTCAGCGGAACGTTAACACTGACGTCTACATGACCATTAAAGAAAATGTATAGGGTTCAGAGGTGAGAGCAAGATTTTCTCAGGTTCCTCAATTTTCCCAAGCAACCCGCAATATATATATATATATATATATATATATATATATATATATATATATATATATATATATAGGGAGAGAGAGAAAGAGACAGATAGAGAGAGAGAGAGAGAGAGAGAGAGAGATGAAGTCTGTGGTCTGTCTACTATCTTAATTCTGCGTGCAGAAATTCGCTATTTTCTAATCTGATGGAATATTTAGCACAACATACATACACATGAGGGCCTGTGGACGAGTGGTTATAGCACTTGTCTTTGGGCTGGACGACCCGGGATCGATCCCACTCACGGCATGCGAATTTTCGGGTCTGAAAACTCCCTCTGTTCACCCAGCAGTAAATGGGTATCTGACTAAAACTCAGGGAAGGAGAGGGATGGGCTCCGCCTTCCATATGCTGTGTCCTAGACACGGTGATTCTTAACAAATCTTTCTTAACAAATCACCGCCGCTACGGCAATGTTACGATGTCGGCAACGACACTCGTGCGCGTCCAGGCTTTGCGACCTTTACCTTACATACACGTGGCCGATTTAGTTAAAAACAAAGTTACATTTTATTGCAACAGACACAGGTTCTCGGTCGGGATCAAAGTGTAGTATCTGTTCCGATGGATACTGCACCCCATTAACTGGTATTGTCTGTGGGTTTGTCCTGTGCAGTTCTAGGAGGTCCACCCTCCCAGGCTTTGCCTCCCCTCTTTGGGGAGGAGTAAGTTTATTGCTTACTGCCTGAGGCGCCCCTACCGGGGAATGCCGACGGGGCTGCCCAGGCAATTTTTAATGGTCAGAGTGCTCACCTCTCGGGCGCTGGCTTTTCAAGCCCCACTTTCCCGACCCGACTTTGGGTCACATCTTACCTTGTGGGAGTAAGATAAAACTGGCCTTGTGCCTAACCTCCTGAAGAGGAGGTAAATAATACAGCATACTGTGTCTGTTGACGAACGTTCTGTCTTGTAGAAGATGAATGTTTAAGATTCGTCCGTGGCGTGTGGGTAGAGAGAGAGGGGGTGGACGATGATGTAATGGCATCACTATGGGTTATAGTGGAAAGTTTTATTGTAAAAAAGAGGCTAAGTTGGAGTAGTCCTTCACTGAACCTGGTACATACGGATTTTGTCCGTCAGGCCCCTTCTTGGCTAAGTAAAAATAAACTGTTAACTAGTAGTATGAACGAGTCCGTCCTTACGAATTTAGTTTTTCCGCCAAGATCCCCATCTCCCCGTATTTTGTTACATTCGTATTTTTTTTCTTTTTGGAAGAACAGTAGAGCAGCTTTTATCCGCCACTAATATTTTCAGTCTTACTTAACCGTTCCGGTCACATATTTTTACTAGGCTAAGAAGATGTCATGATGAACGAACTACATAACCGCAAATAAGGAGGCAATGATTGGTACGATGGTACCATTACAATAGAACATATACTACAATACTCCCTCTAAAACAGAGGAGGTATAACCTAGGAGAATCTTCTCCATAAAAGGAGAAGGAACAACAGACAAGATACTAAACTACCCGCTGCCTCATCGTCCAAAACAAGGAAAAGGTAGCATATGGGAAGATGGTCTCATGACAACAGAACAGATACTACATTAACCCTCCCTCGAAGGAGGAAGTAATACCTGGGAGGATTATCCCCACTCCTGTAAACAAGGAGGCTGTACTTCCTGGGGCGGTCCTATGACAACAGAACCGATACTCACTACTCACCCCATTAAAAGATAATACAATAAGCATGGCATGACTGACTTTTTCAAGTTCAACCTTCCGGCGTTAGTTCATATCAAAATCAGATCGGCAAAGTCTCTGCCATTTTTAAGGGTGGCTTGTTCTCTGTCGTTCTGTGAAGTTCTAAGAAGGTTCACCATCCGACGATTTGCCGTCCCACCCTTTAAGAAGGAGTTAGTTTATTGCTAATCGTCTGAGGCGCTTCTACCCGGGAATGCTGACGGGGCTGTCTAGGCAAGTTTTGTTCGGCCAGGGTGCTCTTCCTCTTTCCTGGCCTTGTTTCTAATCTTCCTGCCATGGGAGGGAGATAAATAAAAATTACACAAGTTTTGCTAAGAAAGTTATTAACGATAAATAAATAATTTTTTCCTAATGGCAATAAATAATGGATAGGTCTTGTATTTTCCATATGAAGTGGTGTTTGTTAGATTTATATGTGGATAGGGGGGCAATGAGTTATATGTTTCGGTTACTAGTCTATTTGGCAAGTAGAAATATCCTGTAGGGGCACAGTTTGAAGACTTCAGTTTTGACATGCATGCAGTTTATAGACGGGTTATTAATAGCTTGTAGGGTCCTAAGTTTCTCTCTGGTGCATAGTGGGCAATTACTGGAGGAGAGTTATAAGATTTTTGTTTTCTAATGATCTCACAATTCTTACGATCGAGCACTTCATTGATTTCTTTTCAACATACATCGACACACTATACACACACTATATATATATATATATATATATATATATATATATATATATATATATATATATATATATATATATATATACTCTTGGACGTTTTTTTTTCAACCGTTAAAACTATATGAAAAAAGCACTTTTAATCCCAAGTCTTTTGTTGGAAAACTAATTTGCTTCTAAGTCAATTAATCTCTTGCAATCACTACATTAGTTTGATTCCAAAAATTCACGCTCGTCTTAATATTATTTTAGGTATCGTCAGTTGTTTATCATGAAAAATGTTTCGGGAATTTAAAAAGAAAACAATATTTTATCTCATGGCTTATCAGAAGTGTTGATCAGACACCACTTCCTTTAAAAAAACAAGATCAAAAATGTGCCGTGCATCAGATCTAGTTTTTTTTCTCCAGACTATTTTTTGTTGCTAACCTATTTTATTAAAAAATGTTCTCTTTACCTGTGTTGTTCGTCTGTGTCCAATAAAAAATATATTCGTTATTTACAAAAATTGCTATATTTTATGGAGTTCATACGAATCCATTATACTAATATTTGGTTATTTATATTTTTATTTATTTATATTATTATTTATATTTAGTTTCATTAAACATATTTTTTTTTAATTTAAATATATATATATATATATATATATATATATATATATATATATATATATACATTTTCTACTGAATTTCTTAGATAGTTTTGGATTTGCTCAATCAATCTATTGCGATTAATTTGATATGCTTAAAATTTGACATAACTTATATATATATATATATATATATATATATATATATATATATATATATATATATATATATATATATATAGAGAGAGAGAGAGAGAGAGAGAGAGAGAGAGAGAGAGAGGAGTACTGAAGAATTTAGCGATTTATAGGGAATATGTTTCATTAGATAAAAATGGGGCATTTGTTTTGGTTGCTAACAAGTAACAATTTGGGGAATGTCAGAAACCAAACAACTCCCTGCTAAATTCGTGACCATAAAAAATAGTCCCTGATGGAGTCGGAATCTTTCTAGCTATGATAACAACACAATAAAAATAATGATAAATAGAATATAAAAATAGTAATTCGTGTTCTATGTAGTTTGAAAGTCAAAATGTAATAGAGACCCCGGCATTCGAGTTGTGAAGCGAAGGGATCATTTTCTACAGCGAATAGAAAAGCGTGACAAAGCGGATGGTAGGACAAAAGCCCACCGGACAAAAGCCGACCAAAATAATAAAAACACGGTCCACCAACGTAAAAATAAATTTATTTTTTTTTAATTAAAAAAAATCTTTTTATATTCTTTTTTTTTACAATTATCAATAACTCTTTGTCTGTCATCTTATTTTCTTGACAAAATTTTTTTAATTTAATTTTTAAACATTTTTCCGGTACTTTGTATATACTGCATTTTTTTTAAGATTACATCATAAAAAAACACGCACTCTTTTTACTACTATCCCTAAGTCCGGGTGGTAAAACAAAAAATGCATTTAAAAAAAATTATGTATTGTTTCGTGTCTGGAAAATTCGGCAACAGAAAATTCGGAAACACAAAATTCGGCACGGAAAATTCGGCAACGGAAAATTCGGCTATTTTGACAACGTGGGAAATTTCGGCTGTTATGGAATAAATATAGATTTTAGAACCGTTCTTGCAGGCTGTAAATACGGGGCTACCCCCCCCCCCCCACACACACACACACAATAAAGAACATTTCTTGTATTATATTTTGGGTACTTGTGCAGTTTACGGACCGGACTATTTTTTAGATAAGATTTTCAAGTTAAATTAAATTTTTACGATATATTTGGGTCATTAAATTGTTAGGTGAAAGTACAGAATAGTTAACAAATCCCCCCTCTCCTCATGTTAAGCATGGCTTTCTAAATAATGTTATTATTTCAACCCGGTTCGTAATTAAGTTACGAGATTAAATCCATCATAATGCGTTTAGGTTTCTTCGTAAACTAGTCATCCATTTTAATATTTTGTTAATAATTGAAAAAATATCAATTACTTCGTGTATGTTCGAAATTTGAAAGGAATTTGGAAGTATTTAAACTATCGACTATAAAGTCATTTAAACTGGCTTTAAAATTCTTTAAAAAAAGCAAAATTGTTTTCACGTTACTTCGCGAGACCCGCTAGCATATAACCAGGCGCAGCTGCCATTGTTTTCTTCTTTTTCGTCTGTAAGCGGACCTTACACATTACACAAACTCATCTAGAAATTTGAGGTAAATCCCTTCCACGCTCTTATTACTTGCTACGAGTGGCGACAAGGCATTTTACCAAAGGGCAGTAACCCTTGATATATCCAAAAACCATTGACTAGGTGTGGCATGAAGGTCTTCTCATGAAAATTAAACCGCACGGTATTACTGGACGAATATTTAATATAAGATCCTTCTTTGCTAAAAGAAAAATCCAGGTGATTTTCGATGGCTGTACATCCAAACAACATGACATTAATGCGGGTGTGTCCCAGGGGTCGATCATTGGACTTTTACTATACCTGATATTCATAAACGACCCCCCTGATGAAATTGTGTCCGAGATTTACTGATGACATCACGCCCTATTCTAGACATATCCAGTGTAACAGCAAGTCCTGGGAGCATATACCAGAAAGAACAGTTGGAAATAATTTGTGCACCATCAACTATGACTATGCAATTCCTACAGCTACATATATAGAAAATAGAGCTGTTAAACCTGACATCGTAATATGGGACAAAAGGGAGAAAGTAGCAACCCTAGTTGAAGTCAGTGTCCCTAATGATGCAGGATTGAACAGAGCAGAAAGGGAAAAGATTACGAAATACCAAGGTCTTATGTACAACATGAAAATAAACTGGAATCTTAAGAAAATCTCCATCATACCAGTAATTATAGGAGCAACAGGACTAATGAAGAAGAATTTCAAAAGCTATCTGGCGAGTATACCCGGTGAACCGAGTGCAAGAGAAATACAAACAACTGCACTTAAAGGGACGGTTAGAATCGTAAAACGATCTCTAGGGTGGAGTGTCTGAAATAGGCGGTGAATGTCTGGCATCCGGTAGGATGCCCCATCTCCAGCAAAAACAGAAAGATAAGAAAAAAAAAGAAAAAAAAGAAAAAAAAGAAAAAAAAGAAAAAAAAGAAAAAAAAAGAGACATGTGGAAAAAATAACGCACACATATCCAAGGCAGTAGCTGAATCCTTAGAAAATACCTCCAGTCTGTAGTGGAATGGGAATATAAATGGGCGGTAGCATTTATTGCTACTAAGACAAAGCTCACTTTTATTTAGCAATCCATTCTAACCACCGATTACCATGGCTAATGGCACGCTACTAGAGGGTTCATAATTCAAACTCTTCGGCCTAACATTCACAGGCAACATGAATACAGGCAACAGATATATAGAAGACATTGCCAAGGCTGCTGCAAAATAGGTGGGGTCCCTCTACTGTGATAGAAAACTTTTGACAGTGTCCTATATCTCTACAAAGCCACCATTGGCCTATGCATGAAGTATTATTGCCACACCTGGGTTAGAACATAAACCACTAGTCTTTTCCTATTAGACAAAGTTCATAAAAGATTATCCATCTAATAAGGCCCACGCTGTCAACCAAGCTCCAATCCCTGTCCCATTGCCGAGATGTTGCATCCCTCTAGGTGTTTTACAAGTACTTCAATGGAATGTGCTCCAATGAACTCGCGGTACTGGTGCTCCCTCGATGTAAATATCCCTGACCAACCTAACAAGCTGCAATATCCCATCTTTTCACTGTATAGGTCCCCAGATGCCGAAAAGTTTTATTCTCCAATAGTTTCTTCCCTCGAACTGCTAGCTTTTGGAATTCCCTCTCTGTTCCCTGCTTCCCTGACTGTACTAATAGGCAGAAATTTAAATATAATGTGAACAGACATCTGGCTGCACAACTCCCCACTCAAGATGCTCCTGTATGAATGGTCCCTAATTCACAGTAGCCCCTTATGTCTCAGTTTTAATTGCCTTGTTTGGGGTAAATAAACGGTGAAGAATTTTTTTTAAAGGCTGCAGTTCTTGGAAAGAAGCGAACGGAATAGGAAGCTGAATTGTAACGAGGTATCAATACAGCAAATTGATGAAGACCACTAGACGATTGAGTCCAACGAGCTGAAACAAAGGAAGCAGGGAATGAATAAGACAATTCTGAATAACACATGCCCTAATAGTACTTGTAGAAGAGACTGAAACTAGCAACATCACGTCTGTGAGAAAGGTGGTGCAGAGAAATAAAAAAGGTAGGGCCAATCAAATTACAGATACGTTTCTGAACCTTATCAATAAACCTAAAATGGGGCAGAGATACACTAGCATAAATATGACACCAGCACTCCATACAAGGTCTAATAGTAGATTTGTAGATATACAAAACCTTCTCAAGTGTGAGTAAGTGTTTGGAGCGATAGAAAGAACCGACTTTACGAGAAGCAGAAAGAGCAATCGATCTAATGGAGTTCATCCAAGAAAGATTTTATGAGAAAGAAAGACCAAGAAGTTTCAGAGTCGATGTCTCCCTAAGAGCTGAGCCATCCGTGAAAATCTCAGGAAGAAAAGAAAAACTCCTAGCACTGAAAGACACGAGCTAAATCTTAAAAAAATAATTTGCATTTCAATATAAATTAACTTGTAACTTTGTCTTAATAGAAATATATTCTATATTTCGCCTGCATTCCGTATTCCATATGATCTTGAGAGAACTTTCTTTGTCTCAAATATATCTGATGTTGTGCTTGTCGCTATCAATTTGTTTCGTTATATGTAATTTTTATATTTGTATCTTTTCAAATATTTTACCTTTTACATATCTATGTACATTTTCGCCATGTTTTTTATGCGAACCCTTTGTCTTAAATGTCGGTTTTCACAGCTGCATATGTCCATTCGAGCAATAAAATATCCTTAAACATAAATCACGCAAAAAACAGAGGCTAAAGAACAATTCATGATTTTTGAATAACTTATAAGATTCTGTTTGGCGAAAAAATGTTCTTATGGAGAAGAGATCTGTGTTCGTAAAAAATCCTTTGTTCGAAAGTTGTCGTCTTTTTCAGCCTGTCCTCTTCATAAATGTTGTTTTAGGATGTCTGATTGGAACACGGCAAAAGACGTCTTCTCATGGCGACGGTGCTTGACTGTCTCCTCGTTTGACTCTTTTTTTTCTCAAAAAGCCTTTCAAACGAATCCAGATGCTTGACGGACCGTTTCGTCGACACATGAATGACCATGGTGTGATGTTGTGTATCCTGCATTTTCTATAGGTGTCACTCTTTAGAATTAAAAGGAGAGTAGAAAGTAGACCGTTGCTTTACTTTCGGTAGCCTTGTAACTCTTGCTTGCCTTATTTTGTCTTTTAGTCCTCACATTCCATGAGCGATGCTTCTGAAAAAGAGGGAAGAATTGCTGTTTTCTGGGTCAGAATCTATCCACCTAACACTTATCGTTGGTTAGTTTTTGATCATGAAGTAGTATTTTTAGCGTCTTATATTAAGTAGCTTCATGCCTTGTTTGGAGCGATTTCTATAAAAAAAAAGCCCGACAGATATGTTGTATACTTATTACAATATTTAATAAACTCTTCCAAAAGAACCCAGATGAGGAATAATGTCATTATAATTAAAGGAAGATAACACATATTTTCTGTTGTAGCTTCAGTTGGCTTCATCTATATCATCTGTGATTCTACCGGTCATTCACATAGTGACAAGCATTGAATTACAATCGAACCACTCACGCTTAGTGACGGAAGACTCCAGAATGTTTATCGAGATCTTGTCCGCTGATATCGCTACAAAAAAAAAGAGAAGTTTTCGACATTTACAGTTGTAGATCTGTTTATTAGGGTCTTTGGACGTTATTCGGTTCTCTTGTTCTTCGGTTTTCACATGCTTTTCTAACGGGTATGCTGGACATACATAGAGGAATGTGTTTACTTGAAATACATTTTTTTATTTTACTTTATTTTTGGGTATCTATTAACTATGAGTTGGAAGATTCCCGCTAGGTTTTAATCCACCCTATCGAGCAGGACACTTTTATCTTTAGTAACGTTTCAATGGCAACTGATATCTCAATTCGAATGCTTCATTAACAGACAGCATACTTAGCCGTATATGGATCCACAGGTGATTGTGGTTAAACCTTGTCAATCATACATATTCACTTGGTCCTAATTGTTCTGTCACACTCAACTCGAAAATTCCATTAATATGTAACACAATGACAGTACCGTGTAATTTTCACGAGTCCAGCTAGAAACAGTCATAACCTTTGAAACTGAAAACGATATTATGTTTCAAAATGTTTTGGATGAGGATTAATAATTTGTATTATTTATATCAATCAGACTACTCTTCTTATCTTTATTATTTTCACAAGTTTTAGGCCGATGTAACATCCAAGATGAGAATCGTAGTTGAATAATACAAATAATGCAAACTTAAACAAAACAAACACACACTAAATGATGTCATAATCTATGAACTATTCTACCAAATAGGTTGTTACATTTCTGTATATAAAACAGAATAAAATACTCATTCCGTGAAAATAAATTATGTATTTATTCAATATTTGAAAACATTTCAATAATTTCATTTACAACTCGCTCCCAAAACTTTTGGAATAGGTTAGATACAAAAACTTTAATTGAGAAAAGTATTGCTCTACATCGAAGTTTGAGTTCTATTAAGTAAAATATTTTTAATAGGATAGGTGCACACGCGTGAACGTCAATAATATGTACGTGCTTGGTGAAATCCTAAATTATTGAATTTATAATTATGAATTATAGAATATGTATTCTAGGCCACAGGGTCAGTAACGTGGGCACATTACGTATGTTTTGTAAACTTTACCATTTAGGGATTGGCACTGAAACCATACCCCCAAGAAAGAAAAAAACATTAAAATTTCAAACTAATGCTATATTTAGAGCTTATACCAGTCCTAATACGGCATAATCACGTTGACAATAAAGTTAAGCGACGTTGAGCCTGGTAGTACTAAATGGGTGACCATTTGGGAATAACAGGTGCTACATGTGCTCTCCGCTCATCTCGGCATTATTTCCAGTCGTCCTGGATTTCTCTTTGCCACTGGAATAAAGCAGTGCCAACTCAGGAGAGGGGTGGTTGTAGATTGTACAACCCTTGCTTCACAATTACACGCGCAGCCACCATTACAGGGGTATCCATTGTCTCCATTAAATGAACGAAGGCCATGATATACCCATCCTGGGGCGAGTATTCTACTAGTATATATATATATATATATATATATATATATATATATATATATATATATATATATATATGTGTGTGTGTGTGTGTGTGTGTGTGTGTGTGTGTGTGTGCTTCTGCGAAATGTACTTTGCTGTGCCCAAAATAAAAGTGTTCAAGATCGTTCCTGCGCAAACGGCTTCGCGCATGCATCCACCTGAATTAATAAAAACAAATAACAATATTTTTAACCAATCAGAGGATCTCTCTGAAATTGTGAAAATTGCTTTTCAATGAACCTCGATTATTTAATTGTAAGTTATTTGAACAAAACCTAACCCATCACGAACACTACCAGTCCCCAAACCTCTTTGAATTGGATAAAGCATATCAGATGATTATCTTCAGATGTATTATGCTCGTCTAGAGGAGTTCCATATAAACATGTTTGAAAATTTTCAGGATCTTTCATTGCTTTAAATACCAGACCGAATAATCATTTTTTCTTAGATCTTAAGAGTGCGAAAACAGGGGAGGCAGAGGGAGAATTAGTTTAAATTGAAAACGACATTAAGCCATGGCCAAAGTTCAAGAAATCATATCAATATTTTAACTTCTATCCGGTATTATATTCACAAGGTGAAGATATATTTTATCGTTTTACCAACATCATATTTGGTAGAACGAGGCTTCATTCCAAGCAAAGGAGCAGATTTAAAATTACCAAATGTCGGGAGTGAGTGAGTTCAAGCTTGGCGTGGAGGAACATATCTCTACACAAAGTACATTCATCCTATTAGAAATAATATTGTGTTTAATATTGTTGTTTTCAATTCAAAATAAACAAAAATGCTCCCATGAGTGTATTAGGGTATTGGGGCAATTATGAAGACAAAATAAAATAGTTTATTGACTTATTATTTTCAAAATACAAGTTTGTATTTAATTTTGTTGTTTTTTATAGTAAAAAGCTCGCATGTTAATATAGGGAGAAGGGGCGCTAAGAATCTATATGGAAGCCAACCTCTGAAATGGTTCGCTAAACTGTCATAGACCATCGATAAACTCCAGCAATATGACTATTTTAACCAAAACAAGAAAGAACATGAAACAACATTGTAAAACAGGTGATACAGTAGTAGTAGTAGTAGTAGTAGTAGTAGTAGTAATAATAATAATAATAATAATAATAATAATAATAATAATAATAATAATAATAATAATAATAATAATAATAATAATAACAACAACAACAACAACTGGACATTCAGTTTAATCCACATTATAATAGTGAAGTAAAAACATAGATTGGGAAGCATTTTGGAGTAAGTAGATAAATATTTCTTTTAAAATAATAAGATCCCTAAAGTATCGATAGAAATAATATTAACCTCAGTTATTGTTGTATGGAAAATAGGCATACAATAAGGAACAAGTGATAATAAAAATAATTAATAGTACTAATTATCATAATGGTAATAACAGTGATAATAACGAGAGTGGTAGGAGTAGTAGTAGTAGTAGTAGTAGTAGTAATAGTATTAATAGTGAAAAAATTATACCAATTTATTTAATTGTAGAAGAAAAGACAATTGTCTGAATAAATATGTAACACTTAAACAACCATAAATAACAATATTAATAATGACGTGAAAGTATATATAGGAGTTGCAGACAATCCATTTAAGGGAAGATATAGATGAGATTTGAAAATGAAAAATGAAAAAAATAGTACTACATTATCTAAATATACATGGAACAAAAAATAAATAATAATATTAATGAGTAATTTAAAAAAATGAGAACCTTCTCATAATATGAATTATAACACTATGTATTTAACAAATTATTAAAAAATATAGATAGAAAAACAAATAACGAAATTTTGAATACAAATAAGTATAATTTTTTATTGTAACGTTTTATGTTTGGAACCGGAACAAGTAATATTTGAGATAATTTAGATATAAAACAAATCACACTTTAATCAATTACAATATAATTTCAAACACGTATAAGCATTGGTTTTTATGCGTACATTTCAAATTTAAATTTAAGAATTTAAGAGTTTAAGAATATTCTAAACCTGTAAAGGAAATAACTTCGCGGGCTAACATCGTCGTGCTAAAGAAAGTTGGGAAAATTGTGTTGGATATTTAAACATGAAAATTCGATTCTGGCTAGTTTAAACTTGCATTTAAATAGATAAAACTCTATGCGATCGTATATATATATATATATATATATATATATATATATATATATATATATATTGGAATTTGTGTAATTAGGCAGCATTCCTTCTCTTGTGCATGTTTGGTTAAACAGTAGCTCCAGCTTCTGTTTATTTATTTTTTGATTCGTTTTTTCGATTCGTCGCACCACCGATTTGGTATTGTCGTCTATGTTGTATAAAAAAAATCGCCATATTTTCGCGAACGTTTTTGACCGACGTCGGTCATCTTCAGACGGATGAATGAGTATGCAATATAATGGAAGCGTTATTTATTCAAGTAAATAAACCTAGAATCAACCATGCTCGTTATGAGGGGGGCGAAGGTATGTTGAAGTGTTGTTGAAGTGGTATTGAAATGTTTTTTAAAAACGTCTTCTTAATAAATTCACCAATCTTTTATTTTGCATACTCAAAAAATATGTTCTTGGCCTTTTGGCTATAATCAAAGTGAAGTATCTGTTCCGATGGATACTGCACCCCATAGACTGGTATTGTCTTGGCCTTCGGGGCTTGATTTACGCCGGTCTATGGGTCTGTCCTGTGCAGTTCTAGGAGGTCCACCCTCCCAGGCTTCGCCTCCCCTCTTTGAGGAGGAGTAAGTTTATGCCGACGGGGATGCCCAGGCAATTTTTAAACCCCACTTTCCCGACCTGACCTTGGGTCACATCTTACTTGTGGGAGTAAGATAAAAACTGGCCTTGTGCCTAACTAATTCATCCGCCTGAAAATAACCGACGTCGGTCGAAAACGTTCGCGAAAATATGGCGATTTTTTATACAACATGGACGACAATACCAAATCGGTCGTGCGCGAATCGAAAAAACGAATCAAAAAATAAATAAACAGAAGCTGTCGCTACTGTTTAACCAAACATGCATGCATATATACATATATATATATATATATATATATATATATATATATATATATATATATTATGTGTGCGTATAGGCAGCATTCTTTCATTTAAGCAAACATTGTTAAACATAGCAGCATTTTTCTGCTTGATTAAACCATTTCTATTTTTTTTAACTTTTCATCATAATCTTTTCGTGTCAAAATCAACACAATTAATGAATATTCCATAAGTATCACTAGCACTTTCGATTCTTTGTAGAATCATCTTCAAGTGACAAAAAACAAATGAACAAAAACCTGGAGAAAAAAAAAGAGAATAAAAAACAGCCAAGAACGCCGTATGTGAAGTCGTTAAACAACAAACTTGTGTAGTTCCCGGAATTTAAATTGTAAACGTTCTTCTGAACAATTCTAACAATGTTTGCTTATATATATATATATATATATATATATATATATATATATATATATATATATATATACATATATATATATTGTCATTTTTGTTCTTATATTATTGTTTATTCCTTATTTTTGACCATTTTTGTTCTGATTTAATAGAATAAAATACGTCGAACTTGACAGAAAATCGCAATTCTTTCATATATTAAGTAGAATAGAATTAAACTAAAAATAAATACTTGTTATTGAATTGTATTAAGAGTTTGTGGCAACAATTTCGTTTAAGATAACCAAAATGGCTGCCGTACATAATTTTACGTAACAAAAGAAATATTTTGAATTGTTCGATTAGACTTTATTAAACGAAAATTAACGTAAATAAACATTATAAAAATATTTTTCTTTACTGCCGTACGATTCTACTCAGTGTTGGGGGTTAATAAAGGATGCATATTTTTTTAAAATTATTATTTTTCTCATAAATGTTGTCTTATTTGATGCCTGCCATATTTTTAGAACTACTAATATTAGGAACGTGTGCAAATCGAAAAACAATTACAGGATGCTGATTGGATAAGTAAACCATGCAATATCAACTGAAATCAGACCGAGTTTGAATTCTCTCATAATATTCTTTATCATTTAACTGACAATCCATCCATCTCATTAATCCTTATCCCCGAGTGGCTTTTTGCCCTGATAAGTGGTGACTCATTTGTAAAAACAGCAAAGAAAAGCCACGCAAAAATTGGAATATGTTTTTCAAAATAATAATAATAATAATAAGACGCCTTTTAATGGCGGTGTTAATGCAACAAGGTACTGACAAATGCATTAGATCAAAGTTTTCACACAATGTACTTTTTATCCTCCTAAAATCCACTGCAAACGAAAGAAAGAACGGTTTTAATTTTGTCGGGCAATGAGAACGAAGGAAAACACGGTGTTCAAAATATATTCGGCGAGACGGGCAGTTGGGAAAGATCCGCTGCTGTACAGGTGGTCGTAGGCTGAGGTTGTGTCCGTAATGACCTTACATTTATTCGGAAGGACAGCGTAATTGTAGTTGCGTAGCACATCCACAAAGTTTGGCTCACATGACTGCACCAGCTTGACGACGTCATCGATTCCTGCTTTCCATATTCTGACGTCATGGGAAATAGAGAAGAAAGAAAAGTTTGGATTAGCAAATATGCTGTGCAAACACTAGAAAAATATTCATAATAAAAAGGAGTTGCATTCCTTGGTACGAAATCGGCTCGATATTCAAATAAAATAAATTGAAGAAATATATATTTTTAGCCAATGAGAAGAGTTTAAAAGTTATAAAAGAAACTGTGGAACTTTGTTCAATTATCATCAGTAAACGAATATTCTTTGTAAAATATCAACTCTTGATTGGATAAGAGTCTTGATAAGGACATTTTGTGAGACAGATACAATTTGCATCTTTAATTTAGAAGAGTCGGTTGAAAGGGGAGATAATTCAAACTGTTTTGTTGTTGTTGTTGTTGTTGTTGTAATCATAACCCATACGAAAAATCCAGAGTGAGTAAGAAAATAAATAAAAAAGGGTACTTATGCAGTTTATGGAACGGGCTGAAATAATAACGTTATAATTTAGAAAGCCATTCTTAACTATTTAGTTTATTAAATTGTTAGGTGAAAGTACAGAATAGTTAATCAACAATTTTATTTCAGTCAATCGAAAGCACAGAATATATATACTTTCACACCTTAAAAATAATAGATGTGAGAATATTGACCCCATGCGTTGGGAGCCACCTAAATTGATAGGTAAGCTCAGACTATCGAGTTACTGATAATCTCGTCCTCCGCCTCAGGAGCTGCTCCTCGTACCAAGAGGCTTCTTTTTTTCATGGTCTGTACGAGACTGTTTTTCACGATTTAATTTATTCTGTATGGATTGACTTAATCAGTCTTTCTGATATTGCCTTTTTCTTTACGAAACCGTTCAAGATTTGGCGCCAATCGACTGGAAACCGATCCCCACACAATATGAAGAAAGGTAACAAATTATCAACAGTCCAGTACAGTTGTACATCAACAAATTGTAACCGTAATAAATACAACACATCGTACTTTGAACAACAGACACACTCTCCTATTAAATTAAGCACTACCTAAAACAACATATGGGAGAAAATACACACATCAGAGGAGCTGAACATGCGATGAAAATATTTCAACCGAAATGTTTCTAAAATCACTTTGCCGTCGTCCAAACTTCTGATGCTTGTTAAATAAACCGTATATTTATTTGCATGAATTACGTTTTTGCATTTATTCCTTTATAATGTCACTACATAAATGATAATGAGTACAAAAATAAATATTAAAAGGGGAGATAATTTTTATTCCTAGGAATATTTTTTTTTACTAATATTCATCATAAAATTACGTGAAATTAAACATGACAGCATCTCTATGAAGATATAGAAATACATGAATCTTATATATATATATATATATATATATATATATATATATATATATATATATATATATATATATATATATATATAGTAACGGTAAAGGTCGCATAACCTGGACGCGCACGAGTGTCGTTGCCGACATCGCACACTGCCCATGGCCGTAGCGGCGGTGATTTGTTAAGAATCACCGTGTCTAGGGCACAGCATATGGAAGACGGAGCCCATCCCTCTCCTTCCGCTGCCTTGAACCTTCCCTGAGTTTTAGTCAGGTACCCATTTACTGCTGGGTGGACAGTATATATATATAATGATAATAATCCAGGTAAAACATCCACAGGGTAGTAATCCAAAGAATTTCAACCGGGTTTATAAAAAGTGCTCAATATCAAATAGAGCTTTTATATATGATTATTTTTATTTACACAGACATGTACAAAATCTGCGACACTGGCATGTCGATGTTATCGATCAACAGCTATTGTAAACTGAGATCTCATCAGGCAGTTAGAATCCGATCTTAACCTATATTAAATATGATCTAAGGTTAAGATCGGATTCTAACTTTCTAACTCTGCCTGATGAGATCTCAGTTTATAATAGCTGTTGATCGATGACATCGACATGCCAGTGTCGCAGATTTTGTACATGTCTGTGAAAATAAAAATAATCATATATATATATATATATATATATATATATATATATATATATATATATATATCAATGATTGCTTGTGTGCTATAGAAATCGAACATTCAAATAAGTTTCAGTAAGGGTTAAATTTTTCACAGAACCAAAAGACACCATTTAAATTTTCATTCGACTCTATCTTGGTAACTAGGGGCAATTATCGGTTAGGCCCATAAAATACCTGAAATATATAAGAACCTAAAGACAAGAAATTCATCTTTTTGAAATCTATTTTATTCATTCAAGAATATCTGAGTAAATAATGCATTAAAAAAGTTTGAACATTTAAATAATTTTTTATTGCTATTTTAAGATTTAAAATAATTAAATTCGTTTCTTGCTGCTGTCTGTATAGAATGCAGCGTCAAAAATAGTTTTTTAAGAAACATCACCCCACTAACATTTTTGTTTCTTAACCTCATATTGCAAATGCTATTTTAATCTTTTCTTTCACAGCAAAAGTGTAAACATTTGAATTTATTCCCAATCAGCAATATATTTCCACACGACAACGCCGAGTAAATGCCGCTAATAATTAATATAACACGGAAATAGTCGAATTCTAAAACAAAAAGAAATACATTGTTCCACTACAATGGTGTATGCACATGTTGTTCGAATTAAAGAGACAAAGAACAAAATGTGCGATGCACAAATGTAATGAATGTAAATATTCCTCTAATGGTAGGTGCTCCACGAGTAGAATTTACAAAAAGATTTCGTTTGGCGTGTTGCTAATGTGCATCCGTTTGGCACAATGGCTGTGGCAGAAGAGATGTTTTTGAATGGAGATCCGAGAGGACCAAATCACATGACAAAAACGCTTCCTCTTGTCGGATCCAATTATCTCCTTTGAACATACATACGTCTCCTACATAACTATTTAGAAAATAACGGCATATCATCATAAAACCAGGTGCTGGTCTAAGCTGCAACATTAGACACGCTTACGTTTGATCTGATACCATAAAGTTTTTAAAAAACAACATTTTCACTGCTGAACGTGCAGATCGAATGGATACACATAAAAAATATCTGTTCGTTACGTTTCGGAAATTTTTAGACGAGCACTATTCTCAACCTAATGTTATTTTCTATGTGAATCTATTGCGTAACGGTTAAATTCGTTGGTTAATTTTGTAATATTATCTGGAGGTGTTTAATAATAATAATCTAGCTCCTTGGGTTAAATATAAGTATAGGTTCGCATGTTCGACATTAAGTTTCCCAATTTCGAAAAGATGCACTTTAAGAGGTTACATCAGCTGAAACGTTATGAAAATAACTAAGATGAGAATAGTAATTTTAATAATCCAAATAAACAGTAACCTTACATTAAACTGTTAGCGAGGTTGTTAACCTTTCCTGTCGATTTTGAATATTTCATAACTATTAGACGGATTTCGTCGAGTATATCGTATTGTTGTTATGTTCAATTGTTAGATGTTGAGGTGGCCTTGAGGAGAACGAGGAAAAGATGTCAAGAGTTCAATAATTAAAATTTGATAGAAGGGAATGGAAGAGACAAAAACTAGATGTATGAATTAGCATGCTGGTAGTTAGAGGGAATTTGTTTAGAAGTGAAACATAACACACGTGTTCAAATTCAACACTTAAAATATCCAGTAACAGACTGTCTCCCTCTCTACCCGAATAATGTACCTGAGATACATAAGCAACATGTATTTTAGGTACAAATGTCTTCGCGGTAATTATTGGCAATTAACAAACATCATGTCCAGACAAACGACCCCTGGAGTATTCACTAGCAGTCCCGCCCGAGCAGAGCGACACACCAGCTGATAGTAATTCTTATCTCTTAATCTCTTCATCTTATGAGCCTAGAAGAAATCTGGACGGCATGCCATACACTTTCACTTTTCTAGCGTTACCCCTCTTGTATTTTCAACGACGTTCATTCTGGTCGGGTTGAGTCGGTTTCTTTCCTGACCCACACCACGCCCCGAACCATGACGTCTCATGTACGGCAGTCTCGGACAAGGTAGCGAGAGATGGTTAGCCAATCTCGATTCCGTCGTAGAAAACCGACCACTTGTTGACCTGAGAGTTCAGCTATTTCCTCCTTGGTGATTGTCGCCCACGTTCTCAGCTGTCCACTGAAATGCTTAAGGGACACTTTACTAAAATTGGCCCCTTTCCATTAGTTATTTAAAAAATTATTGTTTTTCCATTTATTTATTAGCTTAAACATGGATTCATAATAAGGAGCGACGCACTTAAATAATTTGTATCATTTGGATTATTCGGACTACTGTTCTAATCTTGGCTGTTATTCTCACAACGTTTCGGCCGATGTTACCTCCGACTTTCTTTAGGTGTGTCTTGTGAAACTCGGGAATATTTATGTCGAACTCGGGAATCTGTACGGAATTATGACCCGAACCCTTACTTTTAATCCACGATTGTTTTCGTTTCGTCATGACTTGATAGAAGTCTTGAGTAATTCTTAATCATATCCTTAGTATCGCATGTACTGAGGATTGAACCTTCGACCCCCAGAAGTATTTCTACATAAGGTTAAAGTGGGCAGAGAAGTAGGAAATTCCATTAGAAGTTAAAAAGTAGAATTAGGACTATGCATCAGGTCACATACACGAAGTCGTTAGTGACACGTAGTATAAAAGCTGATAAGATCTGTCTTTTTTCTGAACTGCGAGAGAGAGAAAGAGAGAAAGAGAGAGAGAGAGAGAGAGAAAGGGGGAGAGAGAGAGAGAGAGAGAGAAAGAGAGAAAGAGATGGGTTGTGGTATTATGGATGTATACTGTATACTGGAAAAGAAAAATAGAAAAAAGCCGAAAACATTGTTAAACCCTATATGATCGTGTGCTGGTTTTATTAATAACGTTTGCCTCCTTGTTGTCTTATTTTTTGATAACAGCTGTTTCAAACGAAGCATTGAAGCACTAGAGTGTTCGATACTTAGTTTGCAACAGCTGTTATTAAAAAGAAGAAGACAACAATGAGACAGAAAAGAAGAGAGAACAAACTACTGCTACATGTCATCTACACAACAAGACTCCAGCTGCCTCCGTGATGAGCGGCCGTTCAGAGAATCTGCTGGGATCGAAGAATAGGTCGACCGCAATGCTACATTTCTCTGTAGAAAATTCCGCTTATGCCTGGAGACGAGTGTGATCAAACACACGGTTTAATATTTTTGACGCAGTATGGCGTCGAGATTAACCCATAAGCCTAATAAAAGCAATATTCACAGGAAGAAGATAATTCGTAGAAAATATCAACTCGTAATGTTGACGGACCTCATAACACGCACGCGGAAACACATAATCAATAGTATTAAGTAAAACTTTGAGTTTGTGTGCACCTCAGTAAAGACTACTAGCAAATTCTTCCTATGTTACGAGAAACACAAACCAGTTTAATATTTTTGACGCACTATGGCTGTAAGGTAAGTGGGTGTGATACTAATTCTAACGAAGAGTGTGTTAGGTCCAATTTTGGAATTTGATAAAGAATTCTATTATGAAACATAAATAGAATATTGTGAGTTTTGTAAAATAAACAAAAGTGGTTTGCAGGCTGGTTAGGAATGTAGAGAAACAAGAACAATTGAATAGCTAGAAAATAGAAAAACGTCAAAGCGAGTTTCAAGACCGAGCAGCGAAGATGTATCTTTGACACAGCTCTCATTAGGGGTGTCGAAATCGGACCCCCACAGTATGTGGAAGAGTGTGAGAAGAGTTTGTACCATCGAAAATAAAGTGAGCGAAAAAATTTTCTTTTGGTGTTTTTGTGAATTCTCAACGGTAAACCAACCTGTGAGAAAGAAAGATCCTACAAGAAATATGAGGAGAATTCTCAAACGGAAGAATAAGCGTTTCTTTATTTCGTCTTATACAACGTACCCCCAGCAAATAAATGGGGCATGCTATGGTACATGGCGTCAGGATTCATCCATAAACCCCATAAACCCCATATAAAAACGATATATAAAGATCATTCGTACCAAATATCAGCTTTTTATGTTCACTGATGACCGTGTCCATAGACCTCAGACATGGATAGACACAATTAACTGTGTTGCCATGCCCCAATGTGCATCCCAGAATGAGAAAATATGCAAAAAATAAAATGAACAATGTAATTTCAAAATTTAAAAAAATGTATTATTATTATTATTATTATTATTATTATTATTATTATTATTATTATTATTATTATTATTATTATTATTATTATTATTTCATTTCAACTTTTCTATTTTTTACACATTTGTATAACTTCCAGTAAGTTCAAATATCTCATCTGAAAGCCCACAATACCGTTGATAGAATCAATTCTTTACACGATAATCTAAAAATATGTAAATGCATTTTGTTTCAAGTATGACACATTCCAACAATATGTTTATTTAATATAATATTTAATATAATATTCAAACAAAAATGTGTCAAACTGCAACATGTTTCACACCTTCAACGAGCCTGTTGGCAAGTGTGAGTAGGTATTAGTATGATGTTGTGTTGGATTATGAGGGGTCCTGTATTTCTGAAAAAGGTGTAAGTTAGCTAATATCGATTGTGACCTGAGTGAAAATGTAGGATTGAGTTCAGAATTAAATTGACATATATTTTGGATAAAAAATCTGTTCCAACGAGTGATTCATTCCCCCATGGGGCGACGGATCGGACAGGAGAGGTGGGGGTTGGAGGAGACATCCCACCCACGTCGGCCCACGCGGTAAAGAGAAGCGAGTAAAATTCTATGAAAAAAGAACTGACAGTTTAAAGGCTTATAAATGCTTAAGTGTAAATCTGTGTGTAAAAACGTTTCGAATCAACTTTCGAATTTCGGGTAACCTTTTGAGAGACATTTCGTAACGATCATTTTAATCGATGACGTTACAAATGCGAAATTGGTGCCCTGACTAGGATTAGTGTCACAAGATGCCGATGGAATTCCGGCTGGATTATGAGAATGGAGGCTCAGTTGTGTTTAGTTCCAAATTTTGACCAGTCCCAGGGATGGGCCTTTCAAGAAAAAAATCCTAGGATTATTTTTTTCTGATAAGGGAGGAAAGTATGTTGGGTTATGAGGGACCCTCTATTTCTGAAAAGGTGTAAGTTAGCTGATATGGATTGTGACCTGGGTGAAATTGTTGGATTGAGTTCATAATTAAACTGACATATTTTGGATAAAAAAATCTGTTCCCACGAGTGATCGGGGCGACGGATCGGACAGGAGAGGTCAAAGATTAAAAGACAGTTTAGTGTGACCCGGTATTTTGTTGAATGATTCATTCTCAAAGTAATAATACGGATAGAACTTGGCTGAGAATAAAGATTTGGTGTCAAAGGAGGTCAGACATAGAGCGAGGGTGAATGCACCTGTGTGGTTAGATGACGGAACAAAGAGACTGTGACGTCGCATGTTGTTGTTGAGACGAGAATCGAATGAATGGGTCAACATTATCAATAGCGTTGGAAATTATTTTAATAGTGCCAAGCAATTTAGTTTGATTTAACTACGTATTTGCGTAAAAACAATTGAATATTTAATATACTAGTAAAAATATGCGACCGGGGGGGGGGGGATATTCTTGCTAGTTTCAATAAATGTGCATAATTGATCACTTCATGAAACTGAGTTGCAGCTTTGAATATACAGTAATAATATATTGAAGAGACCTTTAACCATTTTCTGGACGAAAGAGATGTTAATGAGGAAATAAAAATAAAAATAAGGTTTTGTAAAATGTGTTCTAACAGATAGACCTGCAAGATGATCAGCTTAAAATACTTTTATATTTTAACTAAATGTTGCACTTGTAAATGTGTTGCTCGTTTTGGGGACGAATTTAAGTGTTCAATGCTTAGAAATCTTATATATCACAAGGATTTTTGTTTTCCTTTTGTGTTTTTCTTTTCTTGGTTCTCCGACCGGCTGATCTTTTGGGGTGCAATAGTGTTCGATTATGTTTAACAGTTGTCTTGATGTGGTACAGTGGTCGGGATTTGGGGCGGAAAAAATATGCTCTGTTTTTGCAATGTGGTAATTAATCTTTGGATAGAAATAAATTGGTACCATGTTTTGTTTAACTTGAGTTGGTGCTGTAAGTACAACTTATTGGAGTTGTGTGGATAATTTGAACTTGTGTCTTTGGGAGATTTTGTTCACAGATCTCACCGACTTTGTCCGTTTCTAATAGAGCTTTATTGTTTGCGCTATTGTTTGCGCTATTGTTGTTTTCGTTTGAATATGAAGAAGATGGCGGTACAAACAATGGAATGATAATCTGGCTTTTGGATTACTGTTTACTATTTTGTTTCTCCTGTTGTTACATCAGAAACAAAATAGCAAACAGCGAGATTGATACGGCTTCTGTTGTGTCCGTGGGATGATTTTGTATCACGATCTAAGGTTTTTGCCGGGGCGGGGGGTCGAGTTGGTGCGCGCTTTGACCAGCATAATAATTAGTAAAATTCGTAGAGATAGTTTGGAGACCGAGCGCATTTGTTGCGACAGTTGAGAGCAGAATGTTGATGGCGGTCACAATGTTAGTACTGGCGTTAGACTGAATGGGAGGAGAGGGTGACCCAGGCGACGGTAACGCGAGGGATGCTCAACTGTTGACGTTATGTTGGGGGGGGGGTATGTGTCGCAGTCGAAATACCGGGCTACTCGATGTAGCAGGTGCCACTATAGTAGTAAAACTGGGTAGATGTTAGTTCTTCTCAATGAAACAAGGTGGTCCGCAAGTGTTCATTAAAGTGCATAAGATGGATGGCGTCTTTGAAGTTGTGAATGTTGGGCACCCCAATTGTTCTGAAGGGTTGTTTGCTTCGTGCTATCATTTGATTTACTTTAGAAGTAAAAGAATTTATTATTTAACATACATTGATTCCGTTTTAATGTGGAGAGTGTAATTGAGTCAGTTCAACACCGTTCTTGTATTGCAGTGATTTGACCCGGTTTATCGTCGTCGAATATCGCCTTGCAGTGTGGGTCTGTGTAAGCTGCAAAACGTTTGAATTTAAATGGTTCGGTGCTCCAGCGACATCACTCGAAAATGAGTTTTTCGATGGAAGTAAAGTTACACTAAGACTGTGATACACTGTCTAACGTTCTTTGACCGCTAAGTAACCGCAAGTTTCAATGTTCCATTCCGCTTTATTCACTCTGTAATTCAGAATTTCAGTATCTGTCAGAAAACTAATAATACGTTTCTATTCTCACTGAAAGTGAGACGCCACCAGTTTCTCCATGAATTTCAGAATATTAAACGCATTAATTATTTTCTTTTTAAATGACTTCTAGTAGCGTGTAAAGAGTTGGCACCTTGTAATCTTGTAAAGTCCGCCATAATTGGCCCCAGCATGAAATAAAAAAAATTATTTTTGTTTTATTGGAATTATTATTAAGCGCAGTGAATTCTAAGTGCCCTGTGATTGGATGAAAATCAGCCAATCACAGACCACTGCTTCAATCTCTGCAGAAAACCCAGGAGAGCGCCTATTTTTGAAAATATCGGTCTCTTCTCTCCAGCCTCGCAGCCGTCAACAACGTTTTCTCTGCTGGGTCAGATGTGAGCGGGCACATGCTTTTTTAGCGTATATAATACGCACAAAGCCATCTTGATGTTATCAACTACTCTTCACAGCATCCTGTTACAAGACAACTGGCATTTACAATGAGTCCGCAAAGGCACTTCTTTTGCAAGCAACATTCTATTTCTTTCTTCTCTTTTTCATCTATGTAAATACCCCTTCTTTATCTACCCAAGTTGTTTGTTATCTCTGTTCTGGTTTAGTCACGTTTTTATGCCACCAACTTCTATGAGAACAAAGCTAGACACAAGGTTGATTTTCCATGTGGGGAATACCCAGCTCACCAGAAAGAGGGTGAGCCTGGATGGGACAAAAATAAAAATTATCTCAGTCAAGAATTCCTTCTCTGACCGAGGACAGAACAGTTATTACACTTTGATCCTAGCCCGAATGCCATAAACAACAAATCCGTGTTTACTTTTTCTTTTCTTTCTGAAAAGTCAAAAACAGAAGAGTTCAATGCCCTGTTTTTTAACCCACATGGTTCTCCCAAATATTTCCCGCGAGGGGGGTAGTCGTAGCAGTGCAGGTAAATATTGGGCCTTTTTTAACCCTCATGTTTCTCTCGATAATTCCTGGGAGGGGGATAATAATAGTCGTTCTTTTTTTAACCTTCATTTCTTTATCTTTTTTTTTCAATGCTTCAATTTGGATTAATATATTTTTCAAACATAACGCTTTTATATAATATGAAGTCTATACGAAATAGTTAGAAATAACGTAATCCGATATTCTTGAAAATCAATGGAATATGAGGAAGCATCTATTATATTTGTGCAGAATGTAGTGTATTGTGTATTAAATCAATGAAATATGAATAGAAAACAGTAACGGTTATGTTTTTTTTCTAAAGTATCGATTTTGTATTACTTCCAGGTGATGAAAAGAAGAGTGATAGTAGAACAATATTAGGGGGCGGGAACGTTTTTGCTACCATCTGTCTGGAGTATGTTTGGGGGAGAGTCTTCGATGGTGGTCTAAAAGTAGTATTTATTGTTAGATAGAGTAGAGAGAATAATCGTAAATTTCTTCAAACACACTCGAGTGAATAAGCTGAATAGAGTGGTGAGTTTAGTAGCCTATGATGCATGTTGTTATTTTTTTACTCTCGCCAAAGATACAGGGGAAAAAACGTTTTCACTTTATATATATATATATATATATATATATATATATATATATATATATATATATATATATATATATATATATATATATATAGATAGATATATAATCTTTTATAAAAGAACATTCGACGATATTTGAAGCATGTTTCTTTATTTTCTTGAAGTGACATTATTTTTCCTTTTAAGAACTGTAGCATATTTCAGACTATTTTGCCCCTTTCAAATCTTCGGATGGGCAAGATTTGTTTTATAAGAAGACAACGTATTTTCCTTCAAAATCAGAAGAGAGAGAATGTCAGGGAATAATTTTCTTTAACATACGCACTATTTCTAAAAAAAAACAAACAACGATCCTTTGAATTTGAGTGTGCACAGTAAAGATTTAAGTGAATAAATAGAAAAAAGGCACAAAGCAAAACAATTCGGTAACGGAAAATTAGAACGGTTTTAAAGGCTCTCTCTCCTATAATTTTAATAGGAGCTAAACCCCTATCCAATATTTTAAAATAAATATTTTTAAAAAATCTATTCTGTTTTTTTTTTAATTAAATAAAAAAAAAATGGGGGGGGGTTAAAGGTTTAAAAGCAAATTATTTAAATAGTTTTACATAAGGGCTAAGCCACCCACATATATTTTAAAATAAATATTTTAAATAAGCATTTACACTGTTGTTGCAAATAAAATCGATCTTTCTCATTTTTTTTGGGGGGGGGGGCGGAAGATGTAGGCTTCCTTCCCCTGTAATTTTTAATAAGTGCCAAGGCTCCCCCACCCAATATAAAACCAAAAACTAAGTTTCTTTGTTGTATTAAATCTTAGATGTAACCATGTTCTTGTTTTTTAGGATGTGAGGGGGGGGGGGGAGTTCTGTGTCCACCAAGACAGCGTTAGTCGGAGGGTAAAAGAGGGGTTCTTGGTGGGGAACTGTTTCCACACGTACCTAGTGGGTGAGGCGATAAAAAATTTCAACTATTTTTTCCACCCGACCGTTTCCTTGATTAAAAATGTGTCCTCTGAAATATATATATATATATATCTATATATATATATCTATATATATATATATATATATATATATATATATATATATCTATATATATATATCTATATATATATATCTATATATATATATATATATAAACATAAAGATAGAGGAAAAATACCTTCATAAGAAACCATGTGTTAGATGCAGATATTTTTTATTAAATCAAAATAAAAAATAAAAACATTTTTTTTTCATCTTGACCTTTTTATCTAATATTTCGCTTGATATACCAAGCCTCGACAGAGCTTTAGACAAATAAAAGGTATTAACCTTTTTTTTTTCGTAATAATCCTTCCTGATCTTGTAGAAGTGTCGTCCGATGTTATGGACTAACGGTGCAAATGTCTGTTTTAACTTAATATATATATATATATATATATATATATATATATATATATATATATATATATATATATATAGTGTGTCAGGTTGTATATGAAAAGAAATCAAATAAAGTGCTCGATCATATAAGAGAGCTAATATAATTTATTTAGATACTGTATATTACACATTTCAGGTATCTAAATAAATTATATATATATATATATATATATGTATATATATACGTATGTATATATATACATATGTATATATATATATGTATATATATGTACATATATATATGTATATATATATAGTCATCCACATACAGACTGTTTCGCTGTTTCACAGCTCATCAGTGCGGCTATATATATATATATATATATATATATATATATATATATATATATATATATATATATATATATATAGCCGCACTGATGAGCTGTGAAACAGCGAAATAGTCTGTATGTGGATGACTATATATATATACATATATATATATGTACATATATATACATATATATATATATACATATATATATATATACATATGTATATATATATATATAAATACATATGTATATATATATATATACATACATACATATATATATATATATATATATATATATAATTTATTTAGATACCTGAAATGTGTAATATACAGTATCTAAATAAATTATATTAGCTCTCTTATATGATCGAGCACTTTATTTGATTTCTTTTCATATACAACCTGACACACTATATATATATATATATATATATATATATATATGTATATATATATATATATATATATATATATATATATATATATATGTATATATATGTATAGAGAGAGAGAGAGAGAGAGAGAGAGAGAAAGATATATATATATATATATATATATATATATATATATATATATATATATATATATATATAAAATACCAAAGCGTCATCTCCTCTGACCGGGATGTTTTATTTACTCCTCCCCAGGAGTTAGGCACAAGGCCAGTTTTATCTTACTCCCACAAGTAAGATGTGACCCAAGATCGGGTCGAGAAAGTGGGGTTTGAAAAGCCAGCGCTCGAGAGGTGAGCACTCTGGCCATTTAAAAATTGCCTGGGCAGCCCCGTCGGCATTCCCCGGTAGGGGCGCATCAGACAGTAAGCAATAAACTTACTCCTCCCCAAAGAGGGGAGGCAAAGCCTGGGAGGGTGGACCTCCTAGAACTGCACAGGACAGGCGTGCAGTATCCATCGGAACAGATACTACACTTTGATCTTAGCCAAAAGGGATGTACATGCGAATGGACCGCTTGTAAATGTAATTCCCTAGAAACTCTCTTCTACGAAGGAAGCCGGCTTAACCCAACCAGGGCGAATGCCGCAAAAGGTACCAGGGTGCACCTCCGAGGAATGAGCTGGGTCATACCTCACCCAGACAGAAGAGAGCCGAGAGCCGCAACGACAGCGCCGGGTCTGTCACATTGAGTATTATTTACTCCTCCCCAGGAGTTAGGCACACGGCCAGTTTTATCCTACTCCCACAAGTAAGATGTGACCCAAGGTCGGGTCGGAAAGTGAGGGTTGAAAAGCCAGCGCCCGAGAGGTGAGCACTCTGACCATCAAAAATTGCCTGGGCAGCCCCGTCGGCATTCCCCAGTAGGGGCGCCTCAGGCAGTAAGCAATAAACTTACTCCTCCCCAAAGAGGGGAGGCGAAGCCTGGGAGGGTGGACCTCCTAGAACTGCACAGGACAGACCCATAGACCGGCGTAAATCAAGCCCCGAAGGACAAGACAATACCAGTCTATGGGGTGCAGTATCCATCGGAACAGATACTACACTTTGATCTTAGCCAAAAGGATTCGCCGAACCTCGGCCCGTATAATGCCTAACAACAGTCGCGGAAGGGCAGATTCTTTTGGTGAGAAGTGAAAGAGGTGCCGTGGGTTTAAAATACCCCTCCTCCTCCTCACTGAGTTATAAAGACATCTTTGATAAAGCAAAATGCTATTTCTAGAACGTTCATTTCGAGATATGTTTTTGCACGGTCCAACTTGCTGGGAATGGGCACTGTTTAGACACAATTTACGGCATCCACCCGTGATCTAAAAAGTTTGCTTTCTTTTGTTTTTGGTCGATTTTAATCGCATTCTATCCATTCCCCAGCAGGATCATGATCGTAAATAAATAAGTAACAAACACTTTTGCTTTTCGAAAGCCATATTTATTAGCACGGGGCCGAACAATTCCAAAACGTTCCTGGACCTCGATCGTGTTTATGCATATATTTCGCTAAAAGTTTGAATTATATATTACCAATATGAGATACACGTGTTCGTGGGTTTCCTAACTACATAAGGCTATTAAACCTGGGATAATGTGATAGAAATACACATTACCTGTTCAGATTATCCTAAGATTGTACATATATATATATATATATATATATATATATATATATATATATATATATATATATATAGAGAGAGAGAGAGAGAGAGAGAGAGAGAGAGAGAGAGAGAGAAAGAGAGAGAGAGAAAGAGAAAGAGAGAGAGATCCAACACTTCAAATTTCTAAATGGCCATTCCTTTTTAAAAAATCGAAAAACATAAAGCTAAAAGACGAGAGAAAGAATAAAAAAGAATATATATATATATATATATATATATATATATATATATATATATATATATATATATTCTTATATATATATATTCTTATATATATATATATGTATATATATATATTCTTATATATATATATATATATATATTCTTATATATATATATTCTTATATATATATATATATGTATATATATATATATATATATATATATATATATATATATAGATATATATATATATATATAGAAAGAGAGAGAGAGAAAGAGAGAAAGAGAGAGAGATCCAACACTTCAAATTTCTAAATGGCCATTCCTTTTTAAAAAATCGAAAAACATAAAGCTAAAAGACGAGAGAAAGAATAAAAAAGAATATATATATATATATATATATATATATATATATATATTCTTATATATATATATATATTCTTATATATATATATATGTATATATATATATATATATATTCTTATATATATATATATATATATTCTTATATATATATATTCTTATATATATATATATATATATGTATATATATAAGAATATATATATATATATAAGAATATATATATATATATATATATATTCCATGAAAAATTGCTAGTATACTGAAATCATATGCCCTTAATAGGGTTAAGATGAAAATTCATATACACTAAATGTACAAAAGCAAGGAAATCCCCAAATTTTTACACTTTTATTGTCATTAAGGGTATGCAAGCACAACAGGGCTATGTATTTTACTTGTAGGAATTTTTCTTCAGCGCACCTCACACACTTCATCCACTCATGCATAGAGATTTATACTGTAGTGATGTAATAATGAAATGGTTTGGTTGATATGTAGTCATACCCTTAATGACAATAAAAGTGTAAAAATTTGGGAATTTGCTTGCTTTTGTACATTTAGTGTATATGAATTTTCATCTTAACCCTATTAAGGGCATATGATTTCAGTATACTGGCATTTTTCATGGAATGTCACTACTTTTGTAAAGGCTATGCCTCAATACAATGCCTTCTCATAACTGATATATTTGGTAGTTTGACTAATCAAGCTATATGGTAAACTGAAATTAAAATGCCATCAACTAGACCCTAGAACCTCTATCTCTGCCCAAAATCAGCTGAATCCATTAAATAGTTGATGAGATACAGGGTGGCACATACGTACGTACGTACACACGGATAACATAATTTCATGATTGAATTTTCTGGATCTCTGGGTTACCTTGACTAATGATGCTGAAATTCTACACACTTATAGAACCTATCAAATAAAAATTTTGTGCAAAGTTTTAACTAATTTTGTTTATTAGTTTTGAGTTATGATTGATCAAAGAAATGAGGTTTCCAGCATAGGCCATTCGTGCATTCTATTAAGGGATAGAGCGCTCTCGCGCCTCCCTTGATTCTTATATATATGGAAGAGATAGAAAGCATAGATTATTGTAAATTCAACGAAAGAACTGTGTATATTTTTAAATGGAAGGCTACGTACGTTTGAAACTTTCCTATTTTTATTTCCTACTTGAGATGCAACATATGTATTTCGTGCCCTTCCATTAATCCATTATATATATATATATATATATATATATATATATATATATATAAATTTTTGTGGTACAACATTTTATTAGGATATTTATTTTTAAATATGATGAATAAAAAAAATAAAAAGAGACTGCAAGGGCTAGTTAACCGATTTTGAACCTTGCTCAACAAAGCTAAATCGAGGTTAGGATTAAGAGAAAAAATAATGCGATGGAGATTATGGGGAGGGAAAGAGAAAAAAGGAATCAAATAGAAAGTACATTAAGTCCGAAAAGATTTTCTCTTTGCTTACAAAGAGAAGATCGCAAAGGTGTAAATGGTTTCTAGAATCTTCAGATGAAAGGGAGAGTATGACTTACTGAGAATAGAGAATAAGTCGCACCAGAATTGGAGGCACAGGAACGGTTATTTATAAGGTGTTCGCATCTTAACACTACTGTTCCTGTTCACTCTCAGTACTTTTTTACACTACATAAATAACGTATTCGTACAAAAAATGATTAAATTCTTTAACCAAATCGATCTTTTCTTCTCCACTAGTAACATGTTTCGCTTTTGTCAATCCATACTAAACTTACAAACGTAAGTTTGGTATGGATGATTAAGCAATATGATTCCTGCATCAATCTTTTCTCGGTACTTCTGCAGATTACAGACCGTCTTGAAATAATACCGTTACTTTTTACATACGTATTCTTAACTTGGAGAAGGAGAGACGGTGCGGGCCCGTAAACTGCAGAAGTATTCTCTCCTCGATCAGTGAATTAAAATCCTTCTATACTGCACAAAATTTTTTTTCGGGGGGGGGGGCAATCCGAAAAGCTCCTTTTTGCAAGAAGATAGATTTGCCTTATTTAATATGTTAACTATTCTGTACTTTCACCGCATATTTTAATAAGCATAACATACCGTAAAAAATGGATTTTAACTTGGAAATCCTATCTAAAAAATGAAATAAAAAAGAATGGGTCCGTAAACTGCAGAAGTATACTTTTCTCTCCTCGATTAATTGGGGAAAATACATCTCCCCACAAAACTGAGCACTTCTGATTGGGACAAAAAATTACATTTATCAAGATATCCTTCTAGACTGTGCCAATTTTTCTTTGGGCCCCAAGCCGAAGTGCCATTTTTTGCAAGGAGATGGATTTTCTCAAATTAAATATGTTTCTTTACTGTCAACATACAATTTAATAAACATAAGATACCGTATAAAATGGATTTTAACTAGGAAATCCTATCTAAAAAAAAAAATTATTCGGGTCGTAAACTGCAGAAGTGTCCTTTGTCTCTCCTCTATTAATTGGGGAAAAAATACATCTCCCCACAAAAGGGATCACTTCGGATTGGGACAAAAAATTACAATTATCACAGTCTAGAAAGATTTCACCTTCACTGACCAGGAGGTAAAAAAGGATACTTCTGCAGTTTATAGACCAGTTTCAAATATGATTTTCTAGGTAAAATTAAATTTAAATTCCCCGTTCCCATGTTAAAATGGGTTTGTTAATTACAAAGTTATTATTTCAGCAAATTATTTGGTTCGTAAATTTTACAAGGACCGACTAAAGATTAATACTACACGTCAATGTTAATTCTACTTTGAAAAGCATAAAATAAAATAAAAACCGACAAGCAAACACTATTTAAATCCAGACCAGATTTAGTAATGTGGGGATAATCCATAATATATATACTAGCAGGGCTACCCGGCGTTGCTCGGGTCATAAAAACATGTAATTGAAGAAAAATCGTGTGTGTAATATCTTTATATTCAAACTTCTATTTCTCCCCCTCCTCTATAGCCGTCTCTTTATCTTTCTACCTTTCTCTTCCCTGGTCGCCCCATTTCATCGCTACTTACTCATTTTGCCTTTTGTGAAAGCTGTCACTTCCCCACCATTCCTCTTCCGTTGCCCAGGGCAAAAGTATGACATATTTCTATAAAAAGTATTACGTCTGTCTGCGCCTTCTATATAGGTACTTATCACCGCCCCGGTGCGCATACTATATATGTACCTATTGCCGCCACGGTGCGCATAATATATACATAGCTATCACCGCCTCAGTGCGCATACTATATACGTATATATCGCCGCTCTGGTGCGCATACTATATATGTACCTATCGCCGCCCCATTGTGCATACTATATACATACCTATCGCCACCCCAGTGCACATACTATATACATACCTATCGCCGCCCCGGTGCGCATACCATATACGTATGTATTTCAGCCTCAGTGCGCATACCAGATACGTACCTATCACCGCCCTGGTGCAGATACTATATAAGCACCTATCGCCGCCCCGGTGCACATACTACATAAGTACCTATCGCCGCCCCGGTGCGAATACTAAATACGTACCTATCACAGCCCTGGTGCGAATGCTATATACATACCTATCTCCGCCCAGGTGCGAATGCTAAATACGTACATATCGCCGTCCCGGTGCGCATGCTATATATGTACATATCGCTGCCCCAGTGCACATGCTAAATACGTACCTAACGCCGCCCCAGTGCGCGTGCTAAATACATACCTATCACCGCCCCTGTGCGCATGCTATATATGTACCTATCGCTGCCCCGGTGTGCGTGCTATATACGTACCTATCGCCGCCCCGGAGCGCATGCTAAATACGTAGCTATCACCGCCCCGGTGCACATTCTATATATGTACCTATCACCACCCCAGTGCGCATACTATATATATACCTATCTGCACCCCGGTGCGCATACTATATACATACCTCTCGCTACTCTGGTGTGAATGCTAAATACGTACCTATCTTTGCCCCGGTGTGAATGCTAAATACGTACTTATCGCTACCCCGGTGCGCATTCTATATACGTACCTATCGCTGCCCCGGTTCGCATAATATATACGTACCTATCGCCACCCTGGTGCGCATACTATATACGTACCTATCGCTGCCCTGGTGCACATACTATATACGTACCTATCGCCGCCCCGGTGCACATACTATATACATACCTATCGCCGCCCCGGTGCACATACTATATACATACCTATCGCCGCCCCGGTGCACATACTATATACATACCTATCGCCACCCCAGTGCGCATACTATATATGTACCTATCGGCGTTGCACAGGGATCACTTTTCGCCAGTCGCCCTCCTTCACCCCATTGGACACTACATCCATTGCCCTCGGCCAAAGCTGTCTCGTCTGCGTTGCCCTCGTCAGGTTCACCTCCTTCTACAGTTGCCAGGAGCAAAAGATGTCACGTACCTGGTTGTCAATTCACCCTGGCTATACTATCTTCGGCCTGTCCTAAACTCTGCACCACCTCTCTATTCCCTGGAGCAAAAATGTAACATTTCTATTAAAAGTACTATATTTGTCTTCATTATTAATGTTAATAAGGATGTTTATTTACTTCTTCATGTCTGTGTATGTTAGATAAAATAACCTAGGTCGATCAGGACCTTCTGACAGCAGTCTTCATTGTTAATTATAATAATGGTGTCTATTTACTTCTTTCATGTTTGTGTATGTTAGATGAAATAACCTAGGCCGATCACCGATTAAATATTTTATATGAATATAATAAATGTTAATGCTATCAATGGGGAGGAATAATTTTTGTTTAAATTCACCGATCGAGACGTTATTTTATATGAATATAAATATTAGTGCTAAGAATGGGGACCCTTCTCATACCATTCTACTCAGACTTTGTAATATACTATTAGCGTTGAACTCCAGGCCCTGACTCCTTCCTGAACATCAGGTTTTGAATCCTTCCCAGAACCTCCGGCTCTGACTCCTACCCGAACCATTAGGACCTGACTACTTCCTGAAGAGTTGACTCCTTCTTGAAACTCAGACTGACTCTTTCACGTACTGCAAGCTCTGACTCTTTCCCGAACATCGTTTTTTTTTTATCCCGGGCAATGCTGCAGCTAAGCACACCTGCTCTCTCTAGGATATTGAGCCTGAGGTTCTGCTTCCTACCTTAACTTCAAGTCCTAACTCCTACCTGAACTGTCTGCTCTGACTCCTTCTCAGAACCTCAGGATGACTCCTTCCAAAACCGCAGTCTCTGATTGTTTACCGAACATCCAGCTTTGACTGTTTCCTAAATGTTTGACTATAACTGCCCCCCGAACATCAGTTTTTTTTAATCCTGTGCAATGGTGCGTATAAACACACCTGCTCTACTTAGGATATTGAACACTATTTGATTAAACACCCGCTCTATGTAGGATAATGAGCACTTTTAAAATTAAGGAGGCCTAGAGAGCACTATCACAATCAAGCGCCTAGAACTTGTTAAATTTCAATGTAAAAAAATGCTGCCTGATTTGCTATTCTCTTTTACTTGATAACATTAAAAGCAGTGTTTAATTATTGATAAAATTAAAGAGAAAATGCCAATTTTAACTTACCCGTAAAGAATTTACTTTTTTATGTTAACCTTCCACTAACCTTGCTCAGCAACAAATGTGTTAGCTGGGTTATTTAACATATATATTAATTTTTTTTCATACTTTAGAACAATGATGACCGACGACACCCATTCCCCACACTTTTGATGGACTTGTGCCTAATTTGTGTTATGAGTAAATATGGTATTGTGGTGACTGATATTCTAGTTAATAGTAGGATAGACATTTTTATTACTTTAGAACACTTTTGAAGACCTTGTGTCTAATTTGTTTTGAGTGTAATTCTTTCATATTTTCTACAAGTAAATAATTCAAAGTTTAGTATTTGTTCTGATGGATGCTACAACCCTTAGACTGGTACCGACTTTATTTACCAATTAAGTGTTTGGTTAACGTCTGTAAAAACTAAAAAGACTGAAAGTTTACAACCTGTTCAATAAAGCAAAAAACAAATATATGGTTATGAGTAAATGTGGTATTGTGGTGACTGTGATCATTCTGTCACAAAGACCCCCGACCCCCACCTCCCCCCTTCCACAGTGGGCTTTCATGCCTAAGAGTGGATGCATTCTGGGAATATAATTTTAATTCCCTGAATTAATGTTTCCCGGGATGTATTGCCCTAAATACAATCTGTTCCGATGGATGCTACATCCCATGGATCGGTACCGTCTTAATTCTGCCGGTCTGTGGGTTTGTTCTGTGCAGTTCTAGGAGGTCCACCCTCCCAGGCTTTGCCTTCTCACCCTTTGAGAAGGGGTCAGTTTATTACTAATCGCCTGAGATGCCCCTACCAGGGGAATACCGACGGGGCTGCCCAGGCAATTTTTAAGGGTCTTAAGTACTCTCCCTCTAGGGTACTGACTTATTCAATCCCACTTTCCGATCTTGTGTCACATTTTACCTGTTGGAGGTAGATAAATAAGGCGCTTCTTGGCTGTTTGGCTAGGAAGAAAGTGTAGTATCTGTTCTTCTCGGCATTTTGCCTTGAGATCAAGTGTATTATCTAGTCCCATCCGATAGGTGTCGATCTTACACTCTTAAATCAAAAATCAGACTTTCATTTCTTTTTTTACCTTAATTATATGTACGAAGGATCTCATTATTTGAGAACCTTTTCCTAGACCTAATTCTCTTGTATCAATGCTACCGTTTACTCGAAATTTCCCCCTCAAGTCCCTAAACTCTCCAATTTAATTTGGCTTGAAGCGCACCCTCTTAAATATGGCCTGAGGCGCTCACACCGGCGTATGCCGACACTTTTCCTATTAAGTTTGACCTGAGGCAGACCCACCGACTAATGCCGATGCTCTCCCCTCAAGTTTTGCATGAGGCGCTAACACCGGCTAATGCCGACGCTCTCCCCTCAAATTTGGCCTGAAGCGCTCACACCGGCGAATGCCGACACTCTCTCCTCAAATTTGACCTGAGGCGCTCACAAAATGAAAAAAGAAAGCAAAAAACTACATTATTGATGTATTCATCAACGTTTAGTCTTTATTGTAGACTTCCTCAGGGTGAAGAAAATGCAGAAAAATCATACAGTTATTAATTTTGATTTGCCTGAAATTGTTCGAGTTTCGGCATGGCTGTGGATGAGAAAGGCAAAAAATGAACAACGGCGATTTAGGTTAATCCGTTACTAGCAGTTTATACAGTTCAAGGGAAAAAGAGGAAATGGGGTGACAGCTTGGAGTTGTAAATTCACATATCTATTTTTAGCTTCGGGAGCATGTCTGGGTCAAAATGTTTGAAAGACGAGCTTGGCCGATGGTGTATATGGGGGAAGGGCAGAAGTCTGAACTTATGGTCATGCTTCGAATTAAAAAGGAAAGAAGAAATAAAAAGAAAAACAATTATATTTTTATATGAATGTAAAAGTGTGACAATTTTTTTTGAAACGCAAAGTCTGATTAAAAACGAAAAGTTGTGGCATAAGGAGAGAGGGGGGACATCATACCTATTAGTTTATTTATTCAAGTGTGAATGTATTATTTATTCTTATTTACTTGATTACTTTATTTGTGTTTCATTAATTAATCAATACTTTTTTTTAACAATATGTGGAAACAGTTGTAAAAGGGAGTTGGAAATAATATAGCTCGTTTATTTATTTATGTGTGAATGTGTTTATTTATTTTTATTTAGTTCATTATTTGTGTATTATTAATTGATAAATAATTATTAAAATATTTATGATTATATAAGTGTATGCATATGCAATATGTGAATATAAGTAAAAAAGCAAGAAAATAATATTCATTAGTTTCTTAATTCATGTGTGAATGTATTTATTTATTCCCATTTATTTAATTATTAGTGTATTATTAATTAACCAAATACCATTAACATAATTATGACCATAAAACTGTATGCATATGCAATATGTACATATAAGTGTGAGAAAAGATAGAAATGATATCTAACTGGTTCATTTATTTATGTGTGAGTGTCTTTATTTATTCCGATATTTTAGTTATTTGTGTATATTTATTAATAGAATATATATGGGATGGTAATCCAGGCTCTGATGTTAATTTTCGTTCCACCATAATGAGTTTGCTAATTAACGGAGATGAATTGTAGAAACCATTTCGTTGTTTGATGGTGTTGGAGTTTGTGATGAGTGCTGCTTCAAGGAGTCTGCGTCGAGATTTATTTGATATGAATTTAATGATTTTAACCTGTTCAAAATTACATGAGTGGTCGTGTTGGGCAACGTGGGAGAAAAGTGTGTTTAGGGAGTTGCTATTTTTAATGTCTCTCTTGTGTTCACCGAGCATTCTCCTCGGTTCACGTTGAGTTTCCCCTGTGTATATTTGATGACAATTATTACATGAGACTGTGTATATACCGACGTTGGATGTGGATTGTTTACGGAGGTGTTTTGCAGAGTTTATTGTTTGTTTTATGGTTTGTAATGTAGTTTGTATGTTTCAAACTTTCGCCCCCTTCTCCATATCAATTATCGGCCAAGCTCGGCTTTGACACATTATTATTTATTACCATTCTCCCAAAGGGCATTTTAACTTTAAAATAACATTGGTTCTTTCTAATGTGTTATGAGTTGCTTGTTATTACAAGATTTTGGGTCTTAAATTTCTTGTAGTAAATAATTAGTCTAATTTTATTATTACTATCAATTGGGAATATGTATCGGTGTACAATACTATTTAGGTTTTTTTTCTTTTCATCTTAAGTTTGGTTGCATTTGATTGCAATAGGATATGTTAATATAGTTTGAGTTGTGCTGTTGGATATTGCTATCGTCTTCTTATATAATCAATTCTTCTTAAGTAATCTTCTAATTGGCGATCTTTTATCCTTATCCTCGAGTGGCACCAGGGCCTTGATAACTGGTGACCGATTAGAAAGAAAGCATTTGGTGGTAGTAAAAATGTGACTGGTCGGATATGAAAATAGCATATGAATGGAGCTATAGGCCTATCCTAATAAGGGCGCCTCAGGCGACTGGTAATAAACCAACTTCAAGAGGAGGTAATGACTGGGAGGGTGCACCTTCTAAGACCATGCCTCATCGCGAGAAAAAAGGTCTGATGGTTAAAAAGTATAAATAAAAATAAATGAATAAAATAAAAACAAAAACAAAAAATATTAATAAACAAACATTTGATCTCATCACATCCGTTTTCCTCTGCAACGCTATACATTCATCGCTACAGTCAAATAAAACCTACTTTTGACCAACACACGACACACGTAGATTCGATACGGATACACTCTGAAAAGGAGATGATTATCCTCGAAATATCAGAACAACTGTAGCATTGTATTACACACTATTGATCGAATAATAAACCAATACGAAGAAAAGAAAAAGAAAATTATTTCATTACATTTTGTCTATTTATGTCTACTATCATATTGTTTCTCAGCCAGACATTCTTTCAATGAACTCGGTGCCCGTAACTTTACATTGCATCGTCACAAATGCGTTGTAAACCTAAATTAATAATGATTTCGTGTTATAATTTAAAGTAAGATCGTTTTTAATATATACTAACACGTTCGTACGTCTCTATAAGAGACCATGTCCGTCCCTAGGTCGGTCTGCCACATAAGTTTGAAATAGCATTTTAATCGCTAAACAGACACACACATGAAATGTTATTTTAAACATGTGTGACAGACTGACCGACTGAGGGACGTGCAGGGCCTTTTATAGCGATGCGCGAACGTGCTAATATACGTTTTATTTCCTCCTCCCTCTCCACACATTTAATTCAATCTGTGCAATATGGTTATTTTTTGTAAAGGAGGTGATCAACCACGAAATACTAGAAAACATTCGATACCGTATAATATACTAATGATTGAAGATAAACCAGTAAGTAGGAAAGAAAAAGAAAAATATTTCATTACATATTGTCTCTTTATGTCTATTATCATCTCGTTTCTTATCCAGACATTCTTCTAATCCATCCCACAGCCTCTTAAACCGCAAAGCTATCTATAAACATTCTAAAGTTTATATGTTTGCTTTTACATATCTAATAAATATACTTTTTTATTCGTAGATAGTGTTTTAGATGAACTGATGTAGATACTTGGCGTATTCTGACACTAAGGGGTGGTTTGTCCGAATGAGATATAGTTTAATTCTGTCCTAGAAGGCCACCATCTCAAGCATTACTCTCTCCTTCGGGAAGGGGATTGCTTTATTACTGGTCGCCTGAGGTGCCCTTACCAGGGAATACCGACGGTTTCGATCACAGCTATCTATTAACCTTTCGTGAAGCTAGACTGCCCCCTCTCTCACAAACACACTTCGATTGCTGAAGTTAGAAGCAGGTAAATAGTCATGGCGTAGACGAATTGTCATACACGGCATTATCACGTCCATCACATCATCGAAGTCAAGCAACTGGTCAGTACTAAAATGGGTGACCATTTGGAAATACTAGGTGCCGTATGTAGGATAACTCTTTGCTTATTTCGGCGTTGTTTTCAATCGTCCTGGACTTGTTGCTACTGGAATCAAGCAGTGTCGATCGATGATAGGTGTGGTTGGGGATTTCGACACCTTTTTTTGTTTTGTTTTTTAACATAGTTCACCCCAAACAAGGCAGGCCGCCACTGTAGACGTAAGGGGTTACTGAGAAAAAGAAAAGGGGAAAAGGTAGGGGCGTCAACCTAAATTGGGATCTGCGCAGCGAGATGTCTGTTTACATTAGTTTTAAATTTCTGCATGTCTGTACTGTCGGGGAAAGAGGGGCAGGAAGGGAGTTCTAGAGGCCAGCAGAACGAGGAAAGAAGCTATTTGAGTAGAAGGCTCTCCGACATCTAGGGGCCTCCACAGTGAATGAATGAAATTTAGTTGATTGTCGAGTTAGTCTAGTGAATTTACGTCGAGGGGGCACCAGAGTAGCCAATTCATCGAAGTATTTGTAAAACAAGCACAAGGATGCTACATTGCAGCGATGGGACAGGGACTGGAGCTTGGTTGACAGTGAGGGACCTATTAGGTTGGCGATTCTATTTTGGACCTTGTCAAGGGAGAGATTAGTAGATGATGCACCAGCCCAGATGTGACAACAATACTCCATGTATGGGCGGATGGTGGCTTTGTAGAGATACAGGATAATGTCAGGTGTGAGGAGTTTACTAGCACGGTAGAGGGAACCAACCTTCTTTGCGGCAGCCTTGGCAATGTCTTCAATTTATTTGTTCCAATTCATTTTATCTGTGAATGTTAGGCCGAGGAGTTTGAATGATGAACTTTTGCTTCATAATTGACTTCTCGCGCAGGCACCCGTGCAGGGGGTATTCATTTTCTCTCGTAACTGTACGGGGACAAATTCGCAAGATTTGGGCGTTTAGTTTATCTAAATTATCTCAATTAATAATCATTTTAAATGACAATCTTTTGGAAGTTGAGGGTTGAATCCTTACTACAGGCGATACTTAGTAAGAATAACATAATAATTAACACTACCACCCGATCATGACTGACAGAACAAGAACAACCTACCCTGTGGATTAAATAAAGAGTTCAGTTAAAAATTCCCGATTTCAGTATATATTACCGAATATGAACCAAAGTAAGAATAGTAGCCCAAATAATCAAAATAATACAAAATATTTGTTCCTGTTATGCGTAGACAGGAGTTGCATAGCGTAACGTTATGCATGCTTCTTTTTTCTTTTTTCGTTGTCGTTTGAATACATGAGAAGATTTAAGGGTAACTTACGGACAATATTGCTGGAAATATTCATCAATTGACAGTTCGTAGGTGCACAGTTTGTCTCTGAGGGCCACACTTCGGTTGACAATCAAATCGTAGACATGGGCCACGTTTGTGTAGTGCGTGTAAAAACACGGCAGACCAGCGACAAAGGCTTGAATTTGATACAAATAGATAGAGGTGCAATTAATTATTCATTTATTATTCAATGTACACTAGTCATAGATTAACATGCAAGTGGGTTGCTGCATTAGCAAATTCAGATCATAAATAATATATATATATATATATATATATATATATATATATATATATATATATATATATATATATATATATATATATATATATATATATAAGTACTGTGTGGTAGGGCAGGAACCCCCCAGGTAGAGTGCTCGATTAACTAAGAAATCCGAGATTTCGAAGGATTAAGAGCGTAAATATTTATTTATAAAATACAGAAATTCAATGTAAGATCAGTACCTGCATCCCTACTCCCTCCTTTCTCTACCCCCTTTCTTTCCCCTATACTTCCTGTCCTCCACCCCGACCTCTGCCCTACAAAATTTTTTACACATATTTTTTTATATATATTACACCCCCCCCCTTTTTCTACCTTATTTTAATTAATAACCATTTAATATATATTAAAAATTTAAAGATTAAAGTCTAAATTTAACCCCTTACGCACACATATTTAAAGACCCCCCCCCCCCATTTCACACAACTCACGTCCTACGTGATCTTAGGCGTGACCGAATAAGTTCCACCATTTCTAAAATGTTTATCAGCGGACGATAATCGGGATTAACCTCCCGCTTTGAAACCGACGGTACTGATGTTACATTGAATTTCTGTATTATATATATATATATATATATATATATATATATATATGTCTGTGTATTTGTGTGTGTATGTGTGTGTGTGGTTTTTGGAAAATCGATGGCATGACTTAATATCCAAAACATAATAAAAACTACCCGAAACACTTGGTTTCCGAGTTTTAGGCCATTGAAAGAATATTTATTCTAAACTTCTAACACGTACAATGTACGTGATAGTGCACTGTTATTTCTACATATGGGATAGATAAACACTATCGTCGTGACAGGATAACAGGTAAAATAAGCCTGGGTCTGGTGCTGCCACACACACACCGACAAAAGCACGAAAAAATGATATTAAACAGCTGTGGGGCTCAGAAGAAAGATCATGATCGGTGTTTGGTAGCCAACATGGGAGTCCCGATCAGCATCCTGCGAATATCGCTCCTTCTTATTTCAAGTAACAGAATACAACAGAGAAAATATTGGTAAATAAATATAATCAGCACAAATCAAAGACCACGCAGATGAGAAATCGACCACAAAGGAAATAAGACTGGTAATGGAATGTTATTATAAAAGCAAACTACCACACAAAGAGGCTCATTTAGATATAGAGAACATAATCACAAAGTTATGCCATCGACTTTGCCACCGTGTATACCATCTAACGATGGTTGTCTCGTGTTCTTAGTTGCTAGTATTTTGTTTTGTGGCTGGGTACTAGTCCAGGGTTTGCGCCTAATTTCCGTGACTGCTCGGCAGCAGCGAGCCGACAGCTAACGGAAGCGTCCGAGACCTACCGAGTTGAAAACGAGGCTGTAAACAAAACTGATCAATCAGGCTGCTGCATCAAGCAGCCGATAACTATTTGAAGGAGACGCTTGTTAACATAACAAAAATGAATTTTCAGCAACTTTGCAGCTCGGTTGAATCTCCGGAGGATTTCATGAATTATTGTCAGCAGAAAGCTCTGCTGGCAAAAGCAATGCGTTGTAGGCGATGCGGCCGACTTTGCCGGTTAGCTGCTAGAAAAAGTATAACGGACAGATATGCCTGGAGATGCCCCACCCAGGAATGCCGGGCTTGGATTTCGTTGCGATTGGGGACGTTTTTTTCTAGATCAAATTTAGAGATTTCGACCATTCTAAAGATGATCTACCTGTGGTCCCAGGATATGGCGACTGGTAAAAACCTAAAAAAAAGAATGCGGCGTACTGTCTCGAACCACACAAATGGATTGGAAGAATTTTCTGCGGGAGGTGTGCACCGACCATCTAGCGCGCAACCCCAGACGACTCGGAGGCCCAGGGCATACGGTGGAGATAGACGAGAGTCTGTTTAACCGTCGAAAACACAACGTCGGCCGTGTTCTCCAGCCGCTCTGGGTCTTCGGGGGATACGACCCCGCAGAGAAAGAAGGTTTCCTGGTGACAGTACCAAACAGGAATGCCGAAACCCCCCTTCCAATAATAATCAGACAGTACGTCGCCCCTGGGACCACGGTCGTCTCCGATTGCTGAAGGGCTTATAGCAGGTTAGGAGAGGAGGGATATCGACATCTTACGGTGAATCACACCGAACATTTCGTGGACCCGACGACGGGTGCCTGCACCAATCATGTCGATGGAATGTGGAAGGAAGCGAAGCAAAGGAAAAAAAAATGCGGGACGAGCAGGACCCTAATAGACGGCTATCTGCGGGAATTCATGTGGCGTCAGACATTCAAGAAAGACCCCTTCGACGCCATATTGTCGCAGATAGCCGAACTCTATCCCGTCGGCGACCAACAATCTTCTGCTCCTCCTTCCACATCCTCCTCTTCTGCCTGTATTTCGATAAGCCCTCCCAAAATCCAAGCTCTACCCCTCCGGGAAAAGATCCGAAATTCCCCCCACTCACCCATAAAAAATCTTTAAAAAAGTTTTTAAAAATGCCTAATTTAAAAAAAAAAACAGTTAAAAATATTATTGGTTCAAAAATACCCAAAAATATTGGTTACAAAAATAATTTTTAAAAAAAAGTTTATTTATTTCAGCTATGGGTTTGTTCATTTATTTCATTTTTGTATAAAAAATATATGCATTTCTTCTTTTCGTATATTCATCGTCTTATATTGTTGTCGTCTGCCGAGCCTTCCATTTTTTTTAACGCTATTTTGCAGTTTTGTTTATGCAGCGTCGACCCCAGCCTCGTTTTCGACTCGGCAGGTCTCGGACGCTTCCGTTAGCTGTCGGCTCGCTGCTGCCGGGCAGTCACGGAAATTGGGCGCAAACCCTGGACAAGTACGATGGGATGTTATTACAAAAGCAAATTACCACACAAAGAGGCTCATTTAGATATAGAGAACATAATCACAAAGTTATGCCATCGACTTTGCCACCGTGTATACCATCTTACGATGGTTGTGTCGTGTTCTTAGTTGCTAGTATTTTGTTTTGTGGCTGGGCTATAATTAATCATTTAATTATTAATTATCACAAAGCCACAAAAAAAAAACTACCAGCTACGATCCCACTTGAAAATTGTCAGAGAGCATGAAACAGCTGCCAAGTGGTGGTTAAAACTAAAAACAATGCAATTTTCACGATTATTTTTATCAGGAATGATATACAAATGTTTCTGCATAGCTTACTTGCAATAAGTATATTTTTATAATACTTAGTAATCTCTACAAATGTATTGAGCAATATCAATAAAATACTGAAATATATATATATATATATATATATATATACCTAATATATTATCTATCTCTCTATCTCTCTATCTCTCTCTCTCTCTCTCTCTCTCTCTCTCTATATATATATATATATATATATATATATATATATATATATATATATATATATATATGCATATATATATATATGTATGTATATGTATGCGTGTATATATACAGGGTGTTTCAAAAGTCTTGGGAACATTACAAATGCGTATATCTCATGAACTATTCCAGGTAGAAAAATGAAACTGGTGCCATTTTAAAGCTTGCTTAATCAAGTTTTTGGTCATACTAATGATTTTCGTGTTATCTTTCCAGGTGCAGTAATGGCGTTCTCTAAACAAGACAAGGCATTTTGCGTCCTCCAATTTGCAAAGACTGAATAGTGGACATGTGTTCAGCGTGCATTTCGCAGGAAATTTAAAAAAGAAGCCCCTGAAAGGAAATCCATTGTCAGATGGCATGCTAAATTTGTGAAAGATGGGTGTTTGTGCCCAAGTAAGCGAACAGGTCGCCCTTTAACTTCAGAAGATGCAGTTGAGCAAGTTCGGACAGCCTTTCAGCGGAGCCCCCGTAAATCAGTGAGAAGAGCCAGCAGGGAACTTCAGCTTGCTCCAGCAACTGTCTGGCGTGTCTTAAGGAAACGACTGCAAATGGTACCTTACAAGCTCAAGTTGGTCCAAAAGTTGAAGGACACTGATAAGCCACTTCGCCGTGACTTTTGCATTGCAATGCAAGAGAAGTTGGAAGATAACGGCTTTGATGACCGGCTTGTTTTTAGCGATGAGGCGACCTTCCATCTGAATGGCAAAGTTAACAAGCATAACACTCGCATATGGGGTACTGAGAATCCTCATGAACTTCTTGAGCACGAGCGAGATTCACCAAAAGTGAACGTGTTTTGTGCAATTTCTAAGAAAGGTGTCTATGGACCGTTCTTCTTTGAAGAGGCAACTATCACTGGTGAATCCTATCTCAACATGCTGGAAGACTGGTTAATGGCTCAGTTGGAACAAGCAGAATCTGATGACTTCATTTTTCAACAAGATGGTGCACCACCACACTGGAGTCTTAGAGTAAGGCAGTTTCTTAACACAAGGCTGCCTGGTAGATGGATTGGGAGATCTGGGCGAGGTGATGACGTTCTCATGCCCTGGCCTCCTAGGTCTCCAGATCTTACCCCGTGTGACTTTTTCCTTTGGGGCTTTGTCAAGCAACAAGTCTATGTGCCGCCCCTTCCAAGAGATATTGACGAACTAAAGGCTCGAGTAACGGCAGTTGTGGGAACCATTGACGTCAAGATGCTGGAACGCGTTTGGCAGGAAATGGACTATCGACTAGATGCCTGCCGTGTGACGAATGGTGCTCATATTGAGCAACTTTCAAGATTCCCCACAAAACTTGAAACTTTAACCTTTCCAACGGTACCAATTTCATTTTTCAACTCCTAATAGTTTTTGAGTTATTAAAAATCGTTATGTTCCCAAGACTTTTGAAACACCCTGTATATATATATATATATATATATATATATATATATATATATATATATATATATATATATGCACAATAAACGCAGAATTGACTGCCGAGTTTCAATTTCAACTTGAGGGTATTACTTGTCTAACCCCACTGAAGAGCTGTGATACAGCGAAACAGTCTGTCTGTGGATGACCATATATATATATATATATATATATATATATATATATATATATATATATATATTGCAAGTCTTTTATACCGAAACGTTTGTGTTTCATTCCCGAAAGAAAATCATCAGACTAATTACATGAATTGAAGGTTTATGACCGTTTCTGTAGTTAAGCAATGCATATTCTAGCTACCGACTTATCAGAGTTCCTCTGTATTACCCCCCTCACTACCTATTTATTTCCTTCGGCCGATGAAATGTATTCCCTTCAGAACCGGCGGGACAGTTATAAAAGTGTGGGGGGGGGCTCTCCTAAAAATTGGGGGGCCTGGTTAAACACATGCCTATATAACTTCATTATTGATCACCGTAAAGTAGAGGGGGGAGTAAAAAAGTGTGGAGGGGGGGGGGGTTAGGTCCCCTGCCCCCCCCCCCCCCCGGTGCCGCCGTCCATGCCCTTTGTTTAGTTGGTAGCTAGAGTAGGCACTAAAACTAAAAACAATGCAATTTTCACGATTATTTTCATCAGAAATGAAATACAAACGTTTCTGCATAGCTTACTTGTCATAAGTATATTTTATAATACTTAGTAATCTCTACAAATGTATTGAGCAATATCAAAATAATACTAATATATATATATATATATATATATATATCTATATATATATATACCTAATATATTATCTATATATCTATCTGTCTATATATCTCTCTCTCTTTCTCTCTCTCTCTCTCTATATATATATATATATATATATATGTATATATATATATATATATATATATATATATATATATATGTGTACCATTTGACGTGGTTTAAATCAAATAAAAATATTATATATATATATATATATATATATATATATATATATATATATATATATATATATATATATATATATATATATATTTTTATTTGATTTAAACCACGTCAAATGTTAGGAACAACAGATTCATAACATTTCACCAAAAAACTGTTTTGATTTCTAGCATACAATTGTTTCGGCTTACTAACAAGATATTTATAAAATGCTTCTATCCCCTGTGTATTTATTTCCTGGGGATGATTATCTTCAGTGCTCGTATATAAACAACGAAAAACAAAGAAAAAAAAGAAAATTATAAGCAAGTAAAGCCTGGATTACAGTCCGTACTTATCATCATTGTTAATACTTTTAACTTCGATAGGTCAAAGTGTTGGCATCCACACGCCATGTGCGTTTCGCTATTAGTTTTTTTTTTTTAATCGTTCGTCGTCGACTTAGATATTCATTCCAAATCACAGGAAATATAACCAAATGTTTTTACTCATCGCTTTTTGTTGTTCTGACCTATTGATTTATTTTCACCTCGGTTTTTACCATCAATTTTTCCTTATTTTATATGATTTTCCTATATTATACATTAGTTTGTCTGTTGTCCACTTCCGGAAGTTCTCGTATTTCCACTAGTCTAATGTCGATGTCAGATTATCTGCCCTTTGTTGTGTACGTAGTCACATAATAAATAGCAATAAATTAACCGAGCGCGAATGTAATCCAAATAAAGAAAAGGTTAATTTAAACGATTTTAATAGTTCGGCGATGAAAAAAACGAAAGATTCTTTAATTCAACTGTCGTATTATTTTAATAGATCGGCGTGATAATTCTAGCTTTATTGGAGAAAATGTAAGCGAGCATAACGTCTGGCGTATGTTTGTATATGTGTAAAGGACATTATTTGTGTGTAGGTTGGTTTTGTAATAGCACTGCATTCCCAATCTCATTTCCCTTTGGTTTGTGTTGATCATATTAATTTACCTCTATTTGGTCTGCTATATCCTGTTACCTGAAATAAGGAGGGTGAACATTCGCAGGATGCTGACCAGGTCCCCACGTATGCGATAAAAAGACACTTCGTCTGAGCTTTACGACTCTTATATTTATTTGGTGTAATTGCTTCGTACTTTTGTTGGTACATGTGACAAATTCAGGGTCAAGCCGATTTTACCCGTGATCCTGTCACAGGGATACTATTTATCTATCCCATGTGTAGAAGAAACAATGTACTATCACACACATTGTACGTGTTAGATGTTTACAATAATGAATATTGATCATTATTTGTTTCAATGGCTTATAACTCAGAAACCAAACGTTTCCGAATCTATGTTTATGGAAAAAAAAAATTTTATTTGCACATATTGAACACAATCCTGAAAATATGCTATCGATTTTTCGAACCCTCTGTAGGTGTTATTGTTTTTGTTGTTTCTTTTTCGCTGTGACTTATTTTCAGATTGTTTTCATTGAAAAGAAAAGGTCTAAATTCAAACGCTTGTGGATCTTATTCTTTTATGTTTAAAATTGGAAAGGCGAATTTATTTCTGAATGTTAGCAATGAAAAAAAATCGTAAAAGTCAGAATATAATGTAGTTTATTGAGTTGCGTTTAAATGTATGAATGATTGCAAAGACAAACTTAAATTCAAACGATTCTTGCTTTTATTTACGATTTTTAAGAGGTCAGGGATGTAATATGAGAATCGTGTTAACCCCCAATCACGACCATCTTCGATAAAGAATGAGTTAAGTTTAATTTTAGTCGATGAAAAAAGGTTTGTTATTTCTTGTTTTCGTCAGCTATAACTATCAGCCCATGGCTGTAGATAAAATATATGGACATCGTAACAACAGTTGGAAAATAATAAGAAAATGTCAAAGTAATTACAACATGATAAATGTTCCGTTTCGTTTTTGTAAGAATCGTAATGGCGACGATGGTCTGTCTGTCGTGAATAAACGAAGGCCCTTGTACCTGCAAAAATAATCTACGCTTGTAGAATGTAATATAAACACACGTGTAAGTGAGGTTTAGAAGAAAACGTATTTTATCTAATATTGTGATAAGCAATTAATTGAGAAAAATAAGTAGTTTATTTGCAGAAATATGTAAGAAAACAGCAAAACTTTATTTTTATTAAGTGCGTTTAAGCTCACGTTATTATTTAGGTAAAAAAGCAAAATATATCCACTCTAATAGCATTCTCAGTCGAAATAAGTATTTTCAACAAAGAAAAACCGAAGCGAAATAAATGTTATTAGTGCCAATAACATGGTGGAAGAAAAAAAGATAAGCTAGTCTGAAGCAAATATCGACATAGCTATTTACGTCGGATTTTAAAAATTGACAACATAACCTTATATATATATATATATATATATATATATATATATATATATATATATATATATATATATATATATATATATATATATATATATATGCATTTATATAAATATTTATAAGCGATAAATCATCACGTATTTCAGAAAGGTCCTTCGTTGCTTAGTGATAAAAGCACGCGATGACTGCCTCTGTGGTCGTAGTTTCGAATCCTGTCATAAACAGTACCGCCGATGAGCCACAGTAATGGCAGAACACGTATCAGTGGTAAAGTAAAATATATATGCACTCCTTTTCGAATATGTATAATTAAGAGGGAGTAATTTGGAACGAATTTGCTGTTTTCTCTTGACTAATAGGATGGGTTGTAATTTCTGGTATATCCATATGCTTCGTATAATATACTCCGAATTTTTTAAGAATAAATGTTAATATGTTGAGTAGAATTGTTTATCTATTGGAAACTTATCTTAAACGTAATTCTGATAATAAGTAAAGATGAATCTTGAAAACACGCGTACATACTGAGGGCGTGTTGACTATTTATTTCCTGGTCGCGATTTGAATATTTGACATTCTAATGAATGTTTTTCGAATGGTACCCTATATATAAGGTTCATCATCTTTCTACCTTCTTACAAAAGCTAAAAATAAAAAATAAAGATAAAAATTTAAAACATCTATGAAAAATCCCTCCATTCGGATAAAAATAAATTATTTAATTGCCATATTTTTAAATAACTTTTTAAATGTAGAACTTCTTAATAAACATAAAATTCGTTACAATAAGACAATACTAATATTAACTATATGAAATTAAAAAAAACATATACAAATAGATCAAAAAAATAAAAAATAAGAAAGCTGAGACATTTAAATCTTTAAGTACACGATGTTAATTATGTCTTAATAAGAAGTTAGAAATTATTAACTTCAGTGTTGAGGAAAGCTGCTCAATAAAAGGTCAGACAATTCGATTGATTATGTCTGCACATCAAAATATACACGTTAAAAATACCCAAATGATTTCGTCATTCTGGAACACGCGACATTTGAAGAATGGGTAAGATAAGTTTCAGGGCTTTCACTTTGGATTTGAGTATACATGCGCATAATATTTTTGTGTGTTGGACGTATGATACTTATTATTTGGGTATTCTTGCGTCTATGTGCTCGTGATATTATAGAAGTGTTTGTATGCGTACGAGTGGAATGTTATCCATGGGTGTCTTGGTATAGCAATAAATGTGTGTTTATGCATGTGCGTATATATATATATATATATATATATATATATATATATATATATATATATATGTAAGTATACGTGTATATATATATATATATATATATATATATATATATATATAAGTGTGTATATATTTGTACATATGTTATTTCTAGTATTCATGTGCGTATAATTTATATGCATACGTATTGGGGAATTATTTTGTAATTTTCTATAAGCTTATGTAGGTAAATGTCTTAATATTGATATGTGTATTTCCGTATGAATATACACGTGTTAATATACGTAGTTTGTTGTAGCGAGTCGCATTATCTAGTTACCCTTTCAAGTGTCCACATGTTGCATTCTGGTATGAATTAATTATATAAAATGACACAAAGATAAACTTTCGTAATAATAAAATAGGATTAATAAGTACACGAACGAAATGAAAGGCCGCTTGCAACATTGCTTGTGACAACATTCATAGAACGAAATGAAAGGCCGCTTGCAACATTGCTTGTGACAACATTCATAGAACGAAATGAAAGGCCGCTTGCAACATTGCTTGTGACAACATTCATAGAACGAAATGAAAGGCCGCTTGCAACATTGCTTGTGACAACATTCATAGAACGAAATGAAAGGCCGCTTGCAACATTGCTTGTGACAACATTCATAGATCAGTTTCACAAAACTTAATAGCTTACCTACGTTAATGATATTCTAAGTAACTTTAGAAAAATTGGCTATAATTAATTTTTTAAATATAAATGTTTATCTTAAATCTGACACGGGTAGAGCCATGAAGAAATGTCTGTTTATTAATTTCGTAAGCGGAAGCATATCTCCAGCGGACGCAGTAACTAATGTATAGTATTTAAATAAAATATTAAATATTCGCTTTTGTATGTCTTACAATCGAGCAGTGTTTTTCTTGCTGGCACGAGACACATACTATATATAGTATTTCATCAACGAAATATAATACAAATATAAAAAAAACGAAATCAGAACACGTGGAATATATAAATGTACAAAGTAAATAGAAAGTTGTTACTTACTCTCTTTGTCATCGCAAAGTCCCGTATAAGCTATTCGGATAGATGCTATGTCCATTCCCATGATCAACATCTGTTGGTAGTATTGGACACAATTGCCGGCTGCGGTACTCATGCAACGGAAAGCATCGTCTTTCTTCCTGTAAACAATGCGTGTACAATGTCATTACGTTGGTCGCACTTACAAATTCCCAAGTAATGATACGTGCATATAAGTACCACAGGAATCTGTGTTATCTTCAAACAAAAGTAACAGCGTTGCAATATAAAGAAATCCAAGAAATAAAGATGGCACAATATACATAAAGTTTGAAGTATCAATAACAGAATTTAAAGTAATAATACAAAGATTAGAGGAAGATGTGATGCTGACAAGTTCGGTAGTCTAACGATATTTAGTGTTTGCTAAATAAAATACCGTCAAAATACAATTATACCAAAAAGTGTTAGCGTCTCCTTGACACGAGAATAATGAAAGACAGAGAGTAAGAAGGGGAAAGAGGGGTAAGAAAACGGAGAGCTTACCAATCAAAAAGTGGATCTTTTGGTCGAGCCAGCAGCGAAAAGGAAGACAATTACACATTGTTCTTCATTTTATATCTAACTAGCTGTCTATACCCGGCGTGTCCCGGGAATACAGGGAAGTCATTTCCGTTTTTAACTTTTATTTCGTTGCACATTTTAAAACTTATACAGAAAACGAAATAAAACTTAGTTGTAAGGTAGACAACTCCTATTTATTCTTCAATCTTAAATATGAGTTATCCCCATTGCTGATTTTAAATGTTTCATATTACCTGTTGTTTGAGTTGGACTAAGTAATGTTTAAATAATTTTTAGTATGTTATTATATTGTTACAACAATAACAAATGAAAATTGATTTGCCAGTTATTTATGTCTGACTTTAAAAATCTGATAAACTAACTTTATATGTTAGATTTCTTAAGAGCAGGTAAGAGCTTAATATTTTGTTTTCTACTAAGTTTTAGCATTTATTAAGAGTATGAAGCATGCCTGTGTGCTTGCACGTACAGTCTTCTTCTAATACTTGACAACTAAACTTGAGATAGCATTCAGAAACCCAACTGAGAGAGTATACACAGAGACAAGGGGAGTGATTTTATATATGCTTATCTGGCGCAGCTAAGTGTTTAATCGATTTGGTTTAGCATTTATTAAAAGCATTACAGCATGAACAACTACATGCTTACAACTACACTCGTCTCTCTTTATGTCTGATAAGAATACTTGAGTATATATATATATATATATATATATACAGGGTGGGCCAAAATAAGTGTCCTATCTTTAAATTTGAATAACTTGAATTTGAATAACTTCCACAAAATAAAAGTTAAACTCACCAAACTTTATGTGTGTGTAGACTGACCGTTCCGAGATTTTTTGAAATAAACAAAACAAAATTTTAGCCGAAAAACACTTCTTAAAACTTACAAAAACTAAAGTATTGTTTTTTACACTGTTTTGAGTTTTTCAAGCAAAAATAATGTTTTCTAAATGAGGGTACGTTCCTTAGGGCTAATACGGCTCATGCTTGCTTCGGAAGGGGTCCTTTACTTATTCTAAAAAAAAAAATTTTTTTAAATCAATAAATAAAAAAGTTATGAATTTTTAAAAATAGGACCCTTATTTTTGCCCACCCTGTATATATATATATATATATATAATCTCTTCCTCTGAGATAGGTTACAAAAAAGAGTCTCTAACCCAATTGGTCCCGTACTGTCTACCAAGCTCCATTCTTTGTTCCATGCCTGTGCTTGTTTTATTTACCTCGCCAGGAGGTTAGGTACAAGGCCAGTTTTATCTTACTCCCACAAGGTAAGATGTGACCCAAGGTCGGGTCGGGAAAGTGGGACTTGAAAAGCCAGCGCCCGAGAAGGTGAGCACTCTGGCCATTAAAAATTGCCTGGACAGCCCCGTCGGTATTCTCCGGTAGGGGCGCCTCAGGCAGTAAGCAATAAACTTACTCCTCCCCAGGGAGGGGAGGCAAAACCTGGGAGGGTGGACCTCCTAGAACTGCACAGGACAAACCCATAGACCGGCGTAAATCAAGCACCGAAGGCCAAGACATGGGCTTCAGTATCCATCGGAACAGCCAGAGCTGTCTTGGTTAAAGACAGCGAGAGGGGTGTGGCCGCGAAGGGCACCCCTGTGATAGTGGGCAGCACGGACGTGTGCGCCCCAGTTGCGAGTTCGGGGAGTGTCGCGCCAAGCGACACTCCAGTCCGGTCGGTGGGGGGAGACACGCTTGAGTGCTCCCCAGGAGGTGTTGCCCCGCAGGGCACCTCTGGATCTGTGGTAGGGAGTGTCGTGCCGTGCGACACTCCAGTCCGGACGGTGGGGGAGACACGCTCGAGTGCTCCCCAGGAGGTGTTGCCCCGCAGGGCTTTTCTGGAGCTTTGTTGGGGAGTGTCGTGCCGTACGATACTCCAGTTCGGTCGGGGGGAGACACGCTCGAGTGCTCCCCAGGAGGTGTTGCCCCGCAGGGCACCTCTGGATGTTTGTTGGGGAGTGTCGTGCCGTGCGACACTCCAGTCCGGTCGGGGGATGGCACCCGAGTGCTCCCAAATCTATTCGGTTCTCGATTCGGGGATTACCACAGCCGGTGGCGCCCCAGTTTCAGGTTCAGTGCCTGATAGCGACCCACAATTGCTTTTCGGGGATTTCGAAGGGATCCCAAGAGTGGCCGTTTCTCATTAAGAGTTTTTTGCCAATTACGATAACACTCCTTTTGAAAACGGTCAAACAAATAAACTAACCAGGAGCCATTCTCTAGATTTAGAGGTGGCTCAAAATGTAGGGTGCTCCTAGGATGATTCATCATCAGACGCTTCTGAGAGGGAAGTACACCAACGTTCAAAGCATAGAGGGAAAGAGAGGAGGGAGGCCTCTAAAACAACAAAAGAGGCATGGCCAGCACTAAGCAGCTCTGGCTCTCCAATCCCTGCTGGTCAGAGCTCTCCAACGAAGACGGCTCCCAAGGCCTCCGGAAATTCAGCAGGATGGGGACCCCAGACTCAAAAGACCCCAGAGGAGTATCGTCAGCTCTTCAGGGAGAAATACGAGCCTTATACCGAGGGGAACAAAATCAAACTTGTTCCCGGTACCCTGGAGAGTCTGAGACTGCGTATAGTCTCATTGATAACGTTGGACGCCAAGTTTAACGGTCTGACTGGGGTCAAACAGGACATCATGTACAACTTGCTGGGTGACCTGAAGATCCCTGCTACGTACATCATGCGAAGATCCTACGCCATGTGGGACATTTTGCTCCTGACCAAGGAGGAGGCTGAGAAAATGTCAATGAGCGACAGGACCTGGAGACATATCCGAATAAAACCGGAATACATGGCGCAAAGGCGGACAACCGTTACAATTCTCGGCGTCCCATGCTGTATTGATGCTGAACATTTGGGAGCGATCATGTCACAATATGGTGACGTCGAGGCGGTTCTACCAGTCCGCGGCCCCCGGAACATCTTGACGGGGGAATTTAAATTCCAGATGAGGGTCACCCACGCAAACTTCCTGAAAATCCCTGCACAACTGCAATGTGAGACCTGGTCCATGTCTATCATTGTGGAAGGACGAAGGCCACATTGTTGACACTGCCAGACGCCGGGACATATGGCAAAGGACTGCCCTAAAAGGAAAACAGCAAACCCCCCGGCGGCTGTGCCAAAAACACCTAAAGTGCCGGAGAAGACGTCAAAACACCCGGCGGCTGTGCCGAAAACATCCAAGGGGCCTGAGAAGACATCAACGCCAGCACCAGAAGCAGCAGCAGCCGCTGGAGTGGAGACTCCCACAAGTGATGGTTTCCAGGTGGTTTCTAGAAAAGGGAAGAAACCAGCTTCCAACCCTAACCCGAATACACCATCGATGTCGGTAAAGAGGAAGCTCCCGGAAAACTCATCGGAGTCCGAGGAAGATACAAAAACAGAGGAGGAGAAGAGGGCCGTGGAGAGAGTTGAGGAGCAGAAGGAAAAAGGGAAGGACTCAAAGGCCAAGAAAATTAAAGAAAACAAAGAGGAAGAAAAGAGGGAAGAAGAGGGGGAAAATGGACAGCCTTGACAGTGACATTGCCCAACCGCCCTCAGAATCGGTCGAGCAACCCCCCCCCTCCCCTTTTGAATACCCCGGAAGAGAGTTTGGTTGCCGCAGCGGAAGAGACTACGGAGAAGCCCGAACTCGCGGCAACTATTGTTGAGGAGCCGGAAGAAGCTCCCACCCAAGAGCAAAAACCTACTCCTCCATCGGTCGTCAGACAAGACAAGTCCAAAAAGTACCCTTTCAAGCCCGGCGAGAGGATATGCGAAGCGAACGCCTCGCGAGTCTATTCCGACCTCAACGGGAGGCAAAAAAAGTACCTTCGACAGCTGGAGGCTTTTAGCCATGTAAGGGGTAAACGCGTCGACAATCCCCAAAACTTCAAGGAAGCCCCCATGATCATCACCTTTGTTCGCCAAGATAAGGGCAGCAGGGCGAGGGCCCTTTGGAGAATGTTGGAGGCTGGCAAGGGGGCAATTCCCGGGGTGAAGCTAATGAATGAGGAGCACCCGTCATTGACTAAATTAAATTTTAAATGTCCAGGGAGGGACCCCATTTATGTTCACCCCTCATTTTTTCGGGCATTGAAACTTACTTTCCCCTTGGACGTGGGAGGTCTGGCAAGTGACGGACACTTTTCGTCCGAACTGCTGGCCGGCAGTCTCGGTCAGGCCTTCGGCGTCCTCACTCCCGAGGACTTTGGCCCCGTGTGTGACACTAACTGATGGGGATCACGAATTTAAACTTGGCTTGTTGATATGTGAGTGGCATGAGATCCCGAAGCAGAGCTGCTCGCGTGCTGAGGGATCTCGTGGCCCGTGAGGTAGATGTAGCTGCGATTGAAGAGACCCACTTCGGTTCGTATGGGGATTGTGATGTGCTGACTGACGACTATGACGTCTACTCAGCATATGGCGATGCTCATAGTTGTGGCATCTCTTTGTTAGTGAGACGCACCCTGCCTGCGACGGTGAGCGTTGTTCATGCGGATGCGGTGGGACGACTGGTCGTGGTCGATGTTGCCGTTGAAAACAGCAAGTTTCGGATCGTTGCGGTTTATGCGCCCAACATTGCTGGCGAGAGGGTTTCCTTTTTTCGACGGTTGGAGGCGTTCCTCAAGGGTCCGGAGCGAGTAGTTTTAATGGGGGACTGGAATGCTATCCTAAACCCCAAGATAGATAAGGTCGGTGGGAATAGAGGGTCGGCGAGGTGTGAAAGCAGTCTGTCTGACCTGATGGCCTCATGCGATCTTGTCGACAGATTTCGCGTTGATCACCCAGGGCGGGAGATGTGGACGGGGCATACTAGCGCGGCCTTCTGTCCGAGTACTTACTTGGACAGAATGTTAGTTAGAAGAGGCGACGTAGATTTCATATCTTGTCCCACGTTCACTTGGTTAGGACATTCGGACCATAAATTGGTTATGGCCCGGTTGAACTTAAGTGATAGGCCTAGGTTGGCTGGGTACTGGAAGTTTAATACCTCCTTACTGGAGATACGCGACTTCCGGGAACAGCTAACGTTACTACTCCAGCGGGGATTAGTGGGGGTGGTTATCGGGAGTAGGTACTGGGTTAAAACTAAGGCTCAGGTTAGAAACTTTTGTGTCCGCTACAGCCAGCGCCTCGCTCAAGATAGGGCTAGGACGCAAAAGCGAGTAGAAGATAAGATGACCCGGGCGGTGGCGGGGGGGGGGGGGTCCCCTAGAGATAGCTTTAATTACGGGGGACCTCAATCGCTTGGCTAGCGAGCGATACGAAGGTCAAGTAGTTAGAGCTAGGTTAAAGAAAGTCTCTAACGAAGCCGTGAACGTTGACGCTGTTGAGCGTAAGGCTGCTTTATGTCGTGGTTCGGATGGGCACATTCGGAAGGTGAAAAACCTGGAAGGACATACCCTGGTATCGTCTCGTGAGATCTGTGAGGGGTTCCGTGAGCATTTGGAGGAACGCTTCACCCAACTGCCCAGACTCCTCGGCCAGGAATTTGACAGCTATTTGGCTGACTCGCCCCGCCTCGAGGCGGCTCGAGCAGCTGGCTGTGATGGCAGGATTACGGAGGGCGAGATCGTTACTGCGTTGAAGCAGGTCGGCTTGAACAAATCTCCAGGACTCGATGGTCTGCCGTACGAAATGTATTTGAGGCTGTCGCCCATGTTTGTCCCAATTCTGAAGGATGTGTTTAACCACTGGTTTGTTCAGGAGTCAATCCCTGGACAGGTAACCAAAGGAGTGGTCACATTACTGAAGAAGAGGGACCAACCTGGTGGGGGAAATTTAGACGACTACAGGCCCATAACTCTGCTAAACACAAAGTTAAAGATTTTGGCCCGCGTTCTTGCGAACCGCCTGAAGGTTGCTATTGGTGATTTGATCAAGCCTGAGCAGAACTTTGCTGTGATGGGGAGGTCGATTCAGAAAAACTTGCATTTGATTCGCATGATCATAGAGGGGACAGAAAACGACGCTGAAGCCGCGCTGATCAATTTAGATCAGTCCAAGGCTTTCGATAGGGTCGACCATGGTTTCCTGAAAGCTGTTTTAGCGGCTGCCGGTTTTGGTCCGGACTTCCGCAGGTGGATCTCTATTCTGTATGACTCGCCGACGGCAGTGGTGCAAGTCAATGGAAAGAGGTCGAAATCGTTCGTTGTTTCTCGGTCGGTACGTCAGGGTTGTCCGCTGTCGCCCCTGCTCTCCATCCTGGCGTTGGAACCCTTCCTTCGCAAATTAAGGGATCAGGCGACAACACCAGTCCTGCGCGGGATCGCTATCCCTCCTCGCAAAGCGCGAGTCAGGGTTTACGCGTTTGCCGATGATGTCACCGTTTTCGTGTCGAGCCGTACTGACATTCGAACGGTGATTAAGGCGCTCGCTCGGTACGAAGCGTGACAGGGGCCATAGTCAACCGCAGCAAGTCGAACGGCCTGCGGTTGGGTGCCTGGAGCGGAGAGACCGCTCTTCCAGGTGACTTCAGTTGGTCGGATGGCCCGGTTCGAATCCTCGGCGTGTGGTTCGGGCCGGGCCTCCAACTGGAAAAGAACTGGTCGGAAGTACAGACAAAGGTCGAATCGTCGGTCCGGGCTTGGATTCGAAGGAAGCTTTCCTTAAAGGACAGAGCGGAGGCGTGCGCCACTTACGTCTTTTCTCTCATCCTTTACCGGCTGTCTGTACTACCACTGCTTGCGGCCCGCCTTATCGGTTTCACGTGCTTACTCTTCTCGCTTCTTTGGAAGGGCCGGAAACCGTACGTCCGCAGACAGGTCTGTACTCAAGTTCCGAGTGTGGGAGGCTTGGGGATGCCTGACTTGGCATGTCATCGACATGCCGAGAGACTGGCTTTCCTGAGTCGGACTTTGATAGAAGACACTCCGTGGGTCCCTGCGGTTGGGAGCGCCTTTCCCAACCTCATACCCGACCTCTCGGTCGAAGGTCGACATAGGCCGAGAGGGGAGCCCTTGTTCTTCGCCGAATGCCGGGCCGCGCTTAGAGCGTTGCCGGGGTCCAGTAACCTTGCCCGGTCTAGGAAGAGACTATATCGGGATCTAGTGGAGGGTACCGCTTCGGACCCACTTGAGGAGCGGCTTGGATTGTCGAGGGAGGAGGCCCGCTCCCAGTGGAATTGGGCGCCAGGCCAGAGTTATCTCAACAATTCTGAGTATTCTCTGACCTGGCGACTGGTTCGGAACGCACTGCCCCTCTATGGCAGATTATGCAGAGACGGTTTAAGGGACATCCCCTTATGCCCGCGCTGTGAAGACAACGAAGAAGAAACGGCCGAGCACGCCTTCTTCACCTGCAGCAAACTTCGACATCTCTGGGGATACGTCAGGGAGGTGACGGCCTGCATCGACGCCGAGCAGCCGATGGTCCTGGATGTAGCATCTGTCATCAACAACGCAGCATCGCCGTGGTCTGGGGAGAAACGAATGGTGTTTCTAGCCATCCTAGCCGTAGCAAGACTAGTGACGTGGGTTACACGTCTTGATGAGGTTCATGGGTGGGATCTGTTTCGGATCGGGATCTGGTAGTTTACTTTAAACACCAACTTAAAGTGAAGATCAGATGCGATTGGAAACGATTACATCGCATGGATTTCAATAGGAGATGGGTGCATGACACTAGTTTGTGCATCCGACGAGGCGCCAAGTTTGAGTTCGTGTTCCCTCCATAGTTATGGCACACGCGGTACTGGGTTTCTACGGAACCCACCCCTGTAGAGTTTTTTGATTTATTTAAAAAAACTGGTAACCTCTTAAACTAGTAGGAATGAGAGTTATCCCGTCCCTATTTTATTTTTGCCGGCACTAGACAGCTTCCAAAGATTCCCACTTCCACTGTTTTATTTTGTCCCCGGTCTTTTTGAACCCCTTGGCATTACTATCTTGGAAGACGCCATCCACCCCATGATCCCATTCCCGATGAATTTATATTTTGAACACCCCTCTCTTAAGGTTTGTAAAATCTTCATCTGTAGATAAAGATGAAGGTTGTCCGAAGGAACTCACCTGCCTAAATAAATCGGCCTTTGGCTGGGATCAAAGTGTAGTATCTGTTCCGATGGATACTGCACCCTATAGACTGGTATTGTCTTGGCCTTCGGGGCTTGATTCCGCCGGTCTATGGGTCTGTCCTGTGCAGTTCTAGGAGTCCACCCTCCCAGGCTTTGCCTCCCCTCTTTGGGGAGGAGTAAGTTTATTGCTTACTGCCTAAGGCGCCCCTACCGGGGAATGCCGACGGGGCTGCCCAGGCAATTTTTAATGGCCAGAGTGCTCACCTTCTCGGGCGCTGGCTTTTCAACCCCCACTTTTCCGACCCGACCATGGGTCACATCTTGTGGGAGTAAGATAAAACTGGCCTTGTACCTAACCTCCTGGCGAGGAGGTAAATAAAATTCTCGCTCTTTGGCTGGGATCAAAGTGTAGTATCTGTTCCGATGGGTACTGCACCCCATACACCGGTATTGTCTTGGCCTTCGGGGCTTGATTTACGCCGGTCTATGGGTTTGTCCTGTGCAGTTCTAGGAGGTACACTCTCCCAGGCTTTGCCTCCCCTCTTTGGGGAGGAGTAAGTTTATTGCTTACTGCCTGAGGCGCCCCTACCAGGGAATGCCGACGGGGCTGCCAAACATTTTTTGTAGGTCAGAGTGCTCACCTTCTCGGGCGCTGGCTTTTCAAACCCCACTTTCCCGACCTTGGGTCACATCTTACCTTGTGGGGGGAAGATAAATAAAGTCTAATGCTAAAAATACAAGGTCTTATTATATTGATTCTCGTCTGTCACGTTTTAGTTTGAAATGGAATTTATATCGATCTGCCATTCCTCAGTCGAAAAAGCACTTTAAAATAGCGTTTATGTCGGTCTATCACAGTCAAGTTTACAATAGTATTTTCGTCGGTCTTTCACGCTTCAGTTTGAAATGACAGTTTCCTTGGTCTATCAGACTTGTTTAAAATACCATTTTTATTGGCTTGTTATTCTGAAGTTTGAAAAAGCATTTACGTCCGTCCGTCTGTCACGCTTAACTTTGAAATTGCATTTTTGCTTGTTTGTCACGTTTCAGTTTGAAATAACATTTACGTCGGTTTGTCACACTTCCGTTTGAACTAGCATCTTCGTTAGACTGTAGCGCTTCACTTTAAAATAGTATTTCTTGCTGCAAAGATGCAGCTTAACGATATCCATTGTTGTTTTTACATACTTGCAAAGGTTTTCAATCATTTCAGAAGTAAAGTTGGACGGTGTCAGCGACTCTTGATCAATATCCTTCTGTGCAAGGCATTCGACGTAAGTGTTCAGGGTTTCTTCCAGGCAGCAAAGACTAAACGGTATCCATACTAGCAGAATGTCTGAAAGAAAGTCAAGAATGGTAACACAAGTTTTAAAAATAAAAAAGTAATTTAAAAAACAGAAAAAATAGAAAGAGAACCCAACAAACATTTATTTATGTAGATCATATTTTTTTAAAGTTACACAAGGCATTCATAAAAATAGTCTTATATGTTTCTCCAGACCTCCTAAACACTACCCCGGTCTAATAATACAGGGTGACCCCTTCCCCGAAAATGACATACATGGAATTGTTGGTAACATTAATAATTCTTTTCTACAATCCTACCATATTTGGTACAAAATAAACATCAGTCTATGCCTGACTTGTTCACCAACTTTCAATCATGAATATATAACAGTCTTTATTTTATCGGCGTTTAATAACATCCAGGAACACTTTGTTAATTGTCTCATCAGTAGGAAGTGTGACCCTAAATGGGTTTCCCACTCACCGGTGTGACGTAATCACAAAGTTAGATTTGTTATTTAAATATGTAGCATTAGACAATGCGAAGATATATTTTTTTCTTTTAAAATATTATTTTGTCTTCCAGCTTGAGAGATAGTAGAAAAAAGGGAAATATCGCCGAGCGGATATATATATATATATATATATATATATATATATATTCCTTTTTAAAACTTTTTTTGTTCGCCGGCTTGAAAGACGAAAGGACAAATATAGAATAGTGGTGGAGCAAGTGTATGTTTCTGTGTGTCCCCTTCCCACTTCTGAGTCTTAAGAATGTGACAGTTGAGATGAAAGGATTGGTCGTCTTGCTATTTCTGTGGAGGTCGCGTGTACTCCGCGACCCGTCTCCCTACCCCAAACTGACATCCGGTCCAATACCAACTGCTGAACGAATAAGAAACAAAGAAAAAGGGATGAAAAAAGGAAAAAACTGCTTAACAGAAAAAAAACTTATCCCAGGTTTGGGAGCGAACAAACGTGGCATTAGTCACCCCGGAAAATCACGACAGAAAAAAAACTCTTGGAACGGACGCCGTGCATATTGGAAATTGCAAACCTGTCTGGACGCCAACACAAAGAGAACGCCGAGGACATATCCTGTTAAATGCCAAAGTCATACCGAAGAACAGTCGGCTAACAAGATAGCCAAAGCGTTCTAAGTCGATAAAATATTTTCTTGCCCCCCCCCCCCCCAAACCATTAACGACACCCCGACGGTAAATACTCACAACTGCTCGAGGATTTACGAATTTTAAAACTGTGAGTCAGTCCCCTTTCTTTCTCTCAAGCTGATACGCATATCTTTTGCTTGGCCTAATTACCTATCCGTTAAGACCCCATCCTGTATTATTTTGTTTTGTTTTGTATCTTATCCCTTCTCATACACTTTTATAAATAAACATTGTCATCTTAACTTATGTGGATCTTCAGTTTTTTCACGAAGTATTTGTCGTCTGTCATTCGTACGGTTATTTGAAGAATGTAGTGTTATTGCCTTGTTTATGGACCGGAATGAGAACACGGGCAATGGGGTTGCTTTTATAGCCGCCCCTGGAAAGAAATGAATTAATTCTGTGCGTGAGATAACGCCATATTTGTTTTTCAGAGACAAAAGAAATTCGGGTAGTGGGCCCCAACAAAAAGAGAAGGCAGAATAGTTTTAGTGAGACGGTTCGTGAGAGAACCGGACGACAGGGCACGCTTCTGTTCTACCCCCAACGAAAACATCACATCAGTCCGTTTGTATTTTTTTTTCGCCAGAACTTAGAACAGAATTTTCGCTGACAAACGAACAAATCGCCCGAAGTCCGTCGGTCCAAGTTGAACTTTAATATTACCGAATTGCATTGTTTTGATCGCTCATGGTCTAAACAAACACAACGTGAAAGTGAGTGATCACTGGACCAGACGTTTCGGCATCTGCGACTTCGTCAGGGCGGCAACTTTTCTCGAGCAGTACCGGGTGACAACCGGACCCAGAAGCGGCCGAACTGGTGACATCACAAAAGCTGGAGAAGTGGGGTACTTATACACTGCCCCCTGGGATGTATCGCTTTTTTTGGTACAATAGAGATTTGACCTTGTTTAGTCTGTTTAGGCAGTAATTTGTCAAAAACGGATCTCATTTTTCGCGCAAACATCATCTCTGCGGGAGATAATGAGGATGGTATGTTAACGTTTGGCGTAATCCTGTACAGTTGTAAAAACTGCTGAAGGGCCGTTTCTGTGCGAGTACTGCGAGCGTTCCGCATGGCCGTTTGACCTAAGATGATATGGAGGAGTCGTAATGTGTCTGATCTGGAAGATCTCACAGAATTCTTTGAAGTCAGAGGACATAAACTGTGTTCCATTGTCACTGACCAAACAATCAACCATCCCAAAATGGGCGAACAATTCGTGCAGAAAGTTGATTGTTACCTCCATGGTGGTATATTTACATCGTAACACTTTGGACAACTTGGAAAAACTGTCCGATGTCCTCCGAATCCTGCTTAACACTAATAAATCGTTGACAGTGTTCAGCTAATTTCTGCAGTGTTAAGTTCGGTTCATTTTCTAATTTATTTAGAACTCTACGCTTTATTTCAGCGTCTTTTCCTGATACCAATCCCTAAACGAAAATTAAACATTTAAAATTATCAGCACTAAGTTCGGATAATTTAAAGTCGTCGCAGTGCTTAATTACTACTGATGCGAACGTTGAATAATATTGGTCGTCTTTTTTTACCAGGTTTAAACACTTTCAGCGTTTGTGAAATAACGAAGTCTTTGGGCTGAATAGCTCTGTTAGAAGTTTGACGGAACAAGAGAAGTAGTACGTCAGTACTGACTGTCAGTGTAGACTGGGGTTGAACTCAAACGCTGAGAAGCCTATGCTTATCGCACCTATTTAGAATGGACGAGTCCAAAATGTATGTTATAGGTACGGCACCATAACATTTAGAATACTAAGTAATATCATAAAATTGTTTTTTATATTTATTAAATGAATAAAATCATTCATTTAAATACCTATCTGAGACCTTCGGTGTTAAAACACCCTTTTCAAAGAGTATGTTCTTGTTTTAATTGTTTATAGTGATGGTATTAACCCCACGGGGTTGCCCACTCGTGGATATCGCAAAATGAACGTCCGATCTTATTGACGATTTTGGGAAAGTGAAAATCTAATGTGATGATGCGTGATTAGCGTTTATTTTTTAACAGTAGGGTCAACATATCTTAGAATATACTTACTGGTGTAATTTGAAATCATTTTGGGACAAAAACAGAGTAAAAAATACTTATACTCGGGGACAGGTTTGAACCATGAACCTCTGTCTCTAAGTACGATGTGCCAATAGTAACTAGAGTATTTACTGCATAAGCAAGAACGGGCGTAAGGGTGCATGCTACACTGGCTGCCGATGATAGTTGAATTTCAAAATCAGATTTGTTTCTTAAAAAATGCAGTCGATGTATATATATATATATATATATATATATATATATATATATATATATATATATATATATTGTTTTCGACTATAATTATTGTTTGTTAGCATATATATCAATAATTTCATCAGTTAGGCTAAAATAGGTAAGTATTGTATGATGTTTCTATTTGATCTATTTGAAATTAATCAATGAAAACACTTAATATATTATTTACTAACGATGAATATCGATTATTGTCTGTTATTAAATGCGTTACTGATGTCATGACTCTATTTTATACATAAGATAGGCTATAAAGTGATAATCGTTACATGTAATAGTTGGTATTTATAGAAGCTCCTAAGTGTTAAACTAATGAGGTACATAATCTCAATATCATTAGAACATTGATATATATATATATATATATATATATATATATATATATATATATATATATATATATATATGTATGTGTGTGTGTATTTTTATATTCAAATATACATTTTATAAGATAAAGCAATTGTAATAGCTCAATAGTGTAAAGCTAGAACTATGTTGTATACAATATGTTTTATTTAATGTTATACCATATCCAATGTTATGAAGCATGGATTTACACCACTTCACAAAACTTGTTTTTTATTCAGCATACAATTGTTTTGGCTTACACCAATATATATCTAAAATGCTCCTGTGCGTTTATTTCTTGGTGTGGTTATCTTCAGTGCTAGTAATATAAAACAAAGCAAAAACAATGAAAAACAAAGCAAGCAAATCTTAAATTACAATCAGTACTCATTATCAGCATCGTATACGTTTTTTTTTCAAAATAAGACTATGATCTCAATGTGTCCTAGTTGCAACATATATGCATCTTATACATTTCGCATTTTGTATTTTAATCAATCATCCCCAGCTAAATACTCGTAAATTAAAATATATATTTTCACTAACTGTCTTTTGTTGTTTCGTCCAATTATTTCCTTTTTCTTCAGGTTTTAGTCATCGATTCCTCTGTAATTTATATTTCTTTCTTACATTATACTCTTTATATCACTAAAATTATGTAACTTCCGTGTTAGCGAGTCTTATCTATTTCTAGCTCTTCAATAATTAACTATAATAATAATATTTAGAAGGCTATCGAAATTATTTCAAATATTTTTTTAAAACATTATATTTAATCATAAATATTTTCATATAATTAATAAAATTAGCCATTTTGATTTAACACAAACATTTTTCTTACTTATTTTATTTTCGCAGTCAGTATGGATATGGTATAAAATTAAATAAAACATATTGTATATATATATATATGTATATATATATATATATATATATATATATATATATATATTTATTTATTTATTTATTTTGATACAGAAAAATTAGTACAACATCCGTACCGTCGGTTTCAAGCACGGAAGGACTTTGTCATCCGGCTCTCTTCAGCTTCTGTTGTCATCTGTTTCGGAAATGTGAAGTCACGTGTCACTCTCGTTTGAACGCGTTATTTGCTTAGAGTGTTGTGTATGTTTGTTTAAATTTAGTGTAAGGAAGGTTTAATAAGGTTTGGAAAAAGAGGAGGGTGAAAAGTGACAGTTGAGATTTAAACCGGGGAAGATTTAAACAGATATAAAAGAATATATAAAAAAATATTTAAAAAATATTTAAAAAAAAATAAATAAATAAATATTTCTATATAATTCCCGTGAGTCAATATTATGAATTTCGTATATATATATATATATATATATATATATATATATATATATATATATATATATATATATATATATATATATATATATATATATATATATATATATATTAACCTCCTTAATGTGACAGCACAGTGTTTGGGAAGAATTGTTTCGATTTAAACCTGAAATTCATACATTCTTTCCTCTATCAAGTGACAATGTATCGTACTTATAAAATTCAGTATTTATACTCATTATTACAATGAAATTATTGGCCGCATGAATATAAATGCGATGTTATCAGACCTGAGGTCTAAGGTCATAATCGTGCAGTCAGCGGTTCAGGTGTATACGTAGCCACATTGATAAGTCTTTATAATACGAAACAAGCGCGTGTCTATGGATATAAATATGTAATTATTCAATTATGATTATTGGTCCCTTAAAGAGAGAACTCTGTGTTTGAATTGTTTCAATTTAAAAGCTGTAATGCATAGGTTATCTCCCATGTCAAAAGCTGAGATTGAATTCTCTAAAAGGGACAATGTATCGTACTAATAAATGCAGTTTTGATAATTTTCACTCGTACAACTAAATAGTAGGGCGCATCGGTATAAATGCCCGGTTATCAGATCTGAGGTTTATGGTTCGAACCGTGATGTCGGTAAATCATATATATATATATATATATATATATATATATATATAGCCACACTGATGTGTTTTCATAAGACGAAACAAGTGTTGGGATGTGGATATAAATATTTAATTATATATATATATATATATATATATTATGAAAATATATTTATTGCAAGTGATCTACATAGATATGTTTATGTTTTATTCCCTGTGCAAATCATCAGACTAATTGCGTGGATGTATGCTTTACATTTCGTTTTATATCTAATTAGTGCTTACTCTAGCTACTAACCGATCAGATTCGTTAATTGTATTAGCTCTTCCTAAAATGTGTTAAACCTTTTTGTTTGAGACGGATTTGGGCGCTTCCCACTTTTAAATAAGTTAAATTAACAAAAAATACAATAGTCTGACAAATGAAAACTAAAATCGTTTATCTCTCGTATTTAAATTTTTAGTTACAAAGTTTTCATTAATTAATTAAATGTTTTGTTTTTAGGTTATTTTTGCACCGTTTCCGTTTGTGGCAATGACTGCTCTGTTGCAGATGCTATATCCAGCAGTGTTGATAATGCATTGCAACTTCATTCGTCAAGCTCCATCTTTGTTTTTGGTGACTTCAATGCTCATCATTCTGACTGGCTCTCTCACTAATAGCACAGATCTAGTTGGTGAAATCTGTCTTAACTTCTCTGTGTCTCATAACATGTCGCAAATTGTCACCTTTCACACACGCTTTCCTGATCATGACCTTTATCAAATATCCTTACTTGATCATTTTCTCACTTCTATTCCTAACTCATGTTCTATTTCCTTTTCTCCTTTATTGAGTTCTTCTGGTCATGCTGATGTTGAGGTTGATTTTTCTGTGAAGTCTTCTGTTGATCGTCCCTTCCATAGGAATGTTGTTGCTAGGGAGGTTACTGACTGGCTTCTTGTTGAAACTGACACATTCATTCTTCATCGTAAGTTTCAAACCAACCCTCATTCTCCTCCCTGGTTTTCATCTGTTTGTGCTTCTGCCATTGCCCATCGTAATTATTACTTTTATCAGGATGGTTCTGAGGTTTCCAGATTATCTCACAGAAGAGCTAGCAATGCCTACAAGGGAGAAATCTCTGAGGCTGTCTGGCTATTCCCAAAAGAATTCGTGACTCTACCTCCGCTCAAAAGGTTGGCCCTCGTGATTTTTGGAGAATCTACAATAGTGTTGTTAATAGTGACAAGTCTACCATTCCTCCGCTTTTTAATGATCTTCAGATTATTTCCTCTTTTAAAGATAAGGCTGATCTCTTTGGTCGTCTTTTTGCTGACAATTCTTTTCTTGGTTATTCTGGTGCTGTTTTTCCTGATTTTCCTTTGAAAACTGATTACTCTCTTGACTCTGAAGATGGTTGCTAGAGTATTTTCTGATCTTTACCAGTCTAAAGCTTACGGTCCTGATCCAATCCCTGTTGTTGTTTTCAAACGTGGTGCTCCCGAACGTTTTTCTATCCTCTCGAAATTATTCAATCTGTTTGTCGCAGTCCCGTTTCCCTTCTTGTTGGAAAGAGTTCTCAGTTGTCCCTATCTTTACAAATGCCGGTGATTGGTCTGACAATACGAAGTATCGTCTTGTTAGTCTCCCCTCTGTTATTAGCAAAGTCTTTGAAAAGTTGGTCAACGGTAAGCTTGTTCATTTCCTGGGAAGTTTCGGCGTTTTTTTAGTGATATTCAGTATGGCTTTCGTGGTTTTCGTTCAACTTTTGACCTTTTAAGTGTTGTAACTGAACAAATCTATCGATTTATGGATAATTCAGGAGGGAGAAAGGCCATTGCGCTTGACATTTTAAAGGCGTCCGACAGAGTGTGGAATTCTGGTCTTCTACAAAAACCAGTGTTATAGTATTAGTGGTGACGTTCTTGACATTATTAGGTCTTTTCTTTTAGATCAAAGCTTGCAAGTAACTCTGAATGGCGTCTTCTCATTCTCTTTTCCTATCAATGCTAGTGTTCCATGGGGCTTTAATTTAGGTCCAACATTGTTTCTTCTCTATATCAATGATCCACTTGAAAATGTTATTCAAAAAATTAACATATATGCTGTTGATATCACTATCTATTCTGGAGTTGCTTCTCGCTCATCTCCCTGAAATCAGTTGAAATATTCATTTGATCTAGAAGTTGACCTGGGCTCGGTTGTGGATTGGGGTACGAAATGGCTTGTTTTGTTTAATCCTGTTAAGACTCAGCTTGTGTCTTTGAATCGTAAGCGTGTCCCTTTTCTTCCTAGGATTCTCTTGAAAAGAAATCGACTCTGAAACTTCTGTGTCTTTCTTTCTCATCAAATCTATCTTGAAGTTCATACATTAGATCCATTGTTCTTTCTGCTTTTCGTAAAGTCGTTCACACCTGGGGCCATTCTCTATCTCTACAAATCTACTATCAGACCATGTATGGAGTACTGCTTTCATGTTTGGGCTGGTGAATCTCTGTCTCATTCGAAGGTTCTTGACAAGGTGCAGAAACGTATCCGTTATTGATTGGCCCCACACATTCTAATTCTCTGCACCCTCTGTCTCACAGACGTGATGTTGCTAGTCTCAGTCTTTTCTATAAATACTATTATGGCATGTGTTCTTCAGAATTGTGTGATATATTCCTTGCTTCCTTTGTTCGTGCTCGTTTGACTCAATTGTCTAGTGGTCTCCATCAATTCGCTGTTTTGATACCTCATTGTAATACAGTTTCCTATTCCAATAGCTTCTTTCCAAGCTTGATGAACTTTGTTCCTGTTGACTGTTTTCCTCCTACCTATAACCTTAGTCTTTTCAATACGCATCTCCTGTTTGGGATAATCATCTTTCGTTCTTGTAAGTTCTTTACATCAAGTGGCTTCATGCCTTGTCTGGAGTGATTTCCATAAAAAAGAAGTTATTTTATAAAGGAGAATGTGCACGAATTTTATACTGCGGCAAAGTAAAGACGTCGGTGAGTATCTATTACAAAATTAAATTCTACCATAATGCATTTCGGTTCATTCGTACATTAGTCAGCTATTTAATTCTGTCCCAGAATAACTTTTTGGAGTGAAAAGAGTATTTCCAGTCGTTTCTGGGGTCGGGGGTGACGCCTGGTTCCCTCAATTAAAAAAAAAGTTAAAAAGTCCAAGGGTTAGGGTTCGTGTTATGTATCTTCAAACAGGTACTCTAGCTAGTGTTTAATATATTTCGATGTGTCCGTCCATCACTTTTCAAGGCTTTGTCTGTCGGTCTGTTGGTTGATCATCTTTCATCTTAGCATTTACATTGCTAAAAGCGCAGAGTTAATGGATGCATCTTATAATAGATGCGTACACACATTACTATATAAGGCTCTGTCCGTCTGTCAGTTTGCAATAGTGTGAAATGGCATTTTTGTCGGTCGGTCGGTCTGTCACACTTAAGTATGAGATTCGATTGTCATTGATCTGTCGCACTAAAGTTTGAAATAGAAAAAAACACACTTTTAAACGCCAAAAAATGTTCAGTTACATAAATCTAAATAATTTATAGGAGATGATTTCAAGTAACAGATATAAGCAGATTGAAAGCAAAATAAGACGAACACAAAAGTGAAAGTGAAATTAGTTTTTCGGTTCAAATTCTGTAGAAGCACTGGTTGTTTTGTTTTGATCTGTTTGGGATTTTTCTGGTTCAAAAAAATGTAGAAGCCCTGTTTTTCTTGAGTTTTGTTCGATAAGCACACATTTTGGGCCACTTATTTTGAAGAAAATGTAAATGAAAATGTATTTCTGCCTAATCTGAAAGAAATGTTTGTTAAGTTATTGTCCTCAACGCTTCATCTATTCTGTTGATGTAGACTGATGCAATTTTCATTTCTGTGTAAATCCGGTGACCGTATTTATTGAGCTGGATTTTCCCAGCATTTGTAACCGACCTTGTGTCTAACTTAGCCCTCGTGTGGAAGAAAGTAAATAGAGACAGTAATAAAGAAACTGTAAAAAAAACAACTTCACAACGCAAATCTTATTTGTTCTTCTACACTTTGTTGCTCTCCTCGTTCGTACACAGTGTTAAGGAAGGATCGTTATACCTGCCTCAGAAACATCGTATCTTGCTTTGCGGTAGGTAGGAAAATTAATAATCCAGTTTTATCATGTTATTTCTCGACAACCTAATCATATAAACAAAAATAACATAAAAAGTAGAAATATGTCTTTACGGGGCTTTTCTCTAAAAAAAGTAAAATGTAATTTATTTACGATACGTGAAAAACATTAAAGCAATAATATTTTATGATATGTTAAGTATTATTTCGGCGTAAATCATTTATGTACGGTTTCAGCATCCTAAATGTGAAATGAAATTGTGTGTTTTGGCGATCGATTTGATTCGAATGCGTGTGAAGTAATCGTGAAGTAATCGCAAAGCGGTGTCTGACGAATGTAAGAGTTAATAATTCATAGACAGAAATTAGCGTGTTGCCTTCTCTTTGGAGCATGCAGTTAGGAGAGTTAGTCGCATGGATAAATAATAGGAATTCATTTTATGTTAAAAAATATGTGTAAGTTGCTGGAAACGCGGTCGAGGTAAGGTTGTATGGTAGTTTTGATTTTCGATGTGTTTGATGCATTAGTTTTCTTGCCTACTCTAACTGATTTGGAAGGGGAAAAACCAACTCTAGTTTGTATATAGAGATATGATTTTTTTTATAATTACAAATCTTGATTGATATAGGGTCCATGTAACCTAATATTCCAGGAAAAATTTCCCTCTTCAGATGTGAGTTTCAACTCAGTTTTTAAAACGTGCAAAATATATCCGTTGAGATACATATATTTTCATTTTTATTTTTAACCAGAAGAAATACTTTGTACTTAGGTTCACTCCAAACAAGGCACAATTCCACTGAGACGTAGGGGCTACTGTGAATTAGGAGACGCTTATATGAGGAGTTTTGCAGCGAGATGCTTGTTCACAATACATAAAATGTCTGTATGGTAATACGGTTAGAGAAACAGGAAGAAGGAAGGAAATTCTAAAAGCTAACAGTACGAGACAATAAGCTATTAGAGTAGAAAGCTCTCTGGCATTTGGAAACCTCAACAGTGAAGGGGTTGGATCTTGCTGACTGACGGGTTTATCGGGGGTATTTACGTAGAGAGGCAACAGTGCAGCACATTTGTTGTGGCACATACAATTAAAGTTCTTGTAAAACAAGCATTTCTATTTATAAAGTTTAAAACCCTGATCTCATATACAAACTAGAAGAGCTTCAGCTTTTAAATATACTGAGCATGTCCATCCGATCGACGAACTCGAGTTATCTAATTTGCATATTTATTTGCAAAATGACACATCATTAATTCTCTATTGGTTATTATTGTTTTTTTATTCAATGACTTTTGTATTTATTTTGTTACACAGAATTCTATTTACGCTTTTTTTATATCATTTTATTGTTTTTTTATTCAATGACTGTTTTTTATTTATTTTGTTACACAGAATTCTATTTACGCTTTTTTATATCATGTAGAGAAAATTAGAATTTGGCGTGCAAAGAGAAAAAGGTTAAAATTCCATTGAAAAGCTTGAAATTCGATTTTCGTTGATATGTCACGCTAAAGTTAGAAATAGCATTTTTATCACTTAACGCGAAGATTGATTATAAACGACATAGTTTCTGATAAGGATTTTCGGTGCTTGTATAATAAAAAGCTGAAAAAAAGGGTTTTTTTTGTCTTTTAGTGTTGGAGAGGTAAATAAGGGGCAGGTAACTCTTACCACGAATTTTAAACCAGATTTTCTAGTAACAAAAACTGATGGCTTTAATTGGCGTTGCACATGTGGCTACTGTGCAAGGAGAACGTCGATTAGACATAAAAGGGTTAGGGTTTAGGATTAGGGTTAGGGTTAGGGTTAAGGGTTTAGGGTTAGAAAAATATTGTTCGAAAGCTAGAGCTGTTGTGAAGAGTTACCTGCCCCTTATTTACCTCTCCAACACTAAAAGACAAAAAGAAACTTTTTTTCGGCTTTTTATTGTACAAACACCGGATTTTCTAATAAGGAGTAACAGTCTACTGGTATTTCAACGCCAACGCCAAACAGCAGCCCCCCCCCCCTCCCCCGAAAAAATGTAATTGTTGTTATGATTGACAGATAAGCTGTTACTAAATGTATCTTTAGTATGACATGGTTGTTTTGTATTATTAACCTACGCATTCTTATTGCCGATTATTTAGTTGTTAAGCTCGTAAATTTCTGCTTTCAATTGACCACCATTTTTCTTTGCTTCCGTAAAGCCCGCGAAAATAAAGTTAACAAGAAAATAAAAACGCTGCTATAGACTTGAACAAAGATAACACATTTTACGAGCGTGTGAATGTGTGTTAGTGTATCTAAGGACAATTACGATTTCGTACGTACTATACAAATCAACAATGACTAACATCGTAAATCTTTTAGAAATACCGACAAAAAAAGAGAAAATTGAATAAAGAAAGGCAATTTATTCGTGCATTTTTCTAACTATCTACGAAGTTTCACAACCATTAGATGGCAATCTGTTAACTTTTTAGAGCACTGCGTCGGCATGTACATTCGATAATGCAATGGTATGTACGATTTAACTACTATGCATAATACATCAGTTATGATAGAGATTATCCAAGTAGAAATGAATATACACTAGAAAAAATGTGACCGTTGGATCACCCACTGAGCTCGGGTTGCATTTTTTGGAACAGGAAAATGAGTTTGCAAACCAGTTTTTTTTTAAAAATCAAAGGACAAACTCCAAAACTAGTCTTTCTCTCAACTATATATCTATCTCCATATCTCTCACACACACACACACACACACACACTCTCTCTCTCTCTCTTTCTCTCTCTCTCTCTCTCTCTCTCTCTCTCTTGAGCTATAGGTAAAATAATATTAATAATAGTTTATAATAGACTATACCAATCTTCTGTTTTATATTTAGTTTATTTACATTGGACTGTTATTTTTTTTTACTACAATGCCCCCACTTATCAAGGCCCAAGGGCCACTCGAGGACAAGGGTTAATGAGTGTCAGGTAGACAGTAAGACAACACCGTGATGATCGGTAATGGTGGTGGAAGTTTGGCAGAATTTGATTATTTAGGAGGACGGCTTAACAAAAATTTGCTTACATTGGACTTTAAAATGACAATGTTGTAGTCAGTTAGGAAGCAGCCCAACGGTATTGGGTTCTACAGAAGGATAGTTCTACGAAATAAACTTTGCTCATGGAAGTTGCGTTTAACTTAAGGCATGGAGAGGGAGAAAGGGAAATTATTGACAGTGGTTGTAGCTAGACGAGTTTTTGTTGTGAATGTTTTACAGGAGGGGGCCATAGATTGGAGCTCAGCCGAGAACCTGCCATGAAAATAACGAGAAAGACTAGCAACGTCGCTTCTGTGAGAAAGAGGTAGTAGGGAGGAGAACAGGATTTCGTCCATCATTCACTGTGGAGGTCCCCAGATGCCGGAGAGCCTTCTAATCAAATAGCTTCTTTCCTCGTGTTGCTGGCCTCTGGAACTCTCTCCGTTTCCCGACAGTACTGACATGCAGAAATTTAAAACTAATGTAAACAGACATCTCGCTGCGCAGATCCCAATTTAGGTTGACCCCCCCCCCCAACTTTCTCCCCTTTTCTTTTTTCTCAGTAGCCCTTACGTCTACAGTGGCGGCCTGCCTTGTTTGGGGTGAACTATGTTAAAAAGAAAAGAAAAAAAGTTATAAACACTGGATAAAATAAGAGCGTGGGTGCGAACAACATAGAGTGAGAGGGTGAGAGTGATAGGCAGAAACCTAGTAAGATATGGGTGACTTGGTAAGTACATTTCAAATTAGAGCAAATTAGAACACTTCAAATGGAAGCTCTCAATCCGAAAGCTTTAGAATATTTTGACAAGTATTTGTTCAATTAAAATATAAAGGAAAAAAGCGTTAGGGAAACAAACGTTTATTAACACAGCTTTAGTGTAATAATTAATAGATAATAAACCAATAGAAATTAATAAATAAAAATAATTACATTTAATTACTTTAACCAGTGTTGAAAGAAACTATGAATTATTTTTTTAATTAGTTGTGTTAAATTTTATTTATATTTGAAATGAAAAAATATTTATGACTTCAAATTGTACAATAATGATGATTGCAGTAATTCGAAAGCTCGGATAATTAATATTTGGATGTTTCTTTTATTTTTTATCAAAATATTTTTTTAAAAATTGTATTGTAGTTAGATCTCTTCAAAAATTGATAAAAGAACGCAATCGTTATCAGTTGTCAGTTTCTGTCAACGATGTTTATCTAAATGAATATTTACTATCTACATAATCAAATGAGCCAGGAAAGTCGTGTTCCCACCTCTGAATTTCGTATAAATATTTATACTAGATGCTTTGCTTAGCTGGTAATAGTAATTGTAGTGTTCTGTAAGTATTACATTTATAAGTAACATTTAAACGTTAACATTATTTCATAACTGCTTAAGAGCTTTCTCGTAGCAACCTACTAAGGGAGAGGCGAGAAAATGTTTCTTTGATTTTTTGGGGGTAGGGAGGGTAAATAGTTGCATCTATAAACAAGCACTGGGAGGAAGGTAATATTTAATATAAATGTAAAAAATACAAGCCCTTCAGTAACCCTATCAGTAACTGTAAATCCGAGTGAAAATATGAAAAGAAGATGGGAACAGTGCGCGCACAGTTTGCGTAAGGAAATCGTTAGAAGTCATTTATAGTCTACGTCACCGTTAAAAGTCAATTTCGGCCAAAAGTATTTTTGTAGGTTCCGTTGACACATACTGATATAAGAATGCATCAGATGTCATGCAATAAACCCATTTCCCCTTCCGAAAGGTGTAGGTAATAACCTTGAGAATGACCTTTAAGCATTGTGATGAATTTTAAGTAACACAAAAACGCTGTAATTCTTTGCTTCTTAAGAGTAATCTTAAGTCCGGGTGGCAGTATAAAAACATGACAAAAACATGGCTCCCGCTGAGGGCGCAGCACAACAGCTGAAATGTATCAATAATGTAAGGAATCGATAACAATCAATTTCTTCCGAATATGTTCCGCTCAGATCAGGCCGCACTCCCTCATAGATTAGATAGGCACAACATCTGCGCCCCCTTCGAAAGCAGGTGGTAATACCTGGGAGCGGGGAGATTTTCTCCCGTGAATATGACCGCTAATTTAATGTATATTAATTTAAATAATTAATTGAAATGCTGTCTACGTTCAGTGTGTTTGGTTGAATATGAAATGGAATTTTTATAATAAATAAATAAAGAAAAACGTCTCAATCTGGGAAGTAAAAACAAAGAAGGAGAAGAAAGAAACAAAACGTCTTAATCTAACGAATAGAAAAATAATGAATGCAAATGTTTCAGTCGGCAAAGTAAAAAAACGAAAATAATGCTATTATTGTATCAGCACACCATATGCTAGTCTAACTAAAAGTAGATGAGATTCTACTTTTTTTGACGATTACATGCAAATAGACTAAAAAAGACAAGAAGTGGTTCAGAACTGTCTACATAGAACCGCATATATCCTATCCCGTTACAGACCCATATAAAATACCTGTGGCAGTAACCCTTTCATCAACAAGTAAAGTATAGGAATATTATACGACTATCTAGGCAATAGACACCATAAACCTAATAGTAGATGACGGAGTAGTAATACCCCAATATAAAACATTTCAATATAGAACACATCACTCACAACAAAAATGACCGAAGCGACAAAGCCTATAGGAAAAGAAATGGAAAGATCATGAAAGCATTAGCGGACATTTTTTTCATTTTAGTTTTCATCTGTACTAATTAGTGAAGAAATGGTAACTAAAAAATAAGATAATTTTTGGAAGAAGTAAGAACCAATAATGCAATAATCATTTAAAATATAATGCCAAATAAATGCTCAATATAGTAAAAATAAATAAATAAATAAATGTATATATATATATATGTGTGTATGTGTGTATATATATATGTGTGTGCATATGTATATATATGTATATATATATATGTGTGTGTGTATGTATGTGTATATGTGTGTGGAGGGTTCGGACGCAAAACGCGATAAATCCAATTCGTTTAAATTGAGACCTTAAACAATAAAAACACGAATATATTAAATCTAGACTTCGAATGAAAGCTGATTTTAATTGAAATCAATAAGAAACTATTTGGTATCATATCATGTAACACATTGTTTTGAGGTGTCGTCGAGTCTTGAAATAGAACCCTTTTTGTAGGGACAGTTTCGTGATTTTGAAAATGGCGTTTATCGCGTTTTGCGTTCGAGCTCTCCGTATACATATATATTTATAAACATATTAATAAATAAAAGAATGCACACAACCTAATATTAAATATAGGCATACAATTAAAATGGGACCTGATATTGACATTGATGCCTCACGGTATTCACCTCATAATACGAGTTAAATATAAAACGTAATCACAATTAACTTTAAGTATAAATGTCCTTAAAAGTACTTTTGAATCCTTATAATACTTTATAATGAGGTAATTAACATCATTTAATAGAAAATAAATATTTAATAGCTCTTTTCGGTATTTTGATTCATTTTTGGTAACTATAAACTATTTTCGTTGTAAGGGACAAATCCCCCCCCCCTTAGTTTTGCATTTAATAGAAACTTACTACTTAAGTGAAGAATTCTGGGTAATTAATCTTATCTTAGTATTGATTTAAACGATTTATAAATAAATAGTAAATATCTTCCACGAAAACACCGAAGTATAACAATCTTAATAGTTGCTTGAATGGATGACTGAGTCTATGAAACTGTTGAACTTAAAAGAGACAAACTCCGTTGTTAGCTTCCTATCCAAATGACCTAAATAGACATCTGAAGGCTAATTGATGAACTTTAGACAGTAAAAAAATATACCCCTAAGTGAATTAGAATTTTTATAAATAAATTATAGAACTTATTAACTATTTTAAGAAATATTACTGAATTAAAATGTATAAATGTCCACACAACTTTTAGGATATACTAGCTCTGAACGAAAAAAATTAAAAATGGCGTATTAGTGGGTTCCCCCACGTGTGAGTTTGCTTTTCTCTTTGTTTTTTGTTTGGTTTCACCCAAAAATGAACCACTGTATAGTGTATGTTTTTTCAAAACACTTTAATCCAAGAAGTTTTTACTCTGTGTAAATTTTTCTGATGATTTTGTAATGTTGCAGAGACGATATTGACATATAAATGTTGTTTGGCACAAGACAAATGTAACGGACCGTAAAAAATATATCTCACAGAAATGTTATGTTTTTTTATGTGAAAAAATAAAAATAATAAAATGAAAACATGGTTATTGGAATATATGAACCTTATATATATATATATATATATATATATATATATATATATATATATATATATATATATATGACTTGTTATGTGTAATTCTTGTAGCGCAAATAAGTGATCATGTAAAAAAGTAAACCCAAGATCTATGTTATATATATATATATATATATATATATATATATATATATATATATATATATATTTATATATGCATGTATATATATGTACACATATATATATACACACATATACATATACACATATACATATATATATATAAACATATACATATGCATATATATACACATATACACATATACATATATATAGATAGATAGATAGATAGATATGCATATATATATGCATATATATATATGCATATATATACATATATATGTATATATATATATATATATATATATATATATATATATATATATATATATATATATATATTAGGGGAGGTCGATTTTGAAACTGTAAATTATCGCACTCGAAGAAAGTTGCCAAATAATGTCAAAAGTTACCACAAGAAATATTTTTCTTCAAAAGTTTGTATTTATTTGAGCATTGCAACTTTAAGATCAAATAAATCGAGATTTTTTCTCACTGCCGAGATTTCACCGGCAGATGTGTCGCCTTAAATTAAACCCGGGTTTTAACAAAAAAAAGTAATACATTACTTAATAATAAATATTTTAAAGTTTATTATTATTTTTCTTAAGAAATTAAATGTACATATTCAAATTAAAAAGGAATAAAACACTATGATATTTAATGTTATATATAAATAATTATTTGTTTACATAGGCGTTTTATTTATTGGATATTTTTTATGGTATTCACCGGTTGAAAATTCATCGGGCGAATTTGACTTCCCGTGTTGATTGTCTGTTTAATTATCACACATATATATTGAATTGTCGAGCGCTGGCTTATCTAATCCCACTTTCCCGACCTTTTGTCACACCTTACCTTGTGGGAGTTAGATAAATAAAAACTAGTTCAGCCAGGGGGTTTTACCCCACCAAATAAACCGGTATCGTCCGGGCCTTTGGGTCTGGATTCACGCCCGTCTATTGGGGCTTGTCCGTCCTGTGCAGTTCTAGGAGGTGCATCTCCCAGGTTTTGCCTTCCCTCTTTGGGGAGGAGTAAGTTTATTGCTAACTGTCTGAGGCGGCCCTACCGGGGAATGCCGACGAAGCTGCCCAGGCAATTTTTAAATGGCCAGAGTGCTCACCTCTCGAGCACTGGCTTTCTCATCCCACTTTCCTGACCTTGTGTCAATCTTACCTTGTTGGGGGTAGATAAATAAAATCTAGTTCAGCCAGGGGGTTTTACCCCACCAAATAAACCGGTATCGTCCGGGCCTTTGGGTCTGGATTTACGCCCGTCTATTGGGGCTTGTCCGTCCTGTGCAATTCTAGGAGGTGCATCCTCCCAGGCTTTGCCTTTCCTCTTTGGGGAGGAGTAAGTTTATTGCTAACTGTCTGAGGCGCCCCTACAGGGGAATGCCGACGGGGCTGCCCAGTCAATTTTTTAATGGCCAGAGTGCTCACCTCTATAGCGCAGGGTTATCTAATCCCACTTTCCTGACCTTGTGTCACAACTTACCTTGTTGGAGGTAGATAAATAAAACTATTTCAGCCAGGAGTTTTTACCCCACCTAAAATATATGTATTGGAGTTGATGGGAGAATGGATAAGGACACATTGATGTATAAGGAAATTGTGGATGAAAATAGACAGAGAATTATGAAAAAAACTAAGGGACCAGAACACCATTTAACTTTTACAAAAGAAACACCATGTGAAAGTAAATATCTGACACATAGAGTTCTTCCGAATAGTGGTGCAACAGGTGCTGTTCATGCAGATCAAGTGGTGGATGTTTTGCATGAATTCCACAGTGAGAACAGTATCAAGGCTATACTTGTTGACAACACTAATACCAACACAAGTTGCGATGGTGGAATGGTTGCAATTTTAGAAAAAAAACTTTTTAAAACTCTTCACACAATTGGTTGCTCTTTGCATGATAATGAACTACCTTTCAGAGCCCTTTTTAAAAACATAGATGGTTGCGCAAAGGGCCCTACAACATTCAGTAGCCCTCTGGGGAAATTATGCTCAAATGATTGATATGATTTACCCCAAATATCCTTTTCCACTATTAGCAATCCTCTAGAGTCAATTTTTAAAATTGATGAAATACATGATCTTAGTTCTGACCAAAGACTCCTTTATGAATACACAGTAGGTATTTCTAGAGGTAAGGTTGACTCTAGATATGCCTCCTGGAAAATTGGTCCTTTAAACCAAGCAAGATGGTTAACTTTGGCCATCAGGCTTATGTGTTTATGGACTCGTGGTGCATACCCACAAAGGCACACAACAAAACTACACTATGTAGTAAATTTTATTGTAAATGTGTATGCCACTTTTTGGTTTGAAATTAAAAGAAATAGTAAATTCCACAATCAGTAAGTGCACATTTTTAATATGACCCAGAGGATTAAGGAGAAGCCTCAGGAAATCCAAGATATCACATTTAGAAATATACAAGGTAATACATTTTGTTTACTGCCTGAAAACTTTCTATATTCCATGGTTAAATCTGAGGAGATTGAAGTAAGAGAAGAAGCTTTAAAAAGAATTTTGGCCATTAGGTAAGTAATATTTATTCATATATCTCTGACTCAATTATTTATTCCAATTTATAGAATGATTTTTAAAGATTTTATCTAATTTCACCATAATTATTAAAGCAGTACAGATTGGAATTTTTTAATAATTCAATTAATTAATTTGTTCTTTCAGGAGTGAGGAGTCAACCAGAAAAAGATTAAAAAGAATACTACCTATTAATTTTAATGCCACACATTGGACACAATTAATAGATTTAAAATTATGCGGCATTTTTGAACCACCAATGACGGAAGATTTTACTGAATCTGGACTTCAAGAATCGTTGATGAATGGAACCAAGCTTGACTTGCCAGATTTGCCCTCACATTCTCAGGGTG
>OY744521.1:51042440-51094940 GCA_963556195.1 Sepiola atlantica
AACTGTCTCTATCTTAAATAATTGCATGTATTTACGTTGCTATGACTAGTTAGTTAAACAATATTTTTCCACATAGCGCAACCACAAAATTGCCTTTTATACTGTAACGTCATAGGTAAAGTGCCTCTTCGTTGAACCTACTCAATAGTATATTAAACCCTCCCACACACCATAATGACCGGTGAAATGTCCCCACAACAAATTTTGCTTATAATAGTGTGAAGGAAATTTATCTTTAGTCCTTCATTATATTTAGAAGCCGGTGACTAGACTTATTCTATCTACATATATATATATATATATATATATACATATATATATATATATATATGTATATATATATATATATATATATATATTTATATTTATTTATTTATTTATTTATTTATTGATGTGTGCATATGTGGATTGAACAAATACTTTTTTTTAACCTGCGGGAGCTCGGAAATACCCGACTAGTAGACATGCGCAGGCTATCCTCTTTCAGAGTGTTGGACTCGTAGACCTTGTCAAGTCATCCATCTAAGAGAAAGAAAACTCTGACAATAAAACCTTGCTACTAACCATTTACGTCTTGGCAGCAAACCGTTGGGGAGGGAGGCCTCCTTAGTCTTGATTGACAACCTTCCTAGAGCAGGAATCTCGAACAAAGTATCCAGTTTGCAAACCTATAATTGCTTAAGGAGTAGATGGGCTCTGTTTATCGCCCGGCCTTCGCACTCCTTCTTTGTCTATTAGCCAGGCGTAGAGGTACAAGCACTGGGACGCCTCTAAAGACGTCTGGTACTTGGCCTTGTTTCCTGACTAGCGCAGTGAACGCCGTCTCTCTTTTTCTCTATCTGGGCAACTTGGGGAAAGTTTTTTGTCACTCAGTTTTACATGACTAATCTGGGTCGCTCTTGTTCCGACAGGTTGAGGGTACAGGTTAAACAGCTTGTCTGGCTGCTGTTTCCGACTGGTAGTTAGGAGCCCTTACCTTTAGGTAGCGCTAAGAACGACTGCTCCGTCAAAAGTTACATAATATCGTGGGTAACTGTACGTGCCATGTCGCGCATGGAAAGTAACCCTAGTTGTCACCGGTGGGTTTTTCCGAGGTCACAACCCCCATGGATCAAGTTACAACTAATAGACTGGTTGTGTGAGCTTATTGGCACCAAACAAGCACCCACTTTGCCCTCCCCACTTTAACTCAAAACAAACATGAATTTACAAAATAAAAAATAAACCTAAACCAGACACCCAACAAAAAACATCTTCGCCTCCACCCTTGAAGCTCGCATTCACAAATATCCGGGGACTTAGAACCAACATTAACGACGTAGAAACTTTTCTCTTGACAAACTCCCCGGATATCCTAGCACTAAGTGAAACGAACCTTCAATCTTCAATTCCCTCTCACCACTTTGACATGACTGATTACCTTCCACTCTACCGTAAGGATTCTGACAAACATATGCATGGGCTAGGAGCTTATGTCCGGAACACCCTCCCCTTGACTAGAAAACATAGGTTAGAATCACATGACCAAGCCTACATGTGCTTTAGATTGACCTTACATCACAGAGTTAGTTACTTATATTTCTTATATCGTTCTCCTTCGACCCAAGGCTGTTCACTACTTGACTGTCCCTGAAAGCTTAGATAAAGCACTCTCACTCGACTCGAATGCCCAAATACATGTATTTGGGGATTTTAATGCACACCATCGTGACTGGTTGGGATTTTTCAGCGTTACTGATTCAGCTGAGAATTCTACCTTTAATTTCTCCTTAACTCACGACCTCTCACAGGCTGTCACTTTTCCGACCCGCCTTCCGGAATGTGCGGACCAGACAGCCTCAATTCTCGAACTCACTACCTGAGGCTTGTGTGGTGAATCCCATAGCCCGCTCGGAAACTCTGATCACGTTGTTGTAATGATACTTATCACCTTAAAAACTCATCCAAAAGCTGAAGAGCTATTGTTTAAAACGACGAGAAACTATGAGCAGGCTGATTTTGAATCCCTCAGGGATCACATCAGCGACGCCCCATGGAGTGAAACCTTCTCACTTCCTGCTGATCAGTGTACAAATGAGCTAACCGAGTGGGTCAAAGCAGGCATTGATGCTTATGTCCCCACGCGAAAATTCTTCAGCAAACCCCACTCTCCTCAATGGTTCAGCCCAGAATGTGCAGCTGCTATTGCTGAGAGGCAGAAAGCATTACGAAAATTCGGCCGCCATAAGTCAACCGAGAACAGACCAAAAATTTGTAGAGGCAAGAAATGATTGCAAAGTAGTGATAGATGAAGCAAAGAGAAAGTATACAGAGATAACCAAATAACGCATTCAGTTACAGAAACTAGGTACACGTGATTTCTGGAAAATTTACAATAGTGTGATGAACAATGGGCAATTGACAATTACCCCACTATCAAATCACAACGATGTTGTTTGCACAGCAACTTATAAGGCTGAACTACTTGACCAGCGTTTCGCCTTAAACTCTACTCTTAACTCGGCAAACAACCCCCACCCCTCCCTAAATTCCCATTGCGGACTGAAGCCACACTTGAGAACCTAATTATAGATACATCAAATAAAGTTACTTTCCGACTCGCCTCCTTGATCGTGTGTACCAGCAAGCCTCACTTCTCGACATGTTCTTGCCCCTACTTTGAATTTCAGTAAAAAAAATTTAATAAATACGTGCTAATTTGAATTTAAAATAATATTGTTTACTTAAATATGCTCTGTTGTTTAATTAATGTTAATATTCATCGAGATTTTACATTGAATAGCTTTGGTCGAATTTTTAAACAATATATACACAAAGACATATTTTCATACGTACACATATATAAATTATTCATCTTGAGAAAGTCTTGAAATAAAGACGACACGCTGATGAATATATAAATAATTTTGGTGTTTCCTTTTTCATTTTCCATATATATATATATATATATATATATATATATATATATATATATATATATATTACACATATAACCCTTTTATCTATGGGTTGGGCTCTCTGATAGAGGAAATAACGATTTATCATTAGCGTAAAGCGATAAGCCGCTGTAAAAACCCAGCTTTATCTGGTTCTCCGATGAGTGTAATAAAAATATATGTAAACAGAGATACTGCATATAGAGCTTGGATTTCTTTTTCAGTGGCAATGTTTGTTTAGAATCGCGGCGTATATACACTTGATACGTCTAGCCACACTGATGAGTCGTAGACGACGAAACAGCTTTCGGTGGATGACTATATATATATATAAAGAGGCCTTCTTTCAGTCTTTTGAGACAATGGATACCCATGTAAATGTGCCTGTGTGTGGATTCAATAGTGTAACAATAGTTGCGGAATCACCTCTCCTTAGTCCCGTGATAATAAATCCAAGTCGACTGAAAATAATGCCGGAATTAATCAGAGAAAGACTGATATTATTTCAGATTTTTTTCCTAGACTAGTTGTACAACCAAAGCTTAAGAGACGTCTAACCTACTATTCAATCCATAGCTGACGGGTAGATATATGGATTACAACATTTCCCAAGTGTATTAGTGAAAGTGATCCAACATAATTGGAAACTGGCATGTCGAGCCCACAGCCTCCCTGTAACTACTACACTTGCATGTATATATAAATATATATCTAACATTACGTAAACCATAGTTGTTCAGAGAAACATTCCATATTTCCTTTGAAGGAAATATGGAACTAACGTTTACGTTCAAAGAAAAATTTGAAGGAAATATGAAACTAGGGTTTACGTTCAAAGAAAAATTTGAAGGAAATATGAAACTATGGTTTACGTTCAAAGAAAAATTTGAAGGAAATATGAAACTATGGTTTACGTTCAAAGAAAAATTTGAAGGAAATATGAAACTAGGGTTTACGTTCAAAGAAAAATTTGAAGGAAATATGAAACTAACGTTTACGTTCAAAGAAAAATTTGAAGGAAATATGAAACTAGGGTTTACGTTCAAAGAAAAATTTGAAGGAAATATGAAACTAGGGTTTACGTTCAAAGAAAAATTTGAAGGAAATATGAAACTAGGGTTTACGTTCAAAGAAACATTTGAAGGAAATATGAAACTAGGGTTTACGTAATGTTAAATTAGAGCTCTAGTCGTACACTATTGAGCTACAACATAAACTTTGTGCTAACTTTAAAAAATCTTAATGAATAAATACGAAAGTTTTTTTCATTTATCGCTCCTACATAACCATTAAAACGGGTTAGTGTTATTTAAATCAATAATACAACTTATTCTTTTGGAATAATGTATATAAAGTACAGAGGAAAGACCCATCGACACTCATAGATCTGTAGGGACCTCCCAAGGCAACCACAAAACAGTGCCACATAATAATTCTGTGCGTACTTTCAAACTATGCGTAGATTCATTTTAGACATTTTCATTTATTGTGTTTTTAAATCTCCCAAAAATAAAGTGTAATTTATAGGAAGTTATTTTAAAGTCAAATAGTTTATTTAAACATTAATTATCGAACTGGGGAAAATATCTTGAGAAATAAGTAAAAAATACTCAGTTCTTTTAGCGGGGGTCTGATTATATACCAAAATGAGAATTGCGTGTGGATTTTTTTCAATATTACGGATTATCAAAAGCGATAGAAAATACGTTTCTTGTCATTATAGTTTTTAAAAAGTCGGCTTCTTTTGTTCGGTTTAAAATATGTACCGATACCCAAATGAATAATGGAAGTAACGTTTTTTTTGCTATTATGTTGTTTTGCTAAATTTTGATATTTACACAAAAATTATACTTAATAAAATATATATAACAATTTATTATTTTAAAACATTTATATATTTATTTGTCCGCTTGGCTAATATTTTCTTCTACAATAGAAAACCCCATCTTAGGAATATATAACCACTTTGGTTAATAAACAAACACATATAAGTTGTTCCTAAAAAAAATATATTAAATATAAAACAAGAGTTATAATTCTGGTGCTTTTATTCAATATAAAAAAAAATAAATAAAAAAATAAAACAACAACAACAACAACAACAACAATGATGATGATGATGATGATGATGATGATGATGATGATGATGATGATGATGATGATGATGATGATGATGATGATGATGATGATGATGATGATGATGATGATGTCGTGGTTCTTCTTCTCTAAAGAATATTTATTCAATAAAACAGTAGTTATGATTTTGGTTCTTCTCCAAAATATAACTTTAATATTACTTTTATAAAGGAAAACTATATAAATTTAAACATATCTCATTCATATAATTAGAAGATTTTAATAAAATATTTGACACAGTAAGTGGAAACACATCTGAAAAACACGGAGAACGAATAAGTCTTTAATTGCATATTTTTATACACATTTTTTAAAGCAGTGTATTTCTAGTCTGATTGAACCAAAAAAATCTGCTAATAAAAATAGGGGTGGGACGTAATGGGTGAAAATTTCAGATTCATGCGAGTAGAATTTTTTGTGTTCATTTATACATAAATAACACTAAACAATCAAACATTTTTAAAATTTTGCAAAATTCAGAAGGTGCAGGCCAAAAATAGCCGTTATGGCTCCACATGACTCAAAATCCATTATTTTTCGGTGAAAAAGTGGGTTCATGCGACATTGCAGGTCCTAAAACATCCTCAAAAGCTATGAATGGATATAGATGGTTAAATCTGATATAGTACTTTAATTTAGGACCATTTTCAGGCTGTGAAAGGGTTTTCATGAATGTAAAATAGCCAAAAACTAGTGGTCTGCACCTTCTGAATTTTGCAAAATTTTCAAAATGTTTGATTGTTTAGTGTTAGTTATGTATAAATGAACACAAAAAATACTACTCGCATGAATCTCAAATTTTCACCCATTACGTCCCACCGCTAATAAAAGACAATAACTCACAGGATGCATTAAATGGTAACAATAATACAAAAATGGGGGAATTTTGTAATTGACTAACGTATTAATGCAGTCAATTTCGATATTTTACAATTACCAAGAGTCACTTTTATATCATATTAAAATATTGGGAACCCTTTTTTTTCAAATCGACGTTTAAAACTGAACATTTCGAAGGATGGAATCATTTGAGATCATTTAAATATCTTCAAAATTCATTTTTTAGAATGTTTTTTTTCTTTGCAAATCAACAGACTATTGTACATATTAATGGGGAAAAAGCAGTAGTTTTTCAAAATATAATAATATTGAATTTATTTCCATTTTTTATTTACGAATTACCGGTAAGTTTACAAAATTATGGTTTGATTAAACATAAAAATATCTTTATTTAGACTCTTCGGCTTTATATAATATTACAATTTTTATTGATTATAATATATTTTGTTCAGATTTCATGAAATAAAATGTGCGTAGGAGGGAGGAGTACGTACAAAACAGAATATTTTAGGAAAACTGCATTTCAAATATAAATTAATCCAAAAGTAAATAAGTATCGAAACTTTCGTAATAACTTGACGATTATTTGATTTTTACTAGATTTTACGGGTATGTTGTTTTAAGGCATCGATAATGTAAACATTTAGTTTCTCATTTTCATTATTTTCGTACGCCGAAAATTTTGTTTTAATCATTAGCAGTTTATTTTAGTTTTTTTTTAATGGTACTAAAGTTATGAGGATAATATTAACTCATATTAAAATTACATCGTGTTACATATGGGGGGAAATTCTATAATGCGCTTTGGAGGCCCCTATAGATTTGTCTAATTAACATAACTACTTTTTAAACAGTCTATAATTAATTAATGTTTGGTGTTATTCATTCCTAATTTTATCATTACATTTGTTCCATGTATATGCAATATTTTTGTCGCTATCAACAATAGTTAATTCCAGTGATTTAATAAAAAAGAATAAATTATTAAACCTTTCTTAAAATATTTGCTGATTAATTTTCAGGGGTGGTAATTTAAACTAAGCTTACTACAAAGAAAGATATACGAAACAAGAGTTCAGAAAAAGGAGAAGGTGATTGACTGACTTTGTCACTATCCCCCTCCCTCTCCTTCTCGTTACCGACGTCACATGGATAAAGGTAGGGGGACCCCTTAGCAACCAACATTTCTTTTGAAATTCAATGAAAAAAATGTAAGTTTAAAAAGAGCACACACGATCGCACAAGTGAATTGATTTCCTCGTTTTAATTTTTTGACGGTATCTTATTAAAGATAACTACATTTATGTTTCTGAATTTTCCAGATGAGGATTGATAATTTGTATTATTTAGATTATTCGGACTACTGTTTTCATCTTGAGTGTTATCCTCACAATTGTGAGAACAGTAGTCCGAATAATTCAAATAATATAAATAAATTCAAATGAAAATTACCAAAATGTAAATATTTATATAGATAACTGTAAATATTTATCTGGTGATTTTCCAGGTTAACCCCCGTATTGAATATTGCTCTTTAAAAGAAAATAGAACACAAACTGTATTGTGTACTTAGCTATTAGGGTAAAAAAGGCGGTGCTTATACAGATGAAGGCACATATGAAAAACGCATTTCCAAATAAAAACTGTTGTGTATACTCACGTAGCAGGCAAATATAAATATCCTAAAAAACTAGAAATAATTTGCGAGTAGATTTTTATTCAATGTAAAAATCAATTTTATTCTATTTTGTATTGGATAGATCATTCACATCCATTTTCGGAGAAGTTTTGATATTTGCCGAAATGACAGACCGATGTATCTCCCTACTCTCCAATATTACCTGCGCTTTTAGGGCCCATGGATTCAGAAAAATATGACAAAATTTAATTTTACGTTTATTAAAAATCTACTGGATATTTTTTCCTATTTTTACGATATCTATTGTTGCCTGCTACGTAAGTATAAACAATAGTTTTTTTTTATTTGGAAATGCGTTTTTCATATGTGTCTGCATCTGTATAAACACAAAAAAGACAGTATACCAAAATTTACGGAAATACATCCAGTGTTTTTTTGTTGTTGTTGTTTTTTTGTTTTTTTAATAAATACAAGTTTTATCGGTAAACGCTTTCTGGTCGCCTTTTTCGACATTAGCAAGGTCAAGGGAGATCATTCAAACTTAATTCACTTAAACATCGTAGTAATGCCGGCTACAAAGCGTTTATTGATGAAACTTGAATTTATTTGTAAGAACAAAAATACTGAATGAATTCTGGTGTACTGTCTTTTTTACACTAACAGGTAAGTATATAATAAAGTGTTTGTGTTATTTTCTTTTTAAGAGCTATATTTCATATATAGGTTAACCTGGAAAATCACCGTTTATCTAATTATATGAATAAATACTAGTTTGTGTCATATATTTACAACAAACTGATTAATGAAATGTTTATTATTTAACATTTTTGTTTCAAGTATTTCAAGTAGCGAACTTTCGCATTTAGATATACATATATCTAAATGCGAAAGTTTTTTCCATATATCCTTACTATATTAACATCAAAACAGATTGTGCTTATTTAATTATATGATACAACATTCTATTTTGTAATAGCGTATATATAGTACACTGCAAATACCCACAAACACATGTATGTCTTTTGAATTTGCATATTTATTTTATAAACAGCTTGTAATAAATTAATATTTTGTAATATACAGTTGTAATTTTGTATTGTCGTATTTTCTTATACATAATAAATAGTTTCGTTAATAGTAAAACGTCTGATGGAGCTGTGATGCAGAGGGCAGATGCTACACTTTGAATTATTTATTTACAGAAAATATTCAAAAGTTACATTTAAAACAAATTAGACACAAGGCCATCAAAAATGTGGGGAAAATGGATGTCGTTGGTCATCCTTAGTCTAAAGTGATAGAAAAGGTCTACCTTATTCTTAACTAGAACCATCTCAGTCACCACAATACCACATTTATATTCGGGGTCATCCTATCTAAGATAACCCCAAATTTGTAGGACATGTTATTTTTTTCATAAATATATTAATATATAAATATTTAATTGGCATAAAATCGGAAGTGCGTGCAAAACAAAAGGCAAAAAGTTTGGTTAGTAAGACTCTCCAACCCCTTTATAAATAATAGGCCGCTCACTGTTTTCCGGTTTGTTCAGAACCGAAAACAAGCAGGTCGTTCTCTAAATGGTAGTGGGGTGTAAGTGTGAGAGAAAAGAAAATGGAGGATGGAGTTAGAGAATGGGTGGTGTCCTACCAAGATAAATACAGTTTGGGGTAGGCCGAAGACAACAAAATTAAAAGTTGAGAGTGGGCATCTTGGAAGATTTCTATTAGGGGGGGGGGGGGGGGGTAACTCATTAACTCGATTACTGAAATGCTCAGAGGCTAAACTTATCCGAAGGGCTGGATCGAGAGGACCAGGAAAAGTGTTCGTAATACTCAGGTCGGGAACACTTACTCATACTTTACTCGTTTTCGTACACACACGCCCACTACTTATATCCACATTAAAAAAAAAAACTATGAATGTAATATTTCTCTATCACATTTGATCTTGTCTTTCAGCTGGTGCTTGAAGAAAGTGATCAGATCCTGATCAGCAAAAAATTCAACTCGTTGGTCTTCTCTCAGACTCGACGTTAACACCACCATTCACTCTACGACCAGGATCGCGAGAAACACCATTCGTCTCTCCCTGTCCCACGCCGATTACATAGTATACGTATAGCAGGGGTTGCTCAGGACCGATACGAGCCGTCACCTCGCCACACCTCGCTGTCACCTCACTGGAGTTCGCAGCATACGAAGAAAGCGTGCTAAGGTGTTTCTTCTTCAAACGTGTCGCAGCGGGACACTTGGACGAGTCCTCTATTCCAGAACTGTGTTGTATGGCATTGAGAGGAAACACGTTCCGGGCTAATCGCTAGGTCAGAGAGAAATCAGAGTTGTTGAAATGACTCATACCGGGCGCCCAACTCCATTCGGAGCGGATCCTCTCATCTGACTACCACAACCAGTAGACAAACGGATCGTCAGCAGCCTCCTCACTAATCCTTTGTCGAATTCCATTTTAGTCTAAGAAAGGTCACTGGACCGAGGAAGATTTTTAAGTGCGGTTCGGCATTCTCTGAAGAATTGCGATTTGTTCCTCGGCCTACGACGGCCCTCGAGAGTGAGGTCGGAAAAGACGATATCGACCGCGGGGTTCCATTCACATTCTTCTTTCAAAGTTTGACTCAGGAAAGCTAGTCTCTCGGCGTGTCGATGACATGTCAAGTCGGGAACAGGGACGTTCAATAGAGACCCGTCTGCGAACCCAGTACCTCTTCCCGTCCCTAACAAGCGATGTTCCTTTCACAGCGTAGTTCTGCTCGTTCGATCAACCCTTCGATAACACCTTGCAACCGCTTCGTTAATATCGCGGTCAAAATCTTTAACTCAGTGTTTCGCAGAATTATGGGCGTGTAATTGTTTAGTTGCTCCCCACGATGCCTGTTTCGCTACTTCAGTAATAATTTTAGCCAGAAGGCCAAGAAACCATAAAAATAATGCATTTTTAAATGAATGAAAAAAAAAACTGATTTAATCTATTATTGTATAATTTTAGGAGATGGGTAATGTAGAAACCGGTTCTGTTGTCATAAGACCGTCCTCCCAGGAATTATATCCCCCTTTTTTAATAGGTATCAAATCCTCTATTGGGTGTGGGGTCAATGTAGTACTTGTTCTGTTTTCATGGGACCATCTTCCCAGGCACTACCTTCTCCTTTTTGTTAGTAAAGTATCGTTTTTTTTTACCGTGATACCATACTCATAGGCATTACCTTCTCCTTTTATGGCGCGATTCTCACAGGAGAGGAAAGTATAGTATATGTTTATTTTTCATGATACCATTCTTCCATGATTATCTTCTCCGTTTGGGGGAGGGGTAGTGTACTATCTGTTCTGTCGTCATGACATCCTCCCAGGAATTAACTCCTTCGGGGGGGGGAGGGGTCGTGATACCATTCTCTCAGTCATTACTTCCTCTTTTGAGGTAAGCGTAGTATATATTCGTTCATCATGAGATGTTGTCAGACTAGCAAAAATATGCGACCGAAGAGGGGCATATTTTTTGCAAGTATATATATATATATATATATATATATATATATATATATATATATATTCAATAAAAGAAATGTTTATTTTTTCCTTTCCTTAAGCCAGACCTTTCAAATAATGGTTTCTTACTATCAGAGGAATTAAAAAGATAGATAATTTGGCAGAGAATAAACCAAAAGTCATAATTTGAAAAAGTCATAAAATGTAGATACTTTTAAAATTTGAACCTATCGTGAAGTGATTAAAACTCAATATACGGGATAGAGCAATTATATAGATAAATGAAAGAAGAGAAATAAGAAAACATCTACATTTTATAACTATTTCAAATTTTTCAAATTATGACTTTTGGTTTGGCTGCCAACTAATCTATCTAATCAATTCCTCTGATGATAAGAAACTATTCTTTGAAAAGCCTGGAAATTATATAGATACGTAAAGTAGAGGTAAAAACAAACATTTCTTTTATTGAATACACCTTGTCTTGAATAACTGAAGATGAAAATAGGTTTGTTATTCTTACATTTTTTATTTCTCTTCTTTCATTTATCTATCTATCTATCTATCTATCTATCTATCTATCTGTATATATATATATATATGTGTGTGTGTGTGTGTGTGTGTGTGTGTGTGTGTGTGTGTGTGTGTGTGTGTGTGTTTGTGTGAAGGAGAAAGAGAGAGATAAAAAATGAGAGTGTCTTTGTTTTTGTCTTAATTAATATGTAAGACGTTCGAAGATCCTCATAAGGACGAATAAAAGTGAAATATCAAGTAGTAGCTAATACGGTCCTTGAAACTGCTCCTCGTAATCATGTGGCAACACTAAGATACACTTATTGGATATTGTAGTAGGTGTGAACAAAGAACTGAAACCGCATTTTGGAAATTATTTCAGAATAAAATATCAAAAATATTGACAATTAAAATGAAAGGAAAAAAGGGATAATATTAATCAAATTTATAAAGAAGACCTTATATATTCGATTTATTTACGCATAGTATGGCAAATATTTAAATGAATTTGTGTTCTGTCCTTTTGTACACACTGACTGATTTGTAGAAAGCATTCGCGGGAAATTGAGACATCCATCTGAGAAATTCTCCAATCTGACGTAAAATAAAAACAAAAATCCCGGCGTACTTTTGACTGTATAATCAAGAACGATTACAGAAAAAAATTAAAGTTTCACCGAAAATTTTGTAAACATATATTTTAACTAATGAAAATATCAACACCGTTCTTTACATGATAATTAATATTACATTATGAAAATTTTGTAAACATATATTTTGACTAATGAAAATATCAACACCGTTCTTTACATAATAATTAATATTAGATTATGAAAATTTACATTAAAATACACCTGAAATTCTTTAAACTGCCAAATATAAGCTAATTACTTTATATTAATAATTTTTCTAGACTTATTTAGTGGTAGAGCAAGTTTTTAATACAGTAAGAAGTTTCGTTGATAATTTATTTGGTGGCTGTGTACATTTCCGCCTTTTTTTTTGTTATTTACTTTCAGTGTTTAAGTAAATGATTGGATCATCATCATCATCATCATCATCATCATCATCATCATCATCATCATCATCATCGATTTAACGTTCGTTTTACATGCTGTCATGCGTTGGACGACTTTAAGAAATAGACTTCAAAACTAACCTATCTCTGGCCAGGTCTTTATTTATCCTTCTTTCTCTCAAGTTCATTTTTATCACTTCGTCTCATGTTTTCCTTGGACTTTCCTGTGAACTGAAGCTGTTACCTCAATTGTTTTACATCTGCTGACTCAATAAACACTCATTCATACTTTCAATTTAAATATATTATTGAAGTTTCCTATTCTGTACACATCTCCGTATACGGTCCAGATTTAAACTTCCTCTGAGGTCATCAGAATTAAGCCTGTCTTTAAGCCTCACATTATACATCCATTTCATCATTCTCATATCATTTCTCTCCATGCAACGCATGTCCTCAACCCTCACTAGCCAGGTTTCACTTCCGTACATCATCACACTATGCACACATATCTGATAGACTCTTTCCTTTGTCGACAGTGGTAACGCTCTGCTGGTTAGTAATGGCAGAAGTTCTCAAAACTTAGTCCATCCAATTCTAACTTTTGCAATCATATTAGCACCTGCTCCACCCTATGCTCCAATGGTAACAAAACTTCTCGACAACCTTCTAACACGACTTTGAGCATTTCTGTAAATTGCTTGAACAACCTTTACCAACTACTAATTTGCCGCTAGTTTACGCAAAGCCCACCAGACAACTTCTCTTGTAATTCTGTCTAAAACTTTCTCTAGATCCACAAAAGAAAAATACAAGTTCTTATTATTAAGGTTTTTCTCTAGCATTTGTCTCCGGATAAATATAGGATCAGTGGCCCAGGCATAAAACCAAATTGCATTTCATCTTTGATACTGATAATGACTTCTTATCTCCTGCTCAATTATTCCTTCATTCTCTTTAAGGATCTGATTCATCAACTTTAATCCCCTGTAATTGCTTCTATCAAGTGCTTCCCTTTTACCCTTGTAACAATTCACAGTTTACTAAGTTTCCAGTCTTTCGGGATAACCCCTTCTTTTATGATTTGATTTGTCAAGTATGTGATTATCTTAATGTCTGAGGGTCCTGCAGCCTTACCCTTCTTCATCATACTCACAGCTTCGCGTACTATTTCTTTCTCAATTCTTATAGCTGGATTGGATACTACTTCTACAACTTCTAGATTTTCACGGTGCGATAGAAACTCAGTATTCAACAATTTCTCATAGTGGCATTTTCAAGCATCCCTCTTGCCCTGTTTCTTTTCTTGATAACACTCTATTGCTACTAATACATTTTGAAAGCAATTTAATGGGAAAATATAATTCATTTTATCTTTTGCCAAATTTATTAACCTAGAGCTGTTTTACGGACATTTTGAACAGACAAATAAGTTTATAACCTTTGCTATATTCTAGATACCGATGTACGGATCATCATCATCATCATCATCATCATCATCATCATCATCAGCAGCAGCAGCAGCAGCAGCATCATCATCATCATCATCATCATCATCTGCGAAAAGCTGACCCTTAATGATTGAAGATAGCTGTCGATCTTCCAATAATGTCATCATCATCATCGTAATCTACGACAGCAGCTATGTTCCGTACCACCACTCCCATTACATTCTCTACATATTTGGCACCCAGGCAATACCGGGTAAGTCCTCTAGTTCCTTGTAGATATTATTCTGTTAACCAAACAAAACAACAACAAAAGTATGGGTAGTATTTTATGCCGGGCAACACCGTGTAACTTTATTGCTTCGTTATTAATAAGTGCGTGCGTTCCTATATAACAGTGTGCGTCACGCTCATAACTCAGCATGTCTTTAGTCAGAATAATAATAATAATAATAATAATAATAATAATAATAATAATAATAATAATAATAATAAGAAGAAGAAGAAGAAGAAGAAGAAGAAGAAGAAGAAGAAGAAGAAGAAGAAGAAGAATACAATGAACCTAATTCTAGGGTCGTGTGGTTAGATTAAAAACATGGGGTGCTTATTGGTGATAATTCATTGTATTTTTTAATTACAGCTGAATAATGCCTTTGAACAAAACTTTCTGCAAAGCCATTCATACTAAAAGTTATAAATTTGCCTAATGTTCTTGCCGGAACACGAATAGAATTTCTTCTTTCCGACGTAGGCAAAATGCACGGCGGCTCATCTGGTAAACATTTTGCTATAATGACCAGCAGAGCGATGAGGTTTAGGGCGAGGTAGAGCGACAGGTAGCGTTATTGCCACTATTTAGCCGCGTCCAACTGCAGTAAGGTTAAGCATGAAGTCAATTTCACGTAAAGGGGGAAAAACAGATCACGCGAGAGGTTACTCTGGAAGAGTACACAAATATACGAGAACGGACTTTTCAGCATTCACCAGTAGGGGAGACATAAATCTATCGGCAATGATCAACTCCCTCCTGAAGGTAATGGGTAATGACTGGGATCGTGCACCTCCTAGGATCGAGCTGAACCATACTTCATTCCAACAAACAAGGAGTGTCTGATAGTTAAAGGTGTTTGCTAGGTTGTCAGAATGATTCTAATATGAACTTAGACTAGTATGATAACAAAAGGCGCCCTTACCGGGAAATTCCGACGAGACCGCTCTTAGCCAATTTTGAATCAATCCGGACTGCCTCCTTTCTTTATTGAGCTTGATTCCCTACTATAAATTGACCTTGTGTCTAATTTTGCCGCGGTCGAAGAAAGATAAACAAACTTAACGACTACCTTTTGTAGATGTGCCTTTGACTCCCTCCACCATCATGAGACTGTACCGCTAAAGTTTATTTTTTCAATAAATATTTTGAAGCCTATACGATTAAGGTGTTTGCGATAATTGCTGTGCCGGTTGTGACAGCACTGGATATGTACTTAAAATTTGGGGTTGATTAACTCAAGGATTTTGAAGTTATTTAAAAAATGTAAACATTTTTTTTTTATATCTGAAAATATGTTAGAATAACTGATTCGGCATTTTTTCTGTTGACTATTCGATAAATTTCATGTAAATGTTAAAAAAAAACAATAATGCTTTCGTTTCATATGATGAAATACAGTCTGTTTGTTGGTTTGGGTCATCGATATCTTTCCTAAAAAAATGAATGTTTGGTTCTGGTTCTTCGGGTGTCTTGGGCAACGTTGGTACTATGGCAGGATAATTAGGCCCTACGTAGAAATGACGTAGAGTGTTACGCCGGCCGTTCTTACACAGGAGAAACTACACCGGTTGTCACTATAAATAGTGCGAGTCACCAGAGACACAGCGAAGACAAAGCACAGACTTGTAACTGTCTAGCCAAGTGCTAGTCACTTTCTTACTTTGTTAATACACTTGTTAACCAACCCTCGACTTGACTTCCTTTATTTATTATTTACTGTTGGACAACTTCACAACATAGAGAATTAAGACTAGTATGTATTCCACACGGAATCAGCTATACAAAACAAACTGGGAGATGGCGTCAGTCGTCTGGCCAAAAGCATGTAGACTTGTCAAACCTAATTACCGCCGAACAAAGACTCACGCGTACCAGAATGCTTTTGGAATTCGGGCAGAGTCCTAATCATCAGTGGGCTGGTGGGGGTGTCAACACTTGAGAGACAGCGAGTAATGTGTTTTGTTATCATGGCAATGGAATCTAATAGAGGAATTCAATTTATCTGAATCAGTGAAGAGACGCGCCCCTCCCCAGCCTCCCAGAGAGAAAGAGAGTAGTCAGCATCGCGCGTACCGCCCAACCCCAAACAACTCCGGGAGAGGGAGAAGGATTAAAGAAGAGGGATGTTTGAGAAAGAGGGGGTATGAGATACACGTTCTCGGGAAGAGAAGGGACCTTTTGGGTTCAGAACGAAAAGACAGTTACACAGGCAGTGAGAGCTGAGATCTCGGCGCGATTCTCGGATCTCGTGGGAGTCGTCGCCCGGGCTCAGCCATCGTTTTCTAAACATAGCGTAATGACTTAATTAGTACAACTTGTGAAAATAATCATTGTAAATTAATTCGCTCACAGAGAGAAAGAGTTTAGCACAAAGGACATTTTATAAACAAATAGACTTTAATTCGACGTTTTAAAAACAATTGTTTATCCTGTTAATAATTATTTTATACGAAAAGAAATCGCTGAGTTGTTTTAATTATTCTCGTTGATTTGTTCTGCTTGAGTAACCTTGCCTTCACAGGACCAACGAAATCATCATCATCGCCGTCATCACGACCTTGGAGGGAATTCGATACATCTTTGTTTTTACTGCCACTAAAACGATCATCGGCCAAAGAGGGTGTTCAGAGTCTGGCAAGATTTCTGCGCAGAGAACCAGACGTGTGAGCACAGAGATAGAGACACGAGTGGACCACCTATGTTACAGGTGGTTCAGTGACACCGGATCAGAGTGAGGTATCTGTTATACTTGGCACCGCGACCAGGATATCAAACACATGTGCGTGAGTGGCCGACAACAATACCCATGGTGTCGAAGAGAGTGGGGTACCTGTTACGTATTGGTACTGTCACCAGGAACGAGAGTGTGGAGTCCCTTCGTTATAATGGTGCCGTCATCAGGAAGAGTGTGGGGTCCTATGTTACAGTACATGCTATTAGTAAGAAAACAATGTAATTCGATCGAATTTGTTTGGGAAATTATTTTATCTAACCGGAATAATTTTCAAAATGACGCAATATTCAGAAAAGGGGGAAATAACTCTGTATTTGTTAATGCAGATGTATTTACATTAGTTTAACCGACTTTTTACTTAAAACAATACAGAGTTACGTCCCTTTGTTTGATCTGCTTTTCACTTTTTCTAAGAGAACGCAAAATCTTTTTTACATTTTAGTCACGTAAATTATTACTGAAAGCAAAAATAACCCCGTACAATGTCGGAGAGTCAGAATTAGTTTTAAATTTAAAAAATATAATATTAATAATAAGGAAACAGAACACGTACATTTTTCTTGATACAAACTATTATAAATATTTTCATTTTGAAATGTTTTGTTTTTTATTTATCAATGCCAAGCACCAATCTAGGATATGAAGGACATTATGGGAGTACCAACATCGATCAATGGTATGAATTGCGTTTGATTACTTTTGGGACAATCCATGACAGGAATTTGTTGACATTGGATTTGAAGATGACCAAGTTGTAGTCAGTAGGGAAGCAGTCCTGCGGCAATGTGTTGCAAAAAAGCCATGTCCATGGAAATCCCGCCTGACGCTAGGTACATAGAAAAAATATCTATTAGCTTTTTGATTGAGTTATATTCAAAAACTCCCATTTTAGTTGCTCTAATTATCTGTAATTTGCAATTAACTCACCAAGTAACCCATCTCTTGCTAAGATTCTGTCTATCATTATCACATTCTCTCCCTGTTGTTTGAATCTCACTATTATTTTATACTCTCGTTTTCGTCATTCTCTCTCTTTTTGTCTATTAAGAGTCAAAGGTAATACAGAAAAGAAAGAAAAAAAGATGTGTTTGTACATGAAAACTCCCAATTCTATAACGATGCTTTAAGAAAATCGTGTTACAAGCAAAACATTGCCTATTGAATATCTTTTGAGCACCATACAGGAGATTACAAAAAAGCTAGGACTAGAGGTTCTAGTTTAAGTATTATTACCCGTAACATGGCGATGAAAAGCTAACTTAGACCTGGCTCCAATATTGATGGTACGATTGGCGAAGACAATCGAGCTTTGCATCAACAATATGTTAATAGAAAAAACTCGAAAGCCATCAAACCAAAAATCAAAAAATGGTAAGAACAGGAGAGTTCTTCTGTTTGGTTTAATCCGCGGTTTAGCAAAAATGTCCAAACTAATATCCCAAAAATGCCCTTTAAAATTATCGAAGACAACTTTGGGGCACAACACAAATATAGTAAACTCTTTAATAGAATTTATTTCTTTACAGTACCTAACTTAGAACAAAGGATAATAGAGTCCAATTCAGTAAAAGTTCATGTAGCTCAAAAAACTAATAACCTTTTTTCCACTGACCCTGGTTGCAATTGTCTCGATAGGAACTTATGCCCTTTAAATAGCTTTTGTAAGCATGAGAGTGTCATATGCAAATCTACTGTAATACAGGGCCCTAACCATTACATTAATAGTAGTGATGATTATGATGATGTTGTAGTAATCGTGATAACATAGATGGGAATGAACTTAATAAAAATAATAGATTTAACTCTCTTGCTAAAGAGATGGTTTACATAGGCTCAACAGTGGGTTTGTTGAAAAATGGAATCTCAAGACATGTTTATACTTTTAATAAGAAACCGTTCTAAATTCACATCTTTGTCTACCACTATTTTGGGATCAAAAAGAAACTAACAGTTATTTTAACCTTAATAGCAATTGATTAAAAAAAATGAGGTCCTATAAACTTTTAGGCAGGTATTGTGGACTATGTAGGGATGAAACCCTTTTCATCATTAAACACAAAGGTCTTTTGTTAAATAAATAAGGATGAGGTATTATCTGGTTACATGCATCAAATATGGTATTAACATAACCACTTTAAAGTACCTTAATATTGAACTGGTCGCCTTAACCACTCCCTAACTCACATTTTAGTTTAAGTTAAGTTTTCCACGCTGTAAATCGATTGAGTTTCTAGAGTATTGCCTGTATTAACTCTTACTAAAGACACTTACAAACTCTCTATTATGTCTACCTCCTGACACTTGATTTGCTGTCTCTATGTTTTTTTTGGCTTTTATTTATTTAGTTAGTTTATTTATATATATTTATAGATATCTTATATATATTTCATGTATATCTATGTAATCTATATTACGATCTGCTTTACATATATCATGATAGCCTTCCACTATTGCAATCTAGTCATTTATTTTCTCTGACTAGTGTAATTACTACTTCTATTTAATTCAACTCCATATATTAACACCTTCCTTTACGTGTGTTATCCATAAATTGGACATTAAAATTTAGATTATCAATGTGGTTCATTAATACTTAGATTTTAAATTTGTAAGTTTACCGTTTCATCCCTAACAATTTAGATTACTTTAACATACAAGAAATATCGATATATTTCGTATACCTTTTAATACTTTCCTATTACAATATGAATTCCCCCTATTATAGTTCTATTAAGATCTTAAATGTTATCGATATTTCTTCTCCGAATCATATACCCTATTATCGCAACCCATTTTATATATTTAATTATGATCTATATTAGTAACTAATTTATTTAGTTATTTTTCTAATTATCCTTTATCATTTATTGTATATTATTGCTAATTATTATTTATCATTATTATGTCTTGATTTATTTAATTTATTAATAATGTATTTTTATCTTTAATTCTTAAAAATTGTTTGGATTAAAAAGATTCTTTAACTTTCAATCTTTATTTTGATTTTCTAAGTTTTAAAGATAAAAGGGTAAATTGTCATTTTAGTTTTAAGTTAAATATTCTCACGGTCCTATTCAAATTTTAATTTTGTAATATATTTAATATTATTTAATTAAATTTATATCAAAATATGTTTATATTAATACTATTAGCTTACATAAGCTTATTAATACTTTTGTGATATTCTTAGTTCTATTATGTAAATCCCCATTTAAATAACTAATCTATATAGTATCTAACCACTCATAATATACATTTTATTTTCATTATGTTTTTATTCGGCTATCATTATAATCCATCTGTTTCTATTATTTTAATATCTAATATGCACTATATGCACTAGCTGGCGTTGGTGTGAAATTTATGGATGTCTTCTGAATGACTGATTTTAAACTTTTGTTTAATGAGTGGATTATTTGGTTATATTTTGATTGATGCGATCGAGGTTATTTTTCTCTGCTCTTAACACCGCCTCGTTGTTGTAGACCGTTTTGCTTTTTGGGGTCTTTAAATTAGAAGTCTTCGAAATTGGATTGTAACGGATAATAAGAACCCCATCTATAGTTTAAATACTGAATAGTTCTTTGACTGACGAAAAGACTTCTACTTTTGAATACACTGTAAGAAGACTCTTTTTGTTTTGACTTTGAACTATGAATATTAACAATTTGAGGACTTAATTAAATAAGGTAAAAAAGGCATAGAGTGTTAGGGGGTAAAAATGCATAGAGTGTTAAGGGGTAAAAAATGCATAGAGTCTTAGGGGGTAAAAAATGCATAGAGTCTTAGGGGGTAAAAATGCATAGAGTGTTAGGGGGTAAAAATGCATAGAGTGTTAGGGAGGTAAAATATGCATAGAGTGTTAGGGGGTAAAAAATGCATAGAGTCTTAAAAGATTCTATACATTTTTACCCCCCCCCCCTTCATTTTAATAAAAAACTATTATTTTTCGGTTTTTTGTGTTTTTATTTGATCTTTTATATTTTCATTGATTGTTCATACAAAAAGCTTTTAATGTAATTTTCTTATGTAACTTTCTCTGATGTGTTATCGATTTTGTGTTTGGTTGTATCGGTTTTGATTTTTGTGATTTTTCATACTGAATATTTTTCCTATTCTATTATTGTTTTAGTTATATTATTATTATTATCATTATTATTATTATTTGTACTCACTAGGAGTTCTCACACATATCACCGTCAGTGATTGCTCACCGACAACAACCAGTGGTATTTCCTGGAGTCTGAGTGACAACAAGCCTCCCCAGATTTCCAGTATTCTTCACCTCTTTTCGATAACGATGCGGTATCGCAACAGCCTCTTACCATTGATTTCTCGCTGGTAAGGATCCTTGATCTTCTCTGGGATTTGATGGCAATAAGCCTCCCCACGTTCCCAGCATTCTCTGCACTTTTCCAGTGGAAGTCTGGTTTGTGCTGTCCCTCCTCGGTCTTCTCATCCTCCTTGACCGTCTACAAATATTTTGTCTGGTGTCAGTTTAGGCCAGCACCATTTAAAAAATAAATAAATAAATAAAATAATATTTTTTTAATTAATTTAATTTAAAAAAAATATACATTATTATTATTATTATTATTATTATTATTATTATTATTATTATTATTATTATTATTATTATTATTATTATTATTATTATTATTACTAGCAAATATATGCTCCCTCCGGTCGCATATTTTTTGCTAGTTGTTTTTTTTTTAATTGGTCAGTAAAATCTGTTTGTTTATTTTTATACAAAAAAAGAAAGAAAATCACCCCATCCTTTATTTTAATAAATAAAACATGGAATAATAAAAACATAGTTTTAAAAGAAAAGTTACCTTTTACGGCGTAAAATGTAAAACAAAAAATCCTAAACTCACTTATGGTCGTAAAAAGATAATAATATTTGAAGTTTTTTAAATCGAAAAAAGGTGTACCCAAAATAAAATCAACAATTAAAAAAATAAAAGACAGTGAACACGATTCTGTTGTCAGTTATTTAATCGCTCAGTAAAATGTGTTTGTTTGTTTTTTGACAAAAATAGCAATTATTAAATCAATTATTTTTTTAATTAAACAATTTGATTTAATAAACATTTTAATAAAAAAACGAAGTAAATATATAATTTTTGAGCGACTAGTACGATAAATCTCAGAGAATGTGTTGTTTGCATGTTATTAATCAAATAACGCACCCCGGTCTTGTGTCCATCTCTCTCTCTCTCTCTCTCTCTCTCTCTCTCTCTCTCTCTCTCTCTCTTATTTCTCTTTATTTCTCTTACTCTTTCTTTCTTTCTTTCTCTCTCTTTCTCTTTTTCTCTCTCTCTTTTCTCTCTCTTTTTCTCTCTCTTTCTTGCAATAGAACTTTCTGTGCGTTCGAAATAGAACGTTATACTTAATAATCAGAGGGCGGCCAACAAAATGGTGGAGTGTACACCGGCTGTTCCATCATATTCTATTACAATCTAATTTAATTACGTAATTCAATTATATAGAGTAAAAAAAATACAATATTATTAATTAATTCTATTTATAATTTTTATTAAGATTATTATCATTATCGATGCAAAATATTTTAAATACATTTGAAAATCTGAAAAATAAAACAATCATTTACAATATATTTGCGAATATTAATTTATTAGAAGTTTTAAAACAATTTGAAAGACGCGTGATGTTTGAGGACGTTTTGCAATGGGTATATATAGGAGCTGATAAGTAGATATAAAAAGAGAGCGATCAAAACTAATAATATAGTTTCGGCTTCAGACAGACAGATACATAATCTCCATTATTAATAGATTATACTCATTATTACTATGATATTTATAGATTATTATTATAATAATTATTATTATTACTTTATTCCCAAATATTGAATTTTTGAGACTCTTATCCATTATATTTGTCTCATTATTTATTGCATTTTATTATTATTATTATTATTAGTAGTAGTAGTAGTAGTAGTAGTAGTAGTAGTAGTAGTAGTAGTAGTAGTAGTAGTAGTAGTAGAATTATCATGAATTTATGTATTTATGTATGTGATTTTCCTGTAATATTTGAACATTTTCTAAATAAGATAAAAAATATTATATTAAATTAGTACCTGAGGATTTGGGTGGCAGTATTAGGACTACTGCAAGAACTTCCCCACTTTCCTTTATTTATGACTAATAGATAATAAAATACTGATCATAATTAAATATATAACGGATTAAAAATATTTATTTGAAGAAACAATTGTTTTATGTAGCTTGTATTAAATAAACTACTAATCGCAAAAGTACAGGGTAAAATCGACTTTACTTTATATAACGTTACAAGGTAACATATTCGCAACGTTACGAAGTTAATATACAAACGTTTGCGGGAGGTTTTGACAAGATATATGTAAATATTTGCAACAACAGTTGTTAACTGATAGTCATAGTAATTTTCATGAAACGGCCTTAATGTCAATCTATCATATATATATATATATATATATATATATATATATATATATATATATATATATATATATATATTAATTTTATACGTACATAAAAGTAATCAATGGACACGTGTCCATGGATTACTTTTATGTACGTATAAAATTAATATATATATATATTAACGAAAAATACGGCCATTGAAGTTTAGGACGACTAATAATGTAGTTTGTCTGCATCTTAATCACTTAGGAAGTGAAACAATTGAATAGTAAGCTCAATAACAACGAGCTGAAAATCACCTATAAAAATAATTACATAGAAATACATTATATATATATATATATATATATATATATATATATATATATGAAGCAATCCAACAAAAGATATAAGCGTCAACTAATATCTTATAATTAGTGAAACATCCGGATAAAAACTGAAGCTCAATATACTGGATAGAGCATTAATATTATAATATAAAATCAAGTACAGACTTATTTTTTTCGCTCTGCTGGCAAGATGCGACCGGGATTCAGTCTTATTTTGCTCAATTCGGATTTAACGGGTTTTCTAATTGAACAACGAACTTTGACATGATTTGGGTTGCCCATATCGAGATTTTGGAATTTTAATTGAACTTTCTATATTATTTGATTTATTTATCATTAACATTGAATATTGACACATTTCGCGACTGGATAACTTTGTCAGCTCCTTCAATTTCACGTATATGGACTGCTGTTTATAACTTGGAGTAATCCTCGGTTAACCCTCTGAATGTCTTTCCTGATTATGTTTCTCAATTTGTATGATCTGAATGGATTGTATAGATTCAACAAAAAGTATAGGATTTTTCTTGCTATATTACAAAGAATTTATATATATATATATATATATATATATATATTAAAAAAAATTTATTCAAATATATATTTTATAACATTAAGCAATTGTAATAGCTCAATAGTTTATGGCTAGAGCTATGTTGTATACAATATGTTTTATTTAATGTTATACCATATCCAATGTTATGAAGCACGAATTAACATCACTTCGCAAAACTTGGTTTTTATTCAGCATTGTAAACAAACTAAAGATTACTTATTAATAGAAATGATTGAAATCAGATTAATTGCTTGCAGAACTATATTTTATGAATTAACGGAGGTAACTCCGAGATTATGACAATTTCAATTAAATTATTTTAGAATATATAATACACAGAGTAATTTAAGGTTAAGTTGAATCTTTTAGATTAATAAAGCAATTTTATTTTATATTTTACATATCTCTCTCTCTCTATATATATATATATATATATATATATATATATATATATGTGTGTCTGTGTGTGTGTGTGTGTGTGTGTGTGTGTGTGTGTGTGTGTGTGTGTGTGTGTGTGTGTGTGTGTGTGTGTGTGTGGAAAGAGATAGAGAGAAAGAGAGGTGGTGGAGAGGGAGAAGAGAGAGAAATCTAAAATATTAAATATATTTCTTTTCAACATATCTCGACACACGCACTATATTATATATATATATATATATATATATATATATATATATATATAGAGAGAGAGAGAGAGAGAGAGAGAGAGAGAGAGAGAGAAATTGGAAAAAGCGAGAGCGATCTAAACTATATAATATAAAATGGCAGTAATTATCAGCTCCTACACTGAAGATTGCATAAACATGAAACACATGTGTCTGTAGGTAAAAAAAAAATCTATAAAAAATTGTTTAACCCTCTTTCAACATGGACAAGACCTCTTTAAAAGAATTAATAATAGGCTGTCAATCTAAGCGTAAGGCATAGTTTTGGCTTCCGCCGTAGAACAATGTTATGACTAGCTTACTGTGTATGTCCGCCGACTCGACATAATACAGAATTTTATTGACTTTTATTCCCATAGTAATTTATGGTGGCCGAGGGGTTGAATATCAAATTGCAGAGTGAAATGGGACTTTGTGACTGGGTTCGAATATATATATATATATATATATATATATATATATATATATATATATATATTTATTTATGTATATATTAGTGATATTTTATACTGAATTATTTCGACACTTAATTATTGGGGAAATGGTAGTATAATCAGTACCATTGGAGAGCCATGAATATTATAACTGTCCTGTTTTGAAATCTCCGAAACAGTTACATGGTAGACAGCTGATGATCCCCGTGTTAATATTAGACGCTTAAGGTCTCCTGTTTTTGTTTCACTCTTAGATAATTAACCCCCACCCTTTTTTATTTTTTTTTATTTTCTTATATTTTTTCATTTATTAATTTTCCAACGAATGTTAAGTCTGCAATATCTTGGATTTAGTTAGTTTGTCTGGGAATTTAAACTGCATTTTACATTTTTTGTTTTTAATGACTCAAATCTTCTTTAGACTATATATATATATATATATATATATATATATATATATATGATATACCTTCCCGTCGATTTCGACGTATGAGTGTCCGAAAGCAAAATCGTTCCAAGCGCCAAGATTTAATGTTTTGCTTCTTATTTTCTTTCTTTGGACTGCGCATATGGATAACCAGAAAGCTGCAGCGGGCTGCCAGGTATGTTTTATGAGCAAGCAATGTTTAGGGCTCCTTTTCACGCCGCCTCCCCGGATTGCGGAAAGCAGTGGTGAATCTAAAAAGACCTGCTTTGTCACCACCGGAGGACACGGGGAACTCAATTGTTCATTTGTTTTTAACGAACGGCCATCACCCAGTGGTCGCCACTGTGTAGATATCTAGCTAGAGACTGCTAGTAATACCCTTTACCTGCTCCCGTCACCCTCGCTCTCTCGCCAGCGGTCTTGTTTCAAATGTGTGTGTGACTGATCGAACTGAGTATTGCTTTTAGATTGCCACACAAACATTTGTTTACAGTGATGAAAGCTTGTGTAGCACCATCTTAGAACTGCTGATCACACACAGTCGGTGCAAAAGTTTGCCACAGATAGCACGAACATCAGACCTCAGGTTTTGCATAAAAATGTTTACTCTCATAGATGCCTGCCTTAACAAAGACTGAGGATGCATTTATCCCAGTGGTTTATTTACACGTCCAGGAGTATATATATATATATATATATATATATATATATATATATAATCCAGGTAAAACATCCACAAGGTAGTAATCCAAAGAATTTCAACCGGGTTTATAAAAAGTGCTCAATATCAAATAGAGCTTTTATATATGATTATTTTTATTTATACAGACATGTACAAAATCTGCGACACTGGCATGTCGATATTATCGATCAACAGCTATTATAAACTGAGATCTCATCAGGCAGAGTTAGAATCCGATCTTAACCTTAGATCATATTTGGAAAGAAATTAAGATCGGATTCTAACTCTGCCTGATGAGATCTCAGTTTATAATAGCTGTTGATCGATAACATCGACATGCCAGTGTCGCAGATTTTGTACATGTCTGTGCAAATAAAAATAATCATATATATATATATATATATATATATATATATATATATATATATATATATATATATATATATATAATCCAGTGTCGCAGATTTTGTACATGTCTGTGTAAATAAAAATAATCATATATATATATATATATATATATATATATATATATATATATATATATATATATATATATATATATATATATATAAGTAAAATATATACGCCACATTTTCAAGTATAAATCATTGTTATCGGGAAATACCTGGTACGCTAGTAAGCTAAATAAATTGACTTGCATCCATTATAGCCCAACCAACAGACCTACGGTCAATGTACATACTTTCTAAGTATCACGCGGTTTTGAGTGACATTCACGCATTTTAGTACGTTCTCATCGTCTCACGAACGGAAGCAAATTTTCACATTTTTTTAAGTATATAATTCAAACACATTTCATAAAATTTCGGTCGTTTCAATATGAAAGAAATAATTTGTCAATTTTTCACGTAATGGATCCCGAACAACGCGAGATCGGTACAACTCGTTTTTATTTAATACAAATCTATTATTGACAATTGTTTGTTGTTGACTTCTGTCCATTCAATACACTTTTACAGAACCATAAGAACTAAACGTCTGAAAGCTATATGTCTTTACTGGGGTTGGACGTGGGGGGGGGGGTCGTAATCCTCTTCTCCTAGCTGGGTGGTGTTACCCCACCTAGTTTTATTTTCTTGGCAAGTACGAATTTCACTCCTTTTCCTCATTGAAACTTGACAGGTATGTAATATATATACGCTTTCTCCACTGCATGAAAATACATAAATCGTTAAAATTAAACGTACATAGTTATATTTTAAATCGTAGATCGAGACTGGATTCGTTTCGGTGTTAGCGCCGAACAGCTTATTTTATTGTATTTATAACTTGAAAATTATAGAAATAAAAACGTAAGAATAAAAATAGTAGTGTACGTTCATGGTTTAGAAAAGGGGTACACATGGTTCCTCGTTCGTTCGCACCCCCATAAATTGCAACCCTTCCTCGTTGTGGTCAGGGGAGTGGCAACGTGATAGTGCCCGAGTTATGCCGTCTGGAACTCCGGTTTCTGGCAGGGACATCCATGGCGGACATATTTGGCACCAAGCAGTATTAGGGCCGCAACTCAGTTTACATGGCGGACATATTTGGCACCAAGCAGTATTAGGGCCGCAACTCAGTTTACATGGCGGACAGGTTTGGCACCAAGCAGTATTAGGGCCGCAACTCAGTTTACATGGCGGACAGGTTTGGCACCAAGCAGTATTAGGGCCGCAACTCAGTTTACATGGCGGACAGGTTTGGCACCAAGCAGTATTAGGGCCGCAACTCAGTTTACATGGCGGACAGGTTTGGCACCAAGCAGTATTAGGGCCGCAACTCAGTTTACATGGCGGACATATTTGGCACCAAGCAGTATTAGGGCCGCAACTCAGTTTACATGGCGGACAGGTTTGGCACCAAGCAGTATTAGGGCCGCAACTCAGTTTACATGGCGGACAGGTTTGGCACCAAGCAGTATTAGGGCCGCAACTCAGTTTACATGGCGGACAGGTTTGGCACCAAGCAGTATTAGGGCCGCAACTCAGTTTACATGGCGGACAGGTTTGGCACCAAGCAGTATTAGGGCCGCAACTCAGTTTACATGGCGGACAGGTTTGGCACCAAGCAGTATTAGGGCCGCAACTCAGTTTACATGGCGGACAGGTTTGGCACCAAGCAGTATTAGGGCCGCAACTCAGTTTACATGGCGGACAGGTTTGGCACCAAGCAGTATTAGGGCCGCAACTCAGTTTACATGGCGGACAGGTTTGGCACCAAGCAGTATTAGGGCCGCAACTCAGTTTACATAGCTCTGGTGAAAATCCAGGAGAAGTCGGCATCAGGATCCGTCGTCCTCTGGTTGTCAGAGATGAAAACTTGCATTCTTGCAGGGTTTACAAACAGCTGCGACCAATGAGGAGGACTTCATGCAGACCAGATAATCCTGAAGCACGATCATCGTGAGCAGCTCTATGCACAAGTCCAACTTGCTTAACAACAATAACTACAACACCAACAACAGCTACACTCCCAAAACTTGAATATTATAAAATGTAAAAACAGATAGAATAAAAATGGTAATGTAGTGGAAACAGAGAGACGATAGATTACGTCATTCAACCATGGCAATGCCGGAGCTTCCTGCTGATTAAACAATATAGTTCATATGTCCAATCTATCTCAAATATATTAGACAATGGACACTATTGCATTTCAGTAGATTTTTGTTGCTGGACCATTTGTTTTCCTTTCCTTTTTTTCTTCTTCTCTTGTGCATTGAATTAATGTTTTAACACCTCACTCAATAAGTCCCGGGCAAAACTAATAAACCAACAACCTATAGGACAAAATTCGACTTTATTCATCAACATTCTTCAAGGATGATACACTGATTCCAACGCTTCACTAACAATTCGATGTCTATTTTGTAGAACAATTTGTCTTAAGCCTAAAAATACACCCCAGTTTGCGATATCACTTCTTCATTGGAGCCAAATCTCTTTTAATGTAGCAATTTTTAGGCTCTGCTAGCAGCCAATAGTCGGTGGGGGGTAATCTAGAGAATAGGGTGGGTGCACAAGCAATTTGAAGTGCAATTTATGTCATTTTGTTAGCGTTGCGATAGACTTGTGACACGGTACATTTTTTGGTGAAAAAGCACTTTTTCTTTCTAATTTTTAATTTCTAAAATGTTTTTAACGATTCCTTCAATAAAACGCACCAATAATCCTATAAAATATTCGCTATTGCTAGTTATTGCTTTCTAGAGGTAACCAATGACCAAAACACCACGTGCATCCCTAAATACGGAGTCCAAGGCTTTGCCTGCTGATGTTTGCATATTGGTCGTTTAGGACGGCATTCACCTGCTGCTGTCCACTTAGCTGACTGCAGATTTGACTCTGGAATGAAGTTGTGGATCCATGTTTCACCCATTGTTACATATGAACGCAAAAACTTTTTTTCTTGTGTTGAAATAGTTGCAAACAACGCTCTGAATCGTCGACCCGTTGTTGTTGTTGTTGTTGTTGTTGTTGTTTTTGATCGACTTTGAGCAAACATGGCTTGAACAGAGCTTTCTTATGAACAAATGTTCGTGCAAAATGGTAAACACGCTGCCTTCTGATATGTACAGCTCCTCTGCTATCTCACGCAACTTTTAATTTAAGATCGGCCAGAACGAGTTCGTGCGCCTTTTTTAAATGTTTTCCGGGACAACTACCTGAGTGTTCAGCATCATTTGTGTCTGTACGACCACGTTTAAAGATTGCTCTTAACTGTTGTTTCCGACAGAGCAGAGTCCGAATAACACTTGCTTGAACAGTATTTTCTTCCCATCAAAAAACAATGATTTATAAACACACGAAATTCATTTGGCCTTCCATCAAAATTTGCAACAGTAGCTTCATTTAAATAACTGTAATTTGTAAACTAATAATCAGATTGGGCTCAAATGTTGACACTAGCCATTTGAAGGTTAGTACTTTATAAAATTCAGATGGAGTTTTATTATTCGTATCAGCCCCGCAAATTATTGAGTGATGTGTTATACTACACTTATATATGAACACTTATTTTGTGTTACCCATCCACCTGGGCAATACCGAGTATTCCTGTTAGGTTTACATATGAAGCAAAACTAACAAAAGTGACAAATACCATAAATAAAACAGACATAATAACCAAGTAATTCTTAGAAGTTACACAAAAAGCTGCCTAACAATATGATGTGTTTGTTTGTATCCTTCTTTTTTTATTTCGCTTTAATTTTATTTAACGTTTTTCCAGTACATTCTTTAACAGGGTATATAGTCCAAAATATGCTCAAAAAACGTCCTCAACAAGGTTTCAAGCTAAAATAAATAATAGTACGCTTTTTTTGTTTATCTATTTATTATGTTGATCAAAGTTTTTTTTTAGGTTTTTCTTCGTATATATTTCAATCACATAAAATACATGCTAAAATATTCCTTGGTTTGCGGATTGAATTATGTTTGAAAAATATTCCATTTTAATTGTTTAAATTAGCCGCTGACTCGTTGGTCTAGTGGTCTCCATCAATTCGCTGTTTTGATACTTCATTGTTATACAGCTTCCTATTCCAGTACCTTCTTTCCAAGAACTACGGGATTGTGGAACTCTCTTCCTGCTGACTGTTTTCCTATAGCCTGGGTCTTTTCCAGACTAAGACCAATAGGCATATCCTGTCTTTGCGATAATCATATTTCGTTCTTGTTAGCTCCTTACATTAAGTGGCTTCATGCCGTGTCTGGAGATATTTCCATAAAATAAGAACAAAAAATCCGCAATTGTAATTCATCATATGACGTACCTCTTACAAGCCTTCTATCTATCACTACCACCCTTTCTTATTTCATACTCTTCCCCTCCCCCTCTCCCTCTCACACTCACTCTCTCTCACATACTCTCTCTCTCTCTCTCTCTCTCACACACACACACACTCTCTCTCTCTCTCTCACACACACACTCTCTCTCTCTCTCTCTCTCTCTCTCTGTGTGTTTATTAACAGTTGAAATAAATTAAAAACAAGAAGAATAAAACATTTGGAATAATCATGAATGAAAGGGAATATCACCACAAGTAGTAATATTATTTGACTTGTGAGTGGTGAAGACAAGGGATATAGCGATAAGAAAGAGACTAATTATAATTTTAAAAATATTTAACTGGTTTTGCAAACTCACTTTTTATTGATTCAAACAATCTAACCCGAGCTGAATGGGTGATCCAACGCGTGACATTTTAACTTTTTGTTTACGGTTTTTATTCGTGTTATTTTAGTTAAAATGTGTTGCAATAAATTTTCTTTATACAAAAAGTGCATATGTAAAAAAATATTTTATTAGCGATTTTTATTCATTTGTCTACATTGCATTCTCATAAAGTGGCGCCATTTCTCACCTCTCACAGTGAGATTAAAACGCCGATTTCAAATTCAAAATAGAAGAACAATAGCTTTCTAATATACTGATCATGTGTACGCGATCGCAGTCGTACGCTTAACTAATTTGCATCTCGCTTTTAAAAGAACATCTTATTAATAAACTATTCATTTCTATTGCTTTCAATTTACATGGATGTTTTCATTTTAATAAAGCACATAGTTTTATTTTAGAATTTTTTTATGTCGGGGATAAATATATATTTTTTTTTTTTTCGGTAAAAACATCCTTAGCCTAATGTCCAGTTAATGTAATTCTGGGCAGTTGCTTAATTTTCAGCAAGTTGCCATGGAGTTCAAAATTGCACATTCAAAACAAAGGCCCTCCCACCAAAAACTCACGTACAGCGGACAAGCAAACAATTCAGTAAGTACCAAACAAAGATTTTTTTTACGAAATCATCATCCAAGAAATCACATCAGTGAGTATTGATTTACTCCTCTCCAGGAGTTAGTATCCATCGGAACAGATATACACTTTGATCTTAGCCAAAAGGCCAAGAACAAGCCCCCCCCCCCTCTCATAGGGGAAGAAGTTTATTTGTTTTCTCAAGATTCCGGTTAACGCCAAGACACGGGTCCCGCTCGTCTAAAATAAAAAATAAAAAAGGTGGACATGTTCGACGCCAAGCACCCCCTTTCTTTTAAATTGTTATTACCAAATTTTCATATATTCGTCATGTTAATTTAATATAAATAAAATATCTATAGCCATTTTAAATAGAAAGAGGGGGCGTCATATTTTTTTTTTTTAAATAACTTCCTGTATATGTGAGGTTGATAGATTACCCTCTTCCCTCTTCCATTTCTAAACCACAAAATGGAAATTAAATAAGAACTGGAACTATTTACGTTAAAAGTAAGAAAACTGTACATGTCTATAATTCGATCAAACTTTGATAGTTTAAAAGCCGCATAGAAGAAGGGTTATTTTTTACTAGTATGTTGTGTATGGACTAGAGAAACCCGCGTCCCGGCGTTGTCCGGGAAAGTTAAGGAAACCAAGAATAGCAAACCACAAAATAAATTGACGAGAAACGACCTGAAAAACTTTTTCACTCAAAACTCAAGCCATTGTCAACGATATAAAAAAATACTAGTACAAACTTATTTGTGGTGAATATTCACTGACTTGTTTGCTTGGCCGAGGTGTGTATGTGTTTTTAGGGGGGGGGGGGTAATTTATAATTAAACAAAAGAATAACACGTGTATATGAATGAACAAAACTGATTTTATTTATTTTTATTTTTTAAGGAAATCGCTTCAGACAAGGCATGAAGCCACTTTGATGTAAGGAGCTAAAAAAAATATTACTTCAAGGTCAAAAACTAGCCAACAATAAGTGTCATGTGGATAGATTCCGACCCAGAAAACATCAATCCCCCCCCCTTGCCAGAAACATCTTTCTTAGAATGTGAGGACAAAATAAAGGAAACGAGAGTTACGAGGCTGCCAAAAGTAACCCCAAGGTCCACTCTCTATAAATTATGGTGGAATTTAATTCCGAAACGAAACTAATGTGGAGAGAACGACGAGGGATATTTACTGACTTGTTTGCTTGGACGCAGTGTGTGTGGGGGGGGGGGAGTTGTAGAATGTAAAACTGGAGCGCAATCCTCAAGAGTAAATTGACCTGAAACCACTGGAAAGATTCGTTTTTACCCAAAATGAAAAGTTTCTATTTATGATTAAAAAAAAAATGTTATGCGTAAATAGAACAATGTGTTATAATAAAATAAAAAGAATAATTGAATTAGAAAACAATAAAAACAAATAGTGAATCAATGAGATGTCTTTTTGCAAAGCAATATGAAATTAGTTAATCTTAGTATGCCGATTGCATAAAAATGCTGAGTAGATTAGAAAGCTAAAGGTCTTCCACTTAAACTATGGCGTTTTAATCTCATTGTCAGTGCGATAAACGACCCAACTTTACAACTAGAATTTAATTATGAGTTTCCAAATTGAAACATCAAAGCGATTTTCCAAAAAAGTGGAATTTTGACGGAATTTAAGTTTATCCCAGATTAACATGCGCAATAACGTTTTTCGTTTTGTTTCTTAATACGTTGTTACTGTTAAAAGCGATTCTATATTTTTAATAACATTTTAAGTAAGTGAGCAAAAAAAAAAGTTCCTTCTGTTGCCCTCAAATGACTGCTCTCCCCTCCTCACAGAGGATTTGGCCGTAGGTAGTTTCGGCTCGTATCCTCCCTACCAAACCCTTTACATGTGACATGCTTTTGGTGTAAGAACTATACGATGTAATTTATGTGTACCCAGCGACAGGTGTAGCAGGTTATTATTATTTTTTCTTCCTGCTGCAGTAAGATATGGCACAAGGCTGAAAGGTGGGGACAGCCAGTTCCTCTGAGGGGACACTCTGGCTGGCACAAAAATATCCGTGAACGGACCAGCCGGCATTCCCGAGTAACATTTTTACGGGGAAATTGACGTTTAACTGTCCCGAACAATTTATTGTACAATTTATTGTATAGTTAATGTTCCTGATCAAACTTTATTATAAAAATGCCAATGTTAAAAGTCATTAAAAAAATATACGCTTTCCTAAAACTACCATTAACCCTAAGTCCGGGTGGCAATACGAAACATAAATAAATTAATTAATTAATAAAAAAGATGGCGATCTTCATTAAATCAACCCCCTAAGAGAGAAGATAATGCCTGGAAGGGTTTACCCCTAGACCGAGGTGGGATATACCTTATCTCGACGGCAGTCTCTAGGGTGGCATATTGATTGCCGAAGATGTAACTTAGGTTTGGTATGAAATAAAACCGCGGGGCAGCTTGGCGTTGGTGACTGACGACTCGGCGTGGATGGTCGAGCCCTGTCGTTTCCGTAACACCTTCCAGCAGTTCCTTCTGTGAGTACCTAATTCTACAAAGAAATGGGGAAACCATTCCATGCGAACTATAACATTGTCGTTTTCAAATCCAATGTCCTCATAAGTAAACAATAACATAGGTCAGTCGTGAGACTGCATATATCCACCTGACAACACAAGGAGTGGCCAACGTCTTATCTGGCCCTGACTTCTCCGTATTGTATGAAGTATTCCCAACGCTATGCCATGGAAATGTCGATAACTTAAAAACTATTGATCTAATCAGGATGAAATTTTGCATGTGGTGATTGCTGTTTTCAATGAGCATCAGATCCATGTATTAAATTTGAAAAGATCGGAAGTTGCAATTGCGTCAAAATTTTTACCTTGACCAAATTTTCATCATCAACAGCCACGGTCATATGAGACCGAACTTTATTGGCTACAATATGGGCCAATTTAGCAAGTATCTACGATGAACTGAACCAAAGTTATCGCCAAACGTGTGTGACTTTTACCTTTTCCGTGACCTTGACTTTGACATGCGACCTAGATATGCTAAAATTAAAGTAGTTTTTTTTACCTAGTTTGATGACAATTGGTCAAGTGATTTGGATACTAGGATGTATAAGAACATAGTGACAAACTTCACCAAAAATAACCTCCTTGGAGGAGGTAACAATTTTTTTTCTTTTCGTCAATCGTTTTCGGTCTTCTCATAATATCTTTTATCATTCAACTGACAATTTATCAATCTCATTACCCCTTATCACGAGTGGCTTTTGGCCTTGATAAGCCTTATTAATAAAAAAAACGATAAGGAGCAATAATAAATAAATTAATTTTGAGATAGGTAAATAGTGTCGTAATCTTCCGATTCATACGAATTATATTTTTTCTGCGTTTTTTGTTTCTTTTTTACAACGAGTTTTTGTTGTTTTTGTTTGTTTGTTTTCGATGTCTTTTAACGTAGAACAATTGCACATTGTTGTCATTTATCGTGTCGTTTTCGCCGTCAACCGATCCGGTCTGTGATCACCGCCGCGTAACGACACTTAATTGCTATGAATTTATTTTCAAGTGTTCATTTTTCTAATCTTTTCGTTTTCAGACGCCGCTACTTGACACACAATTGAGACACAATTGAATTTATAGATTGAAAGAGAGAGAGAGAGGGGGAGAGATAGGGGAGAGACAGACAGAGAGGGTGAGAAGAAATTATGTTTCGGATTTTTTTAGATGAGTATCGATAATTTGGATTATTTGGATTATTTAGACTACTGTTCTCATCTTGGATGTTATTCTCACAACGTTTCGACCGATGTAACCTTCAACCTTCAGGAATCTTTCCGTCGATTTCGGGAATCTGTATGGAATTTCGAACGGAATCCTTTATTTAATCAGCAAGAACCCTAACCCGTAACGGATGAAGTTCTAAATAACAATCACTTTTGTGCGGGCGATGCTAAGAATAGAATTACGAATTACTTCAGACTTCTACCCGGTCATGGCTGACGGAACGAGGACAAGCTACCCCCGTGGATTAAATAAAGGGTTTCGTTCGAAATTCTGTACAGATGCCCAAGTTCGAGAGAAAGATTCCCGAGTTAAGCAAGATTCACCCGAAGAAGATCGTAGATTACATCAGCAAGTTGTGAGAATAACACCCAAGATTAGTACAGAGCTCATCTTTAACATTTCTAGTAATTTCCTATCTCATTATTTAATTCGTATAGCCCACTAGGGAAAATTTAGAAACAGGAGGTCGGTTTTTAATGTGGTGCATATCCAGATCCGCAAAAAGGGCACTCTGGATGGACGAAAAAAAAACTACATCATTCGAAAAGGATTTATCCTGCTCTGACCTAGGAGAGAACAGATACAATACATTGATCCAACTTGACAAAATTAAGTCTTATGGAACCAATTCCTTTAACTGTTCTAAAAGTAATGGTAATGTTCGCCTTACGTGATGACGAACCGCAGCACCCCCACACTATATATATATATATATATATATATATATATATATATATATATATATATATATATATATATATATATATATATATGCATGTTTGGTTAAACAATAGCTCCAGCTTCTGTTTATTTATTTTTTGATTCGTTTTTTCGATTCGTCGCACGACCGATTTGGTATTGTCGTCCATGTTGTATAAAAAATCGCCATATTTTCGCGAACGTTTTCGACCGACGTCGGTCATCTTGTTTAACCAAACATGCATAAGAGAAGGAATGCTGCCTAATTACACAAATTTCAATATATATATATATATATATATATATATATATATATATATATATATATATATATATATATATATATATATATATATGTTCATTGATGTTACCAAAACATTTATTCGCTATAGATCCATGAACAAAGATTGTTTTTCGTTGGTGTATATTTATTTATTTGCATAAAAAATAAATCATCCCTACCCGAGCAAAAGGAATTTAAACAAACCAATTTAGCTGTATTCCTACGCTCCGCAATTCATCCTATATGTATATTAACAATACCCAGCCAACTACGGTTGAAATTAATTGACCAAACAGAATAGTTTTGCAACACTTGTATATCCTATTACAAACATATAATGCTACTAAACTTATTCCAACTTTTATTTTTTTTTAAATATTACATTATTTTGATTCTACGAGGTCTTAAAAAGAAATTGAAATTCAGGGGTTCCTGCTTAATTGGTGAGTATGCATCAAATTTATTGCAAATCTGAAACAATTTTCAAATTTTTTGACCAAATTATGCCACCTAAAAATCTCTGTAAAATCAAAGAAACTGGAATTTTGGGAATATTTATTATTTGATGTCGAATACCTATTGTTAAAATTTCACAAAAATCGGAGGTATCTGCATTTTCATGATTGGCTTCAACCTCCTCTTTGCCCATTTGCTTAAAACTAAATTAAACTAAATATAACCCACCATGACGCCTAGCAGGTGGGTTCTAAAATACATAATGATTGGTTAATTAGATTAGGTGCTATACATAGAAATATGTAAATCCTATACATAGAAATATGTAAATATATACACCTACCGGGTTTCAAATCTCGCTGCGCCTCGCTACACCGATGAATTGTAGAGACATCAGAACACATGTTTGTGGAGATGTATATATATATATATATATATATATATATATATATAATTATTATTATTATTATTATTATTATTATTATTATTATTATTATTATTATTTCATGTATCCACATAAAATGTTGTACAGAGATATCATTTTTTATGTATCAATTTTCAGTATTTACCTCAACAGTGCTCGATACGTGAGTACAGCGAGGTAGTAAGTTATGAAAATATATATGGCAATGAAGCTACACAGAGGCTTCCGCGTTTCATCCCCGGAATGAATCATCAGAGAGAGAGAGAGAGAGAGAGACAGACAGACAGACAGACAGACAGACAGACAGAGAATGTCTGTATGAATAAAACTGATATTATCTATAAATACCTTTATTTATTATTAAGCACTATTATGTTAACATAATAAAACGATTATCTAGATTTTAACTTTTTTACTATTTTTATTTTTTCATTTCTATAATTTCCAGTTAGAAATGAAATTAAGTTATTCGATGCGAACGCAAACTCCACGATACCATTGTACATTATTTGATCAAAGTGATATATACTTATATATAGAATATTACAGGGTGGAAAACTATGTCTAAAATTTCATAAAACTCTGTTCAATAGTTTGAGAATCCATGAGTTTATTTTCAGGCGGGAGGGGGGGGGTGACTTCTGTACCTTTGTTCCCCTAAAAATAATTCAAACCTAGCTCATTGCACTCCTCTTTACGTTTGTTATCTATGAAAAGGGTAAGATGTGACCCATAGTCGGGTCGGGAAAGTGGGGCTTGAAAAGCCAGCGCCCGAGAAGGTGAGCACTCTGGCCATTAAAAATTGCCTGGGTAGCCCCGTCGGCATTCCTCGGTGGGGGCGCCTCAGGCAGTAAGCAATAAACTTACTCCTTCCCAAAAAGGGGAGGCTAACCCACAGACCGGCGGAATCAAGCCCCGAAGGACAAGATGACACCGGTTTATAGGGTGCAGTATTCATCGGAACAGATACTAAAGTTGCCAACCTATCACACTACTTGAAATGAAAGAGACATTACTCCATGCACGAAACAGCCGACCTAACCTTCTTTAAGAAGACCCGTTCGTTTTAAAGTGACGTCATACACTTTGGGGCAAGCGAGACATGCCGAAAAGTTAGACTGTCCATAATGAATGATAGTTTGTTTTGTTTTTACAGTTTAAGAAAAATTAGCATTTAAAAAAAGAAAAGTATGAAACATAATCTGATTTATACTGAAACCGAACTTCATTCAATAATAATTTAATAAAAAAAACAATAATTAATTACAAAATAAAAAGCCGTGTGTTGTTGCTGCGTAAATAAACATCATGACGTTTCATGAATTTTAACGATTGAAATTTGCTTATTATTGTCATTGTGAAAATGTGAAAACATTTTTTTTACAGATTAATTAAAATTATTAAAATAAACATCTGCAAAGTCAAAGAATGCTGCCCATGATCTTTTAAAGTTACAATATCAACCTATTTGTTGTGTAGAACATTGTTAGAAATCACAGTGCCGGCAATCGCACTTGCTGACCCCTCCTTCAAAAGGAAGGAAAAGTGACCTTGGCATTGACCGTAAACATCCTTTTTTGCGCGCCCTTTTTCCCCATGCGGGGTCTTTTTTTAATCTGGTAGCAGTTGAGATTTTGCGAGGCAACAGTGAACCTCGTGCCGACTCCTTGAATTTGTTACAAGTTTCTAGTGTTGTGTTTGCGAGGAATTAACCACGCGCCAACTCTAACAGAGTAAATGGACTTAACGACCGAGCAATTAAAGTAACCTCGTGTCAACATTTTATCCCTAATTGATGATCAACTAAAACGCTGATCACGCAGTTCGTACCGTTTCTGCAACACAAGAAAGGCCATTCTCCTTTTGATGTTCTCCCGGAATTAAGGTAAGTGTGATTGTTGGCGTTACGACTCGTGATTTTTAGCCATCTTCTATTGGAGGAGAAATTCTCACATAGAAGATTTTGCAGAAACGATCACAAAAACACAGGAGAATGTCAGGAAAATTCCTCCCATGAGACTGGACTTGCAGTGTTCTGTTTTCGACGGCAGCTCTTCCTCGGACAAATTTGGATTTAGGACCTTCCTGAAGGGCTTCGAGTTCTGCACGACTTCGATGGATGATAAAGCAGATAAATTGCTTTATTTGAAGTCGAAACTCATGGGCAGAGCGTTTGAGCTGGTGGCAGATTTTGACATTACGTCAGATAATTATAGCAGGGTTCTGAACTTATTAAGGGAAGCGTTTATGAGCCCTGATATTATAAAAAATAAAATATTTGAGGAAATCCTTCCTCAGCCCGACCCTATTACAAACATTGAGAGACTGAAAATCTATATTCAGCAAGTATAACGAGACTTGACGGAGTTGGATAAATCCTTTAATAGCGATTTTTTTACCGAAGACTCCACGTCAGGTAAACTCATCGCTCATGTTTTGTTCCGGAAATTTCCCTTAGAAATCCGGAAGGAGTTGATGTCGAGAAGCAGGGAAAGATACCCATTTCTCCATACCATCATAGAGAATGTCCCTGAGATAATCGAGTTTATCACTGCGGCGCCATTGCGCCCTAATAAAGCGCGGGAGTTTTGCCCGCCAAAACAGGCGTCTTCCTTGTCCGATGGCCGCGGCAGTATGGCGGACAGGTCTCGTGGACCTGTACATATTAAAAGGGGGATTTACTCCCTCAAAAATAACGTTAATTAAGGTAGGGGGGGAGGAATTGCAGGTTATGCTTGAAGTCCGACCATGGAATGAAGGATTGTCGTAGGTATTCGACGTACGATTTAAGAATCGAACGTGCTAAGGAGCTCAGCCTTTGTGGGAAATGTTTGGGTGCCCACAGGGAGGAAAATTGTCGTGGTTTGAAGGGATTTCCTTTTCCTTGTGTATCCTGTGGTTCAAAATCACATTTTTCCGCGATGTGTCCCAAGTCACCCCAGGCCTTCGTGGGCAATACCTCCCTACTCTCGGGACATGACGAGTGCATTTTCCCTGTTCTTAGTGTCTCTATTAAGAGAGATGTCCCTCCTATCCTTTTAAAGTGTCTTCTTGACACTGGTAGTCAGAGCTCCTTTTTCTCCGCTGACGTTTTAAAAAAATTGTGTGCATGCGAGGAGCTCTCTCCTCGTTCTGTCGTTATGCCTATCAACACTTTTATAGGTACTAAAAATGTCAAGCTTTCACAACTTGGGGTGTCTGTTAGATTGGGAAATCAGATTCCTTTCATTTTTCCTGCCTTATTCTCAGATGGTTTAAATCTGAAGTTTAAGGTATCTCGTTTTGTTGAGATTGTGGCTAACATCAGGGAGGCTGGATTTCGCCTCAACCCAGGGTATGAAAAATTGAATTATTCCACCTTGGACGGTCTCATTGGGTTAGATATAATTCAACGTCTAGAGAATTTCCGTCTGGTTAGCTGTCTCAACGGATCGGCTTGGCAAACTCCAAATGGGATTATTCCCTTTGGAGATATCAGCTGTTTCTTGGGGGAAGGTTCGAGTTATGACAGTGATCAACTTGAATTCCCTTCCTTCGCGGAGACAGTCCGTGTTTTACCCAATTGTTCAAGTTACCTCATTGAGGGAGCTTTAAATCCGATTGCTTCATTTCTGGATCCCTGGGGTCCCTTCTTCGAAGATTCTTCTGTGGAGCGTGGGGTAGATAAATTTTTTTCTCTCGACTCAATAGGCGTTGATAGCAATTCTGATTTGTCGCCATATGATGAAGACAAAATCAATGAATTCAAGAAAAATATTGCCCTGGAAAATGGGAAGTATTATGTGGACTTGCATTGGGATGAAGAGAAAATATCTCTTGTTGAGTCAAATTATGTGCATTCCTTGAAAATTATGCAAAGAGTTGCAGACTCCTTAGAGAGGAAGGACATATATAATGAAATACCTACAAGTCTTCCGAGAATACAAGAAATTAGGTATTATTGAGCTTGTTCACGTTTCTCCAGGCGAGTTTGAAAATTATTGCTGGGTCCCGCATCGCCCAGTTCCTTAGGAAGGGACAGGTGTTACCACCAAAATTCGTCCTGTTTTTAATTGTTCCTTCAAAAGGTGGGGGGGTCTCCTTAAATGATGGAGCTTATGCGGGTGTCAATTTGACGGCCAATTTGTTTGATCTATTATTGACCTTTAGGAAGGATGATCATGTACTCTTGGGGGATCTTAAGAAGGCATTTTTACAAGTTCGTCTGAGGACCGATAAAGATAAAAATCGGTTTTGCTTTTTCTTGAAGGTGGGTGACCTATTGCGCACCTTCAGATATAATTCTATTATATTTGGCTTTAATGCAAGCCCATTCATCTTGAGTTTTATACTCAAGTATCATGTGGAGCAATACAGTTATTACAAAGCGTCATCTGTACTTTGCAACAACTTTTATGTTGATAACATGGTCAAGACCAGCAGTAATCTCGAATTACTGTATTCAACTTACCATTCAGTACGCGACAGGCTGAAGGAAGCTGGGTTTGACTTACAATCTTGCAACTCGAATAATCAGAGCTTGCAGGAGGAGATGATAGAGGATGGGAGTGCATCCTTCCCTCTTCCTGTATCGGAGAAAGTGTTGGGATACCGGTTTTCCCCACAAAAAGGATTCTGTGAGCCTTGCACCTGCAGTGATTGATCCTGAGGCCTGCACTAAGCGCAGTATATTGGCTCAGTGTTCAAGGGTTTACGATCCGCTATCCTTATACCTCCCAGTTACTATTAAAGGTAAGGTTTTGATTAGCAAACTCTGGAAAAACAATTTGTCCTGGGATCATAAATTCCCAGAAAAATTTAAAGAAAATTGGCGTTCATTGGCCAATGATTTGAATTCGTTGAGCGAGTTGGAGTTTCCTAGAAGGGCGTTGAGGGAACACGTTCCTACTGAATTCCTGTGTTTTTGTGATACTTCTAAAGCTGCTTACGGCTTTGCTCTGTATGCTAAGCAAGGGAACGAATACATATTGATATTTGCAAAGGCCAAGGTAGCCCCCCTTAAAGGGAAATCCCTACCAACTCTGGGACTTATGGCTATATAACTTTGCCGTTAGAGTTATTCCCAACATTTTGAAGGCATTGAGCCCGGTAGTTATCCGGTCTCTATATCTCGTTTCGGATGCTCAAGTGGTTTTGTCTTGGGTCCTCAATGGGAAGGCAGCCAAAGGGAATCTATTTGTTGAGAACCGTATTAAGGACGTTAAAAGGATGGTGGAGGAGATAAATGGTGAACTTGGAGTCTCCGTCCAGTTCAAGTATGTTCCGACTAATGAGAATCCAGCGGATTTACTTACTAGAGATGTTTCCTCATCAAAATACAAGCATCATTATGATTTATGGGTTTACGGCCCTGAATGGATACATCGGGCCGACATTGGTTGGCCGAATGCTCCTCTCCCCTGTCTGAACAACGCTAATAAAAGGATTGTTTCCTGTATGTATGTTGATGATTCTTTGACTGAGAGCAACGCCTTGCCCATAGAGGTATCCAACTTCTCATCGCTGACGAGAGTGGTCAATGTTTTGCAGAAGGTTTTATTGTTCGTCGACAAACTAAAACGTCGGCAGACTGATTCTGCTAGTAAGGCTAAACGACTGCTTTTCGCGGCGATGCAGAGGGAGGAGTTTCCTGAGGAACTTCAATATCTGAAATTGCCATCTGGAAGAAATATTCCGCCAAGAGTTGCTGGACTTGGGTTGTTTATGGACAATGATGGTTTAATTCAAGCTTCTGGTCGTATTCAGAGCTCCAACATTCATCCATATCAGGTAAAGCATCCTATTCTTTGGGGGAAGCATCATCACATGACTGAGCTAGTAATTAAGGAAGCACATCTGAATTGCTGCCACCTCGGCTCAAATTCCACTTTGACCAAGTTAAGGTTAATGGGGTTCTGAGTACCCCAAGGAAGACAGTCTGTTAAAAGAGTAATCCAGCACTGTGTTGTATGTAAAAAAATAAACTCACTGCCATTCGAGGCACCAACTGGCTCTCAATTGCCTGTGCATAGGGCTAATTTTATTCACCCCTTCCAGCAAGTGAGTGTAGATTTCACTGGGCAATTTTGGGTGAAGACAAATGGAGAGGATGTCAAAATGTATATTTTGTTATTCACTTGTATGAGTCTACGAGCAGTTCATTTAGAATTGCTACCAGATATGACTACTAGTTCATTTTTGCTGGCATTTTTCAGATTCACAAATTTGTTTGGCGTACCTACTCATGTTTACTCGGATAATGCCAAAACTTTCTTGGCCTCTGGGATAGTGTTGTCTGAGATATTTGTCTCAGATGAATTTAAGCAGCATTTTAGATCTACGTCTATAACTCACGTTACCATACCTCTTTATTCTGCCTGGCATGGGGGTTCGTGGGAACGTATGATCATAACAGTTAAACAATGCTTGAAAAAACTCGTAAGAAGAGAGAAATTGGAATATTTCGACTTCCTGACAGTACTTTCGGATGTAGAAAGAGTTGTTAATGAAAGGCCTCTTTCTTATATTACTTCTTCGGATATGGGACTAGATATTCTAACCCTGAACCATTTCCTGCAAACCGGTTATAATCCACGTTTATTGCTAGGAAATCATGAGGTCGATGACCTCTGTCCTGACCCCCCCCCCCCCAAGTAGGATTGAGTTGTTGGAATCTCTTCAACTAAGAGAGAGCTTTGTTGAGAAATTCCGTAAATTGTGGCATAACGATTATCTCCTATCCTTGAGAGAAAATCACAAGAACTTGTTAAGTCATTGTCCAGAAAGGATTTCCGTTGGTGAAAACGCCAAACTGAACGAGACTCTTTTGGAGCCTAGGTAAGGTTCTACGTCTCATTCGAGGAAGGGATAAACGAGTTCATTCTGCATGCATATTGAGAGATAAATGCGAACAGATCCATTCCTTGAATCATTTGTATCCCTTGGAAATCAGGGAGGTTTCTTCTGCAACCCAGGCAGTTTCTGATTTGGAGGAGGAAGGAGGACCTTTTTTCTGTCCTACATGTTCCATTAGGAATGACGGCTCTTCACCAATGGTATGTTGCGATAAATGCAACAGATGGTACCATTTTGACTGTGTCGGAGTCTCCGTGGAGGTGACTGATGGAGATTGGGATTGTCCGGATTGTACGGAACAACATCTCATGTTGATCAACTTCCTGAGCATGATTAATTCAGAGCGAAGGATCGCTCTTTATCTCCGTCTATTATAGAGAGCTAGGTATAACAGCGAAATCTAAAATAAATTTTAAAAATCAAAAATTAAAAAATAAATAAATAAATAAACTTTTTGGTTGAATTAGCTTGTTTCTTGGATAACAACTATTATATTATTCTTTGAAAAATCACGATTATGGTCTGAAAAATAATATTGTAATTACAATTATGCCATACCAGACAGAATAACATAACTACTTGAAAAAAGTAATGATTATCCATTACTATTTTGCTCCTCTCTGGGGAGTGTGTTAGAAATCACAGTGCCGGAAATCGCACTTGCTGACCCCTCCTTCAAAAGGAAGGAAAAGTGACCTTGGCACTGACCGTAAACATCCTTTTTTGCGCGCCCTTTTTCCCCCATGCGGAGTCTTTTTTTTAATCTGATAGCAGTTGAGATTTTGCGAGGCAACAGTGAACCTCGTGCCGACTCCTTGAATTTGTTACAATTTTCTAGTGTTGTGTTTGCGAGGAATTAACCACGCGCCAACTCTAACAGAGTAAATGGACTTAACGACCGAGCAATTAAAGTAACCTCGTGTCAACATTTTATCCCTAATTGATGATCAACTAAAACGCTGATCACACAGTTCGTACCGTTTCTGCAACACAAGAAAGGCCATTCCCCTTTTGATGTTCTCCCGGAATTAAGGTAAGTGTGATTGTTGGCGTTACGACTCGTGATTTTTAGCCATCTTCTATTGGAGGAGAAATTCTCACAACATTGTTGGTTACGATGTATATGATTACGTGTGTTACTTATTACTTGCCTCCCCACGAGTGTAGAGTTAAACACAAAATCGGTTTTTAATGTGGGAAAATCAAGCTCTCAAAAAAGGGGTACTCTGGATTGAGACTAAAATAAAAATTGCCTCAGTTTAGGATTTCTCCTTTACTGGGGGGGGGGTATGTACCTCCCCGGGAAGTTAGGCACAAGGCCCGTTTTATCTTACTCTCAGATAGTAAGATGTGACCCAAGGTCGGGTCGGGAAAGTAGGACTTCAAAAGCCAGCGCCCGAGAAGGTGAGCACTCTGGCCATTAAAAATTGCTTGGGCAGCCCCGTCGGCATTCCCCAGTAGGGGCGCCTCAGGCAGTAAGCAATAAACTTACTCCTCCCCAAAGAGGGGAGGAAAGTCAACTTTTCTATCCTCAGTCAGTAAAGGAGGTTAGTATCAAAACGAATACTACACTTTGAATTATTTATTTGCAAAAATATATTAATATAATTTTAATTTTAAAAGCCAAGGAACTGCAATTATGAATTTAGGAAACAAAGAAAAAGTAATTGAATAAACAAACGATAAATAATTTTTTTAAAAATGGAAACGATAAATAATTAAAAATTGATGAATTTTGGAAGTGTTATAAAAATACAAATAATTCGAAAATAAATATATAAACAAAGTTATTTAATTATCCCTTTCACTTAGTTTAAATTGTATTTCTTGTCATGAAATAAAATTCTTTTTAAAGTGTTTAATTCAATGTTTTAGTCGTTGTCTTTTTTGTTCTAAACATATTTAAACTCTTTGATAATGTTATTACAACGAACTTTTTGACACAAAAAATAAACTTTGAACATTCTTTTTGTACAATAAGAAACAAGTTTTACCGGAATTTCTAGTCGATATAATGTTATTACAAACAAACGTTGTATGTTTTACAGACTTTTTTTTTAACATTTTCCTATCAATACTTATTTGTCATCCATCTTGAAATTTAGTTTAATTTTTTTTTATAGTTTATCTTCAAATCACTATCAGATTTCCACCTTGAAAACGACATGAACGAGACCATCATTATGTTTTTTTTTAATACCAAACAATTACTAGATCAAAGAAAAAATAATTTCAGACAGAAATAACCACCGTCAAATTTCTATATATAACGTGTAATCGTTCCCTCCGAGGGTTTTGTTTATCTGCGTAGAACTAGCCACTGTGGGGTCAGCAGAAAACGAGACTCAATGGCATGGCCTTTTCTTAATTCAAATTAAGACGTGACGTCCTACATCGGCGGGATCGGCTCTATTCATTACAAAGCTGAAATAAGATCTTTATAAAATCGACCTGCTTTTTAAATCTATTTTTAAACGTTATATCCAACTACACATTGTTGTTATTTTTCTCGCTAGCCGACTCAATCTGTGATCATCGTTGTCTGTCACATGACGCCACTTCACCATGCTTATTTTTCCTGTCTTATTTTCGAACATGAGTATTCAACAAACGGCTCTTCTATACAACAGAGACGCGTGATGAAATTGATATTTTCTTTTTGATCTATCCGCACAAAATAACAATAATACGTGACTGTTGTCTCTAAACATTAATTCAAGCCAGACATTAATCGTCAGTTTAAAGGCTTAAACATTTCTTCATAATTTCTAAATTACGATATAGTAAGAGTCACAATATAGTACAGATAAGTTCGCCATTTTAATATATTATTAATAGAATTACAAAATTAACTAAGTACTTAATATTGTGGCACTTCAAAATTCGAAAGTAATTTTGAAGCCTTTGAACCGAAAGCAATTGTGGCTTAAATGTGAAGCGTTTAAAAGGAAAATAAATTATTAGTTATTTTTGCTCATATACATAATTTTTCAAACGCGCCTTTGTTATATAAAACAAGGTTTACCAACGGGAAGCATGTGGCCCCCTTTTTTTCTTTTCTTTTTTTAACATAGTTCACCCCCAAAAATGGCAGGCCGCCACTGTAGACGTAAGAGGCTACTGAAAAGAAAGAAAAGGGGAGATGGTGGGGGGGGGGGGTCAACCTACATTGGGATCTGCACAGCGAGATGTCTGTTTACATTAGTTTTAAATTTCTGCGTGTCAGTACTGTCGGGGAAACAGGGGGCAGGGAGGGAGTTCTAGAGGCCAGCAGCACGAGGAAAGAAGCTATTTGAGTAGAAAGCTCTCCGGCATCTGGGGACCGCCACAGTGAATGGATGGGATTTAGTTGATTGTCGAGTTGGTCTAGTGAATTTACGTCGAGGGGGCACCAGAGTAGCCAATTCACCGGAGCATAATCCATTGAAGTATTTGTAAAACAAGCACAAGGATGCTACATTGCGGCGATGGAACAGAAGCTGAAGCTTGGTTGACAGTGAGGGACCTATTAGGTTGGCGACTCTTTTTTTTACCTTGTCAAGGAGGGAGAGTCTTGGCAATGTCCTCAATGTATTTGTTCCAATTCATGTTACCTGTGAAGGTTAGGCCGAAGAGTTTGAAAGATGAACTCTCAAGTAGGGTGTTATTTGCCATGACAATCGGTGGTTGAAGAGGTTTCTTGTAGTTATTGAAGGAAATGAGCTTTGTCTTTGCGGCATTAAAAGTTACCAACCATTTATGACCCCAATCCACTACAGCCTGGAGGTCATTTTCTAAGGATTCAGCCATTGCCTCGGATATGATCGCGTCTGTTTTGCCAACATGGCGAGAGTAAAGCGTGGTGTCGTCAGCAAACAAACCAATCTCAGACTCTATGTCATCAGGGAGATCGTTTATATAGATCAGGAACAACAATGGTCCAAATATAGTTCCCTGGGGCACACCAGCATTTATGTCATGTTGGTTAGATGAACGGCCATCGAGGACAACTGAATTTTTCTTTTGGTTAGGAAGGATCTAATTATATTGAGTAATTGCCCAGTTATACCGTATGGGCGTATTTTCAGGAGAAGCCCTTTATGCCAAACCTTGTCAAAGGCCTTGGATATATCAAGCTCTACTGCCCTAGCTTCACCTGCCTTGTCGAGTGTATGATACATGCGTTCTGAGATAACAGTGAGTGTCTAAATCCATTCTGGTGGTCAGAAAGAAGTTTAGCATCAACTAAGTGCCGTACTATATCTAGATTGATTAAGGATTCAAAGATTTTAGCAAAGATCGACAGTAGACTGATTGGGCGGTAGTTCTGAGGATCGGTTCTATTCCCAGAATTCTTGTAGACTAGTACCACAGAAGCAATTTTCCAGCTATCAGGGAAGCAAGATTCAGCTAGGCATTTGTTGTAGCGTTTGGAGGGGACAGGGGCCAGTTCAGCAGAACATTTCTTTATTACTATTACAGGTATAAGATCAGGCCCACAAGCTTTGGAGGTGTCAAGGTTTTTTATGATGTCTCTGACCTGGGATGGAGTGATGACCAGGTTATCGAGTGTGGCTTCGGTCCGCAATGGGAATTTGGGGAGGGAGTGGTTATCTGAGTCCAAGGGGGAGTTAGAAGCGAAATGCTGGGCGAGTAGTTCAGCCTTATCAGTGGCCGTGCAAACGACATCATTGTGGTATGATAGTGGGGGAATCGTTGATTGACCATTATTCACTACACTATCATAGATTTTCCAGAAATCGCGAGTACCTAGTTTCTGTGACTGAATGCGTTTTTTGTTAACTCATTAACCTTCTCTTTGCTTCGCCTATCACGGCCTTGCAATTATTTCTTGACTCTATAAACTTATGTCTATTTGTAGCCGACTTATGGCGGCCGAATTTACGGAATGCTTGTTGCCTCTCAGCAATGGCAGCTGTGCATTCCGAGGTGAACCATTGGGGAGAGTGGGGCTTGCTAAATAATTTTCGCATGGGGATATAGGCTTCAATGCCTGCTTTGACCAATTCAGTTCATTCGTTTGCACACTGGTCGGCAGGGAGTGAGAAGGTTTCCCTCCATGGGGCGTCACTGATGTGATCTCTGATTACCTCAAACGTCTCATTCTAACACTGCAAACAACTTTATTGAGTCGTCTTCGTTAACATACAAATAAAAGAGAAGAAAGAGAAGGGGGTTAGTAAATGAATAATATGGACGAAAGCCAAAAGGTTAGAAACTCCACGTAGTGTTAAATAAATGTCCCTATTAGTAGGAAAGAGAGAAGAGTTCATAGATGAAGGATAGGGTGAATGTCCTGTTTGTAAGGAAACGAAAAGAATTCATATATGAGAATGTGTTTACGTCCACAGGTGTAGAAGTCAGGCAGTGTCTATGTATGTATGTAGGCATGTGTGTATGTTACATTAAGTCCACATGTGTGCGGCTGTAACTATGTTGGATCCTAGGGTATTCCTGTCGAAGTCGAACCCAGGGCCCAAACGGCCGGGCCATGCCGGGGGGGGGGGGCGTCCCAAGAGAGAAGTTCGGGGGGAGGGAAGAGAGAAAAACTAATAGGCACTCCCTTTTATCAGCCTCAGTTTTGTATCCAGCTCGCCTGATAGATGGCTTCTGATTGAGTAAGCCAGAAGTGAAATGCTTGCACCAATCAGCGCCGAGCTTAGAAATTACGCATAGATTAAACATCGTTAATCGCGAGTTGTCACTACTGGTGGTGTTGACGTTGTACCGCTGCTACAGGGGCATGAAGGAACACAGAATTTTTTTTTCTAAAACACAAAATATAGATATTGAGTATTTTGCAATTAATAATTATTCACAAAAATTAAAATATTAAATTTATTAAATTAGATATTAAATTAATCTATTAACCTATTTTGTTATTGTAATTTTTTCATCTGATTTATGCAAGATGGCTGTTTTGGGTTTTGAATTTTTTTTAAATTAAAACCATTTTCTTTCTTTCTTTTTTCTTTCTTTCGTTTTTCTTTCTTTCTTTTTTCATCATTCCAGACTATTGAATTAAGTGAAAGATTTACTGAAAAATAAATAGATACGTTTTTAAAGAAAAATGTCGCAGATATTGTCGTAGCAGACGGAGGTAACTAAAATACAAACGCGATTGTATTAGAGTGGGGGGGGCGCAATTGAGCCAATGTAAATGATCGCATTTTGTCTATTGTATTTAAGGCAAATGGTATGACTGGATAGATAGTTAGCAAGACAGCCAAACATCGTTTTAAAGGTGCAAAAAGCTCTTATCCTGGGCGGTTTAAAACCGCCACTCCTTTGATAAACAAAAACGGACACTGTTAGTTTAGCGTCACGTTCACATTTCCTTTCTGGTTGTGAACCCATCGAATGTCGCCAGTCTGTTAAAATACAAATTCAACAGCTAGCGAACAAAAAAGCTCTCCAGACTTAGCCGCCTTGGTTTAATTAACTGATAGATCTAGGACCTAATTTAGCCAGGTACTTGACCATTGTTTCTTTTTACTTTTATTCACATATTGTCATTGAGACGTAAGAGGCTACTGAGATTAGGAGCCAGATTAATAGGGTACATCCCAAGTGGAAATGTGTAGCAAGATAGTTGTTCACAGTACACTTAAATTTCTGCATGTTGGTACAGTCGGGGCAATAGGGAACAGGGAGGAAATTTCAAAGGCAAATGGTCCAAGATAAGAAGCTATTAGAGTAGAAAGTTTTCCAACATCTGGGGATATCTACAGTGAAGGGGTGTGATTTTGCACTTAGTCTGGTTGATCGGGGGTATTTACGTTTAGGGCTACAAGTGCGGTAAGTTCATCAGGGCACATTCCATGGAAGTACAGTGCTGCGACATTGCGGCGATGCGACAGGGGCTAGAGCGTGTTAGACAGTGCGGAAGCTATTAAGTTAGAGACTCTTTTTGGACTCTGTCTAAGAGGGAGAGACTAGTGCTTGATGTGACCATCCATTTTGGCTCCATTCTACTACAGACTGAAGGTCATTTTCCCAGGATTTAGCGATTGCCTTGGCTATGCGTGTGTTTGATTTGCCCACATGTCAAGAATTGAGTGTGGTATCATCCATTTCGGAGAAGATTGCATCAGGTAGGTCGTTTATGAAGATCAGAAATAATAAAGATTCAAGTATCGACCCCTGGGAGACATCCGTCTTAATGTGATGTTGTTTAGATGTAGGGCCATCGAGGACAACCTGGATCTTTCTTTTATCTAAGAAGGATCTAATTCTATTAAATATCCGTCCAGTAATACCGTAATTAATTTTCCTGAGAAGACTTTTATGCCAGACTTTGTCAAAGACTTTGGAATATCAAGCGCTTTACTTTACTTTACTTTCAAACCATAATTAGATTTATCTATGGCTATTTTTTTCAGGCGTTGTGTACGTAGATGCATGTATGTGGGTTTATATATATGTCTGTATGTATGTGTGTATGCATATATATATATATATATATATATATATATATATATATATATATATATATATATATATATATATATATATATATATGGGAAGAGAAGGATGAAGGTAATCCGACGTGATGGTAAAATGAAAAAGGAAAACCAAAAACTGGATGTTTTTTATGTGTACATCAACGTTTCGTCTTTATTTATAAGACTTCATCAGGATGATGATATAGGGAAAAGATATCATGCAAGTACAAATACATGTAG
>OY744521.1:51097440-51104940 GCA_963556195.1 Sepiola atlantica
ATATATATATATATATATATATATATATCTTCCTCGATCGTAAACGACCTCATTTTATCTCAATCTATCTATCTATCTATCTAACTTTTTATTCTATCCTTTTATTATATCCCTCTTTTCCATTTATTTTACTTTATTTTATTTTATTTCATATTTTATATTTTATCTTTTATATTAATATTTTTTATTTTTTTATTTTGATTTTGAGATTTTGATTCTTAACGGTCCCAACCACGTGACTTTCCAAATTTTAAACTTTTAAATTTCTTTTCTTTTTTCTCCATTTCATTCTTTCCAAATATGATCTACGGTCAAGATCGGATTCTAACTCTGCCTGATAAGATCTCAGTTTATAATAGCTGTTGATCGATAACATCGACATGCGAGTGCCGCCGATTTTGCCCCTGTCTGTGTAAATAAAAATAACCATATATAAAAGCTCTATTTGATATTGAGCACTTTTTATAAACCCGGTTGAAATTCTTTGGATTACTACCCTGTGGATGTTTTACCTGGATTATTATCATTATTATATATATATATATATATATATATATGAGAGAGAGAAAGAGAGAGAGAGTAAGTTCAACTAATTACTATAACCTTTAAGCGTGTAGGCGTAATATCGTTATCCGGTTTTTCTACCACCTGAATCACGTTCTTTTTGATCAATCCATGCTTAAAGTCAAATGTGTAGGTAAATATTTACCGCTTGATTTACGTTTGCTCTAGAAACGAATTAATGTCATTGTGCGAATGTTCTTTTGTAATCAACTCTTTCTTTTTTTAAATCATATTAACTATATGCTCCACCTATGCGAGAATGTTATTACTTACCTTTTTGGTTTCGCTATTTTGAATTAATTCTTTTTCTTTTTTTAACTATTTTTCAACCATACGACTACATTTGTACAGGCCTTAAAAATAAAAATGTCAAAATTACATTTCACCCATCCATGGCAGGCATCGAGACTTTTGGAGAGTGAATATGTATTACAACCACACTACAGAGTAGTCAAAAAGACAGAAAAAAATTGGCATCACAAAAAATGGCAAAACTGACAGTTTCTATCGACAGAATAAAGCTTGCTCAGTGGGAAAATCAAACACACGACAACTATACCGATTCTGACATCAAATACCTTAAATGCATGCACCAAACCAGAAAAATACAAGAATGTTGTGTCGCTTTACAGCGCCACCTGTCGGTGAAAAAGCGACACCTAACGGCCAACCGGTGTAGTTATGTTTTGAAAGGAGGAGGTAACTGCTACAAGAACATATCTGGTACAAAAGTGACATCCCCACATAATTTAAAAAAAACATTTATTATTAGAAATATAAATACAGATTAAAGAAACAAGTTTTTCTCAATCTGGAGGTTAGGGTTATTTGCAGCATTATCTACACTTTTCTACACACTAACATTACACATAAATTCACCAGAGGGCGTTTCAGACCCGAATTATTTCCTCTTTCGCGCTGTGATATAAAAAAAAGACGCACAAGAAAATTTTCCCGATCTCGCATTGAATGAACACTCACCTGCACACGTGCGCTACGCACATACCATTTATGGTTTGTAAGACATTTCCCTGAACTTACACACACACGCGCGTACACATCCTTTTAAGACTCTATTGTACACATTTTTATGGACACAATCTCAAAGTGAACTCCGTCGGGTTTGTGAGGAATAAATGTTTTGCATACATTATCGTTTCCGTGTTGTTTCTTTGTTTCATTTGTAAATTCTTGTATTAGAACATGTATAAGGAAAATATGCTGTCTAATGCCGTTTACTTTTTTACAAAATTATTTTTTGATATAATTTTAAGCTGAATTTTATATTACGGTATCGTTTGGTCATTAAATTAATAATTGAACAAAATTGTTATTAAACTATAACATATGTGGTTTGGTGTTATAACGCCCCCCCCCCCAAAAAAAAATAATAATAAATAAATAAATAAAACTATCACGGGAGCAACTCTATTATCGATAGCTACATGCTGTTTCAACTTATTTATACAATTGCTGGGCGTAAATAACTTCAAAGCTTACAATCTGTCAAAAGGATTTTAAAACCAGAAATCAATTTTATACGAATAGTCTGGAGATTGTTTTGATAGACATTATCTTTGAGATAACCTCACAGATAAAAATCTGGGCGGGTGGTAATGTCCGGTGAGTGTGAAACCCATTCAAGATTGCACCTCCTGAGTATCATTAAATGGCGATAAAACTAAGACTGTTGGATATTCATGACTGCAACTTGGTGGACGAAGCAGCCATAGTGTGAAGTTTATTTATACTAAATATTGAAGGATTGTAGAAAAGATTGTGAATTCAATTAACGATTCAATGGGTGGCATATTTTGCAGCTTGCATTAAGTTCATTAGTTTTTTTCATCAAATTCACTAACATTTATGATCAATGTTTATTTACCTGATTTAATTACTGATAATCTCAGGAAAACTGTGTGTTGAACCCAGGGGTGAGGGGAGGGTATACAATGCTCATAAATTAGAAAAGAAATTCCGTCTTTTGCTAAAATCTATAATTAAATTAAAAATTATTGTCTCTTATCTTTTTTTACTAATGAGTCAGCACTTACCAAATTCAAATGGATGGAATAGATTAACAGTTAAATGATGATAAATATTATGAGAGGATTGAAAATCTTCACATAGCACCCACTCAAAACAACAGTTGATCCAGAAAGCAGCAATTTGCCCTCCTTTGCCAGAAACACCGTTCATGGAATGTGAAAACCAAAGAACAGAATAGTGGGGAGCGAGAGTTACGAGGCTGCCGAAAATAAACCCACGGTTCATTTTCTAATCTCCATGTTAAATTACGTGAGATAAACGTCTCTTTAAATTATTAAATTAACGGTAGTATATAGTTTTCCTAAACTGTAGGGTGGTTTATGAAAATAATTTGCCCGATAATGATGAAAATTGCCATCTGTCACATTTTCATGGTGCTGAAGAAAAGAAAATAACAGTTTGGGGACGGAAAATTTGTTTGCAAACGGTGTCAAGTCTCGGCATAATAACGTTAACACACCAGTTCCCATTGGATCACCGAAGATAAGCTACGTTGAGCCTGGTCAGTACCAGATGAATGACCATTTGCGAAAACCAGGCACTGTATGTGAGATGACGGCGGCACCTCCATGCAAAAAAAACTGTAAAAACTAACGTCTTAAATCATCTCGCCTGAACGAGATACACATGCGACTGTGAACCGCTTGTGGATTTAATATTTCCGAGAAATCGGCCTTTTGGCTAAGATCAAAGTGTAGTATCTGTTCTGATGGATACTGCACGCCTGTCCTGTGCAGTTCTAGGAGGTCCACCCTCCCAGGCTTTGCCTCCCCCCTTTGGGGAGGAGTAAGTTTATTGCTTACTGTTTGAGGCGCCCCTACCGGGGAATGCCGACGGGGCTGCCCAGGCAATTTTTAAATGGCCAGAGTGCTCACCTCTCGGGCGCTGGCGTTTAAAACCCCACTTTCTCGACCCGATCTTGGGTCACATCTTACTTGTGGGAGTAAGATAAAACTGGTCTTGTGCCTAACTCCTAGCGAGGAGTAAATAAATATAAAAACATTATTTGAAAATATAGCTTTTTCACAAATCATATGGTTTCTGAAAGAGATTAATTTGTACAGGCATATTTAATTTTTAAAATCCAGTATTATCAAAATAACACCCGACAAGAAACAAATACCAATTTACCTGCATAGAAATGTGAATTATTTTATCAAGTAAATCAATTTGAAAGACTCTTTCTGAAAGGATGGATAAAATAATATCCTAAACAACATTAAAAAAAAAAGCAAAAATGCATATCAAAATCTAAAAATTAAACTAAGTCAGTCACACATGAATAGTCAAATTTCACACTCTACAAAAACCTTCACAATAAAAAGAAACATTATAAAAACTGTCTGATTGTGAAAAAAAAACTGTTTGACCTGGCATTACTTTATCATAGGTGAAATATCGTTAACCATCAACAAACAAAGAAACGTTGGAGGAAGTCGACTGAACACGGCCAGGGTGTGTATATTACGAGGACAGTAGAAGAAGTCTCAAAATGAGCAAAATGTTGTCACCAATTTCATTCTCAAATCCATCAGAATATATGATTAATAATTATTTACATGATATATAGAACCGATGACCCCGGGAACATTTTGGTTTGGTCTAGAGTGTTTGAAATTGCGACAGAATTTGTTAAATATCACAAATATATACAAGTATATTCATTAGTATTATGCTTCGCAATTTTTTTAGATGAGGATTGATACATTGTATTATGTCGATTATTCAGACCACTATTTTTACCTTGGTTGTTATTTTCATAATGTTTCGGCCGGTGTAACCTCCGACATTCTTCAGGTGCATATTTTCGAACTTGGGAATTTTTATGTCGAACTCGGGATCCTATACGGAATTGTGAAACGAGCCCTTTATTTAATCAACGGAGGTCGATTCTTCTCGTTCCGTCGGCTATGACAGGGTAGAAGTGTTAAGTATTACTTTATTTTTAGTTAGTATCGCCTGTGGTAAGGATTGAACCTTCCACCCCGAGAAAACTGTCACTTAGAACTGATTGATAATCAACGTATTTAACAGTTTAATTATTATTATTATTATTAGTAGTAGTAGTAGTAGTAGTAGTAGTAGTAGTAGTAGTAGTAAGATGAGGAGGAGGGAGGGAAGAGAGGGTGGGGAAGGGAATAGTAGTTATAAGTCACTGTTGGGTTAGAAAGTGTCCTCTTAATTATCAGAACTTTCAATTTTTCACAAATATCTAAGCATCACTGTATCAGTTTTCACCTAAAATCCAATATAAATTAGGATTAATAATTATTTACCCGAATAGCATACTGGGAAATCTATGAAAAATATAGCTCCCTTCTCCTTCCATGTATATTTTGTGCAGAATCCACCAACATTTGATCTTTGTTTACATTATTCAAGCAATAGTGATCGCAAGGTGCGACAACTCATGCCTTACTTGTTCTGGTTGAATTATTCACATGTATAGGATGGTATGGTACGTAATTAGATTACAATACCATCTTCATGTTATATGAATACTACTTTACTAAAATCGACATCTTGTCGAGTGTAGACCCTTTCATATTTTCTTTTATATAAAGTAGAGCCAGTCGCGTCTCCACTTTTGTGTGATTAATAGAATGGTGCATACAACTGCAATATTTCATTCTGTTTCAATATTGTTTTCATCCAATTAATTTTAATATTGTAATATTTTATCTTATCGGCATTTCTTACTAGTGATATTATATACGACGTAGGAGGAGCCACTCCACAGTCTACGTTCGCCTACTACTACTCATAAAGAATCGGTAACATATTTTAATAATATAGTTTTTGTCGACTCACCAGTATTCAGATTTCAAGCGTTTTGATTGGCTGATCGACATCGATTAGATCGATCCCTGCGTTTATTTCAAATAGGGGGGGGGGAGTACAGAGTAGAAAAAAGTTGAATGTCATCCAATAAACTTTTTCTCTCGTAAGTGATAATTTGATCATTTTAAAAATATTATTTAACCTTGTTTTAAATCATTAACATTCGAAACTAACTTTTTTAAAAGAGTATATTTAAACATTAGATAATATTATAATATTAGAGAAAATAACAATATTTATTTATTTACTTTTTTGGCGAAACATTTCAAACAAGACGTCCGGGAAAAAGAAACATCGCGGTTATAGTAATAACAAGAGCAGATAACTCCAAGTTTTAACAGTTATTTTTATTTTCTAAACAAAATAAAGCGAAATTAAAAATTAAAATAACAAGAGTGCCGGGCAATACCGGGTAGATACAGTCAGACCCCATCGTATTGACTGTCGAAAGGCTTCAAAATCACACGGCCCTGAAGAAATCGCCATGCCAGCCGTTTTAAAATAAGACATATGGGAAACTGTTTACTTTGCATCAGAAAGTTTAACATTGGCGATTAGAAAGTAATTTATTACTTAAAGTTCAAGTATTACGGGTTTTTATGCTCTTAATTCAAAATTTCATGGCGAAACCATTTCTCGTGATAATTACATTTAATTTTTGAAATCCTATTAAAAATAATATTTTTCAAATAAATCAAACAGCATAGTTTTTAAAAAAATAGCGAAACAAAAATGAAAGTAAAAAATACTCCTCGATAATGCCGAGTAGGTATAGTTCGACTCCGTTGATGATAAACAGATAAGTATACCCTTCTAAATGATCTATGGAAAAGTATCAGTCCATTTATCCCTTTCTTTTTATTTTTAATTATTTTATTATTTATTTTCTTCCTTAATTTCTTTGTTTCGAATTGTCGGTTTCTTATAACTCATGTTTTCTTTACAGGTTTTCAGTTTTATTTCTAATTAAATAAATGGTTTTATTATTAAATTTCAATAATTGACCTTTAAAAACATCGTAGTCATGGTCTTTAATCTCTATAATAAAGTAGAGTCGATTTTCCCCTGTCGCTTTGACTATTATAGATTTTGAATCAAAAGCTTTATATGCTAGTCTGTTCTACTATTCACTTAGAGCACTTCCTAATGAGTGTTTCCAGAAAATATCTGTACATTTCGTCTTATTTCATAATTTCTTACATTTATTTCGGAATAGCTGCTTCTCTCAACTGCGTTTTCCACAAAGAGGGTGACGGATATTTTCCCTCTCCTACAATTATCCAGTCCCACATCCCTCACATTTACCGGGGAATTTCCTTAATATAGTTACTTACGCTTAAATCACCGTTATTTCATTTTTTTAACTATTACTATTGCCTACATACCACACTAGGTTGTTAATATAAATAACGAAGACTCCCTCAATTTCACTTTCATTCTTCCAATCGTTCTGACTGTATTCGAGGAATAAAGGAATATCGGATTGGATGTAAGATACACGAACCGTCATTCGGAGTCATGTCTTCTTATTTTATTTCTTCTATAACATTTTTATTCTCATGCTCTTCACGTTAAACAAAGAAAGTTCACTATTTATTCAGATTCACACACTAAATTGTGTCGAGGTTTCTGCATGTTATTCCATATACATATTCCCATATTCCAGAATAGAGCGGAATATAGCAATTAACGAACAGCTTTTCAACATGGCTGTTCTACTGGCGGCTTTCCCGTACCTAATTATTACGAATTTATACTTTTTAAAAACCACGTACTACACTACATTCTATTTCGCTAAAAGTCAATTATTACATAATTTCTTATTATCGCAAATAGATCACATGTTACTACAATAAGTTAAAACCTTCGAAGTCGTTTTTTTAACGATCAGAGCTGTTAATGGAATACATAGTTTTTGTTAAAAATCATCCGTTTCTTAATGTTTCTTATTAACAAACATACGTTGCACGTTACTTGTTTTGTTAACTTTATTGGTGCTGGTGTATTTGATCGGTACCAAATTCCTCTCCAATGACATTACTATGC
>OY744521.1:51109940-51167440 GCA_963556195.1 Sepiola atlantica
TGAAATTCTTTTAAATTTTCTATGAATAGCATAGAGCTTATATTTTGAAATTCTTTTAAATTTTCTATGAATAGCATAGAGCTTATATTTTGAAATTCTTTTAAATTTTCTATGAATAGCATAGAGCTTATATTTTGAAATTCTTTTAAATTTTCTATGAATAGCATAGAGCTTATATTTTGAAATTCTTTTAAATTTTCTATGAATAGCATAGAGCTTATATTTTGAAATTCTTTTAAATTTTCTATGAATAGCATAGAGCTTATATTTTGAAATTCTTTTAAATTTTCTATGAATAGCATAGAGCTTATATTTTGAAATTCTTCTAAATTTTCTATGAATAGCTTATATTTTAAAATTCTTTTAAATTTTCTATGAATAGCTTATATTTTGAAATTCTTTTAAATTTTCTATGAATAGCTTATATTTTGAAATTCTTTTAAATTTTCTATGAATAGCTTATATTTTGAAATTCTTTTAAATTTTCTATGAATAGCTTATATTTTGAAATTCTTTTAAATTTTCTATGAATAGCATATATTTTGAAATTCTTTTAAATTTTCTATGAATAGCATATATTTTGAAATTCTTTTAAATTTTCTATGAATAGCTTATATTTTGAAATTCTTTTAAATTTTCTATGAATAGCTTATATTTTGAAATTCTTTTAAATTTACTATGAATAGCTTATATTTTGAAATTCTTTTAAATTTTCTATGTATAGCATAGAGCTTATAATTCGAAATTCTTTTAAATTTTCTATGAATAGCATAGAGCTTATATTTTGAAATTCTTTTAAATTTTCTATGAATAGCAAAGAGCTTATATTTTGAAAGTCTTTTAAATTTTCTATGAATAGCTTATATTTTGAAATTCTTTTAAATTTTCAATGAATAGAATAGAGCTTATATTTTGAAATTCTTTTAAATTTTCTATGAATAGCATAGAGCTTATATTTTGAAATTCTTTTAAATTTTCTATGAATAGCATAGAGCTTATATTTTTAAATTCTTTTAAATTTTCTATGAATAGCATAGAGCTTATATTTTGAAATTCTTTTAAATTTTCTATGAATAGCATAGAGCTTATATTTTGAAATTCTTTTAAATTTTCTATGAATAGCATAGAGCTTATATTTTGAAATTCTTTTAAATTTTCTATGAATAGCATAGAGCTTATATTTTGAAATTCTTTTCAATTTTCTATGAATAGCATAGAGCTTATATTTTGAAATTCTTTTCAATTTTCTATGAATAGCATAGAGCTTATATTTTGAAATTCTTTTAAATTTTCTATGAATAGCATAGAGCTTATATTTTGAAATTCTTTTAAATTTTCTATGTATAGCATAGAGCTTATATTTTGAAATTCTTTTAAATTTTCTATGAATAGCTTATATTTTGAAATTCTTTTAAATTATCTATGAATAGCTCATATTTTGAAATTCTTTTAAATTTTCTATGAATAGCATATATTTTGAAATTCTTTTAAATTTTCTATGAATAGCATATATTTTGAAATGTTTTTAAATTCTCTATGAATAGCATAGAGCTTATAATTCGAAATTCTTTTAAATTTTCTATGAATAGCATAGAGCTTATATTTTGAAATTCTTTTAAATTTTCTATGAATAGCAAAGAGCTTATATTTTGAAAGTCTTTTAAATTTTCTATGAATAGCTTATATTTTGAAATTCTTTTAAATTTTCAATGAATAGAATAGAGCTTATATTTTGAAATTCTTTTAAATTTTCTATGAATAGCATAGAGCTTATATTTTGAAATTCTTTTAAATTTTCTATGAATAGCATAGAGCTTATATTTTGAAATTCTTTTAAATTTTCTATGAATAGCATAGAGCTTATATTTTGAAATTCTTTTCAATTTTCTATGAATAGCATAGAGCTTATATTTTGAAATTCTTTTAAATTTTCTATGAATAGCATAGAGCTTATATTTTGAAATTCTTTTCAATTTTCTATGAATAGCATAGAGCTTATATTTTGAAATTCTTTTCAATTTTCTATGAATAGCATAGAGCTTATATTTTGAAATTCTTTTCAATTTTCTATGAATAGCATAGAGCTTATATTTTGAAATTCTTTTCAATTTTCTATGAATAGCATAGAGCTTATATTTTGAAATTCTTTTCAATTTTCTATGAATAGCATAGAGCTTATATTTTGTAAGTTTTAACCTTAAATTTCTTCATTAAAACGTCTATTTGACATAATTTTTACCGAAAGTAATTTTGAAGGAATATCATATACATATACAGATATACAGATATCTGTTTGTCCAGTTATCCGTTGTCAACGATTGATCTCCGAAAAATTGAATGGCATATTTGGTATCAACAGGTTCTTGCAGCCCTGTTTTAAACGATTAAACTTTTTTCTATTATAATATTTTATAATAAAGTATTGTGTTATTCTGTTTAACAGCATCTCGGCATTTACGGTCATTTACTGCTTGGAACCAGTTTGTTGAACAATTCTGTAAGCGAATTGTTAGAAAAAGCAGTTGTACTCTTTTAACACATAAATAAACGGAATGAGAGGGTTCATACCTTTCCTCGGTTTTATAAGTTACGTTCAACATGTTTAATACAAAAGCAACGGCGGGTAATTCTGCTATGAAATATAAAATATGAAATCTTACCCAAAATGATGAAGCGAGCATGTGGAGTCCACATCTTTCTCTCTTCTGTACGATTCTTGTGAACCGAAAACTTTTGTTTGTATTTTCCGGTCGTTTTTGGTAAATACTTTTTTACTTTTTTTTTAAATAGAAAAAATAATAATAATAAAAATGCTGGAAAATGTGTGTCTGTTTGTTGGTCCTTATTTTTCTGTTCGCCGATCGATTTCTTATTTTTTTGCTACATTCATCCAACGCGCTAGGAGAAAGTATCGAATATCAATGAATCGATCTGCTTTTGTTTGTTTGTTTTTGTTTTTCAAAGTAACGATATTAGGAGTCTCTTCTCAAATTACTGTGATTTCTTGTGAGGTCTCCAAAAGAATTAAACTTTAAACTATTAAACACTCTTTTTCCCACTCAGTAAAATCATTTTATCCTAACAATCTTCGCCGTGCGCGCCAGCTTAGTCGAAAGTCTCACTGACCAATCAGAATTCAGTAAATTATTGTTTCAGTAAGCCCTCACCCATTCATTTTCTTCTCCTCGAACCCCCTCTATCTCCTTCTCTCAGTCTCCCTCTCTTCCTTTTCTTTGAAGGGCGAAAAAAACTCTGCTTATAACAGACGACACATCTAAATCAAAGAATTGATTCGTCGACGTCATCGGCCAATGAATTACAATTTCTTTTTGTTTTATTCTAAACATAAAAATAAAACCACTATAAGTTTGTCAGCAAGTTGTCGTATTCTCCCTGCCAGGTGTACGGTCTGTTTAGTGGCTGTTATATATCCAAAAAGCCGTCCGCACTATCCCCGGCCCATCTCTACTCCCCTCTTCTCTTTTTGTCTAGTTCCGTCTGCAACGAATTTCTCTTTTCTAATGAGGCTTGTTCCTTTTCATTTTTCCTTCGACGCAGTCGGCCTGAATGTAATTTATGACTTTGTGCAGAGCCGCTATCGAAATGTGGCATGTGTGAAGACTCACATAGGGGAAAACAGTAATGAAAAGAGATCGCAGTTATGACGAAATATTCAAATTTTATTTGATCAATGCGTAAATTGTCGAAGCTCTTTAATGTTGGCCTTGGTTTTATATGAAGGGTAAACATCATGTGGAAAGTTTGATTAGTCTGTAGCAGTCATAAATAAAGACTTATTTTCTCTCTCAGGGAAATGTCCCTGTTAAGCAATCTGGTTACACACTAACCAATCAGCTTGCAGGGCGCATTGATTCCATCTGTCCCCTGAAGAACTACTTCAGCCTCTTTAGGAATCACAGTCGGTTAGCAGAGAGACTCCTGCAAACTACGAGGAAACACATTTACATTCTCGCTCTTGCCCCTGTCCATTGGACACTCCAGGACCTACTATCTTCGCCTGAAGATAACTGCTCAGACTTTCGGCAACCCAATGAACTTTATATTTTCCTCTTCCTCAATCGGACACTGCCTGTTTCTTCCACCTATACAAAACAATATAGGTAACTTTATTGAATAAACCCTTTTGTTGTTGTTGTTGTAAAAAAGTTTGTTTATTTCCTTTCGCGCGACTGTTTTCATGATACACCCCACTGATAGGAACAGCTCCAGGAATTTCCAAAATAAAGAAATGGCTAATAAGGTTCTTTTGCGTTTAAATGTTTACAATTACTTTTATTTTGGAGAGAGTGTTATGAAACTTGTGAGTATGACTGGAAATACCTTGTTCTTTAATATGTTGTCAATTTGCACTAAACATAATATTATTATCGAACAAATTATTTGAGTTATCGTCAAACCAGACATTTTTTAACAAATTTCGTTCAGAAATAACCTACGGGAAAAACCGTCTGTTATGAACACGATAAGATACTGAAACAAGTATAGTACCCGGATGTAAGTCTGGAAACTCGGTTGAATCATTCTACCGCTCCAGAAAGTACCTGACTCCTGATGACTATATAAGCCTCAGATACGTTCTAAGATGAAGTATTGCTGGCATATCTGGGGGAGTGCTGCTCAGAGCACCCTTTTTTGTCTCAACGGACTTCAAAATCGACTTCACAATCTAGTTGACGATGACCTTTTCCGTTCTCTACAGACCCTTTATTACAGAAGAGAGGTTGCTTGTCTTTTTCTACGCTATCGTTTTTTTTTCTGTGAAAGGTGCTCGACTGATCTTGAATCTTTTGTTCCTTCTTCTAAAACTTTTAGAACCCATCTAACTACCACAACTGCAAATAAGTATCCTTTATTCATGCGACTCCCTAACATAAAACAAGATTTCCATGAACAAAGTTTATTTCCAAGAACTTTCCATCCGCAGAAAAACATTTCTCTACGGGATTGGCACCGTGGGGGCTACAACATGGTTATCTTCAAATCCGATGTCAATAAGCAGTTGTCATAAACTGCTCTCATAGGTCATCAAATTTTATTAATTCTATTCATTATTTTAAATCTTCTCATAATATTCATCATCATTCAGCTGAAAATCTATCCATCTCATTAACCTTTATCCTCAAGTGGCTTTTAGCCTTGACAAGTGGTGACTCATTAGTAATAAAAGACTGGTAAGCGGCATTTCTATTCTATGTACAACTTTTAAGCATATTTCAAAATAGACTAGTCTACTCGTGTTCTACTTTGATTTCATTCGAAAATTCATAAACTCTAGTAAAGCTGTTCAGAAATTCTCCTCGCATAACTGAAAATAATGAGTCTCGTTACTTCGATATTATACTTATGGATAATATAGAATTACAGCGACCTAATATTTTGCTATCACATGCACATACGTGTTTACGGTTTATACGAAACACTATGTAAATCAGATGTAAAGAGTCACTCGTATTCACAGAGACGTTATAAACTATTAAAGAGTGACTGGATAAGCGTAGAGTGAGAGGAGTTAGAGAAATGAAATACATAGATAGCTAAGAGACCTGAAATTGAAGACTTACACCAGGTCCGTTGTTAAAGTCGATGGAAAAATGGTTGGATCATTCTACCGCTACAGAAAGTACCTGACTCCTGTATAGGAGTCAGATTCGGGCCCAAGATGGAGTCCTGCTGCCACATCTAAGAAGATGCCCCTCATACCACTCTCTTTTTGCTTTGACAGAGTACAAAACCGACTTTGCAATCTAGTGGGAGATGATCTCTTATCTTCCCTGTTAGCCCCTTTCTCATAGAAGAGACTTGATTAGTCTTTACCTACTCAAACAATAATTCCATGGTAGGTGCTTGGCTGAGCTTCAAGCTCCCACCACCACCACCTAGAACACCTTTTCAGAAAGAACTCGTTACAAACACTGCAAAGAACTCTCTTTTCTTCGTCTGTGTCAAACGAAACTTCCATGAACAGGGTTTCTTTCCAATAGCTTTTCTACCTACAGAACACGTTACGGCGGAAATAGACTACTATACACTACAACATTGTCGTTTTTAAGTCAATAAATGTCTGTCGATACAGCCTGTGAATTAATCATAGTTCTCAATCCTTTCATAGCACTGTTCCATCATCTAACTGAAAATCTCACTAACATTTATCCTAGAGTGGCTTCTGGCCTTGGTAAGTGGTGAACCATTAGTATAAGAAAAGCTAAAAGAGAGATGCATGGCTTGTTCAGTTAATTACAATTTACAACCAATTAGCAGAATTAAAATGGAATTTTTTCAAACATAATTCAATTCTAGAACTAAGGAATATTTTACATGTATTTTGCGTCATTGAAGTATATAGAAAAAAGGCTTAGAGATACAAACGATAATCAACTCTGTATTAGTATGATAATAGACAGCTTTAGGCTTTTTTGTTGTAATGATGGGCGCAAATAGTGAAATGAATCTTATAAAGTAAGCATAAACATTCTGGATTGTGAGAGATTTCAGATCAGAAGGCTGTGTGTTCGGATCACGTCGGGGTAACCAGTGTTATAATATACGTTATTTTATTTTACAGCTCATGTATTAAACATATATTCCAAACATATCCATCATTAAAATGAATTAAATTACGGTTAACATATTTATTACAGTTGACAATTATGAAAGATAAACAACGTACCTTATACAAAACAATAAAAGACATTCAGTTCTTACTCTACTTTTAAAATATAAATATTGCTTACCGAGGGACCCTGATTCTTTATTTGTGTCAGCCCCATAAGATAGAGTCGACAACGATGGATTTTTAAATGCTCTCTGGCCCCTTTCGGGCGCAATCAAAGGGAAACAATCAGCAATGCTCAGAACCGGTGCACCACAATATTCGGTTTACTACAGAGTGTTTACAACAGTAACTAAATTAGAAAAGTTTGCTTAAATATGATTTTCAGTTTTTAACTAGCTAAAATACCCGCCCCATGTTGTGTTAATAACAATGGGACCGACTTGAAACGTTTGATGGGTGCAAGAGAATTACACCCCTAAATAATCAATATCTGGATTTTACTTGGTGTTTTGGTCATAGCGATCATGGTGTAATACTTGTGCCTGCTTGGGTGTTCATGCCTGTCAAGGTTTAGCTTCATTTGGAGTTTGGTTTGTGTGGCTCAAGTCTCCTTTCTAGTCGGAATTTGATATGGTTTGGTTCGAATCTAGGATGTGAACTATCCTAGGCATTATCTCCTCTTTCAAGATGAGGTTAGTTAATTGCCAGTTGCCTAAGGCGATCCTACTGGGGAATACTGACAGGTTCATTCTCGGCTTCTTATGCACCCAGCCGGGGTAGCTGGTTATATTCTCGTCAAGCGACTTTGTGCCACATTATGCTTAAAAAAGAAGTTTATAAATCCTGACCCCGAACTAATCCAAAGCAATCACAAACATCTTGACACGGAGAAAACTGTGTGACAATAGTGATTGTATAAATGAGCTTCATTCGGGTACTTGGCACTTATTTCAGAATGAACTTAAACATAAAACACCGATCACACAGTCCGCGTCAGTAACTATTAGACCACTGTCACTTCTCATTGTGAGCTCAACATTCGTTAATATGTGTCTACGTTATTTCGCTGTAACCACTGTACCTGGTATTATTTACTCTATTGGGCTTGAGAGTCTTGTCTATTTTAGAGGGGGTCATACTCTTATCAAGGGCATTAGTGAAAGAAATCGGCTCCACAGTCGGCGCTGTTACTCAGTCAACCACCGCCACTTCTAACCATGATACTAAGAAAGAGATATGTGTCGCCAAGTAGTTTCAGTATTACAGAGGTAATATAAACGGGAGATAATTCAGTTTGGCCATTCAATAGGTGAATTATTCTCGTCAAAAAGGTCTAAAATACTACTATTAAATAAACAAACACAAATTTGATAATCTTTTGATATTTTTTCATTTCAGAACCATTTAAAGTAGTTAAAAGCGGTTAAGTGCAACGTGTAGCTGTTTCTGATTGAAAGCTGGAGAATAGGGAAAACTGGAAGGCGTCAGAATATTTGAAGAGAGTGGCCTGAATCACGATGATTCGAGTCTAGGATTAAACTGGTGTGTAGGCGTCTTTCGAAGGACACCGTAAAGGCTGCATGTTCCAGGTTCAGGTCCTGCCTAAAAGGCTGGTGAAGGCTCACACGGCTTCTTAGAATAAGCTGTATTCGGCAAAAGTTACTCTGCGTGATGCACTTTAAGTTTTGAGGCACTTGAAGTTTTTAGAATACATCAATTGTTTGTTAAGATATGACCTTTTTTTCATTTCTTTCCAAAAAGTGACACATCTGTCTCTAACCCTAACCTGTAGGGGAAAAAACCCCTGTTACCTCAAATGAAGTTATAATAAATCTTTACACTACAAAATTGAATAATTCCGGAGTTTTTCGTAATTATAACCATTAATCCTAATTAAACTATAAATAATCAATGGAACGAACCCTAGGCGTCTATAGTTGATCGTAAGCGGTAACTATGATTGCGCCAAGTGAAAATCATTTGATCAGCTTCTGTGAGTTATGAATAGTCGAGCAATAAACGAATATCTCGTTTCACCTTAATTAAAGAAGAGCTCGATGTCAGCCTATCAATATCTAAACCAAAGGGGAGACCTTCATCCGCAACCTACTTTGAAAGAGAAACAGAAAAGGCGAGAGGCTGGACTTGTGTTAGTTGCAGGTAACTTTGTCGTATGATGACCACACTTCACATTGCCTCTGCCAACCGTCATGACACCATGAACAATCTATAATAAACAAGTCGGGCCTGTTTTCTTTCTTTATATATTCGACCACGTACAGGGGTGGAATAAGGGTTTTCAGCAATTATTCAAGCACATGTCAAACCTTTTTAAAGGTCTTTGTTTGTTTGTTTGTTTGTTTGTTTGTTTTATTCGTTATATAATAGAAAGTGCCAATGGACTAATAGAAAGTTAAGAGTTCAGAACATATTTCTTAACTTTAATATCAGGAACAGGAGCCAGGATTTTAAACGAAGCTTTTATAAAAAAAATCAATTGTTGTTAGTACCCTTAAAATTCAATTGCCAAATATATAAACTATTCCACCTATCACGGCTCTTCATTGTGGTTAGACGTGGCAAATATTTTTACTCTGAGATCCGATCAGTAGATCACTTGAATATATATATATATATATATATATATATATATATATATATATATATATATATTAAAAAAAGGTATGAACTCCTATATAAATACATATCCACGTGCTGGCGTGATTTCATACGAGAAAAAAAAACACCATGAGCCGACTACAACATCTGAGACCGGCAGACCATTAACATCTGATCTAACTACACCGAAGAGGCCGATTTTACTCGGCGAAATATATATGTAATATAAACTAAAAAAAATGGCAGTTTATAAAAAAATCAGAAAAAAAAATCGGTTTCGATTTTTTTCTTTTTAATATAACATCATCGCATCTTAACATGCTTTAAAAGGTATTTTGATTTACCTTACCCCTTGTTTTTAAAATTTATTTGGATGCTTTAAAAAAGGTATGAACTCCTATATATATATATATATATATATATATATATATATATATATATTGAAATCAATCTTTCTCATATTTCATTAACTATTATAGATTTCGACACAAAATTATATGTTAATCCCCTCCGCTAATTCCTGATACGTGTTTCCAAAACTTATACATTCGTTTTGTTCCCTTAAAAATGCCTTACTTTTTTCGGCTATCCTGCTTCTCTCAACTCAGTCTTTCATAGAGGAGATTGCAGCTATTTTCACTCTTACGCTAATATCTACTCCTAATGTCCCCAGTTTTACCGGGTAATTGTTCTTAATAGGGTGGCTTTTTGGCTAAATCGCAGCTATTATTACACATTTTTCTTCTTACTATTGTCTATATACGACACTAGATTTTAAATCTAAATACAGATAGTTCCCACTAAGTACTGTTTCTACTTACTTACCGTTTTTATAGAATGATAGAATACAGGAATAGTGGTTTACCATTACAAAACGACACATAACAATATTACATTGCAAGTACATCGAAATTTGAGGTTTACATCTCTCCCACCCTAAGGAAAGTTCAATTATATTCTCACCCCTCCTGATTTCACTGCTACCTTAATTGTACTTACTCAAAACTTTCCATATTCATTTCATTCTTCGCCACCACTGACTTCTCACAACCTGGGCTCTCCTCCAGCGCTCACAGTAGCCACGGCTACTACTTTCCTTCATCTCTCCATCATGTCAACCCCAAATTTCGATGTACTTGCATGACATTTTTCTTCAAATTATCATCCTGAGGAAGTCTTACAATAAAGACTAAACGTTGATGAATATATAAATAATATATCTCTTGGTTTTTCCTTTTTCATTTCCCATTACGTCGGATTACTCTCATCCTTCCTTTCTCTCATATATATATATATATATATATATATATATATATATATATATATATATATATATATATATATATATATATATATATATATATATATATATACATGAATTTTGTGCATTTAACCAACATTCTTTAATTTAAACCAGGGGCTGGCAACCTCCGGCCCGCGGGCCACATCCGGCCCGCGAAGGCTTAGCGTCCGGTCCACCACCCTGCTATGCTTTATTATTGCAATCCGGCCCGATGACCTCCCAGTAAAACTCATATCATTTCGTGACATAGACGTAAAATACTTTCAATTAAGGTTTACAGTGGGATAAAAATGTATGAATATCAGCGAGCGATGATGCATGTATATTTCATTTTTCTTTAACTATTAAGAGATAAAAATAGAAAAAGAGAAAGACAGAGGCAAAGAGGAAACGTGAGACGAGGAAAGGGCATGAAACATACAACCTATGTGAGGTGTGTCCAAACGAATGCTGGATCAACTTGCTACTTCCCCCGTCATTATTTTTTATGATTCCAAAATGGCTCTTCGTCGGTGCCTTTTATAACATCACATACAGAAGTCTCTTGAGAAAAAATATCAGATTTGTAGAGTGTTCAATGCAATTTTTGTACAATTTATTCATGTAAACAAAATATAGTAATTTTGAGATTTCGTGTTTCACTCCGACCCGCGATCTCCTTCCAAAAGTCTCATCTGGCCCTCACTCTGAAAAGGTTGCTCGCCCCTGATTTAAGCAAACATTGTTAAACATAACAGAATTATACATTTTTTTTTAAATTTTCGATTTTACTTAATTATCTTTTTTGTTTCAAAATCAAAAATATTAATGAACGCTTCATATGTATTATGAGCACTTTCGATTCTTCGTCAAATCATCTTCAGGTGAAAAAAACAATGAACAAAAAGCTAGTAAAACAAAGAATAAGATTTCCCAAAACAAACAAAAATGTAAATCTTTCGTCTGGAAAAACACCGGTTTGTTGTGTTGACTTTTAACGACCTCACATGATGCGTTCTCGCCTTTTTTTAAACATCACAAACAGTTATATAAATTAGATAGTACAATAAGAAGTTTTTTGTTCTTGTGTATTATCCAGAAGAAGAATATAGAAGTAAAGATATTTCTTAACAGTTATGTCACAGTTTATGAATTTTTGAATGAAATGGAAGTAGAATAAATAGTTTTTTGTACTAATAAGTCAGCGCTTATCGAAGCTCAAAGGCCACTCGAGGCTAAAGGTGAGTGAGGTTGTCTGGTGGACGATGAAACCCGGTCAGAATTTGATTATTTATAAGGACGGCTCAACAAGAATTTGTTTACATTTGACTTAAAAACGACCACGTTGTAGCCGACTGGGATGCAACACCGTGGTATTGTGTTCCACAGACGTGTAGTTCTATGGAATAAACTTTCCTCGTGGTAGTTTCGTCTAGTTTTAGTACACAGGGGGTGAAAGGAGAATTATTGGCAATGGTTGTAGCTAGACGAGTTTCTGCTGTGAATGTTTTACAAAGGGGAACCATAGATTGAAGTTAAGTTGAGCGCCTACCATAAAAATAACAAAAGAGCAGAGAAAGACTAGCAACGTCGCTTCTGTGAGAAGAGGCTGCAGGGAAGAGAAGCGTGCATCCCCCACTAGATTTCGAAGTCGGTTTTGTACTCTGTCGAGGCAGGAAAGGGTGCTCGCAGCGGCACCTCTCCAGATGTGGCAACAGTACTTCATCTTATGACGTATTTGACTCTTATACAGGTAAAGGATTGCGTCATGGGGCAGTAGAAGGATCTAACCATTTTACAGCAACCTTAGAAACGGGTGTGATGTAAGTCTTCCATTTCAAGTCTGAAGTGAAGGTAAATCCCAGAAGTTGATCAAAGCAGGGCATTTCCCCAAGGAGGGAGCCATTCATTTCAATTATAGCAAGGTGAGGATCTGAGCATCAGTGGTGAAAGAAAAGAAGCTTAGTTTTAGATGTGTTAAAAGTAACCAGCCACATTTTCCCCGTTGTACCACGTGTTCCAGGTCGGAAGAGAGAGAATCAGAAAGAACTTGATTATTAATGTTCTTCTGTGGCATAGATGGTTGTGTTATCTACATAAATCTCGACGGATGATCTTAGAATGTGATTTGGGAAAATCGGGAAGAGGGTTCGGCCCAGAATTAATCCTTGAGGCACGTTTACGTTGATACTGTGTGCCCATCGACGACTACTTTTATAAACTACTTTTATTGAGAGAAAGGATTTAATAGTTGCGAGAATATTTTTAGATATTCCATAGCTAGCAAGCTTATAAAGTAGATCATTATGCCAAACCCTTCGATATGTCAAGAGCTATTGGTCTAGAAACGAAGCCCTCGTCAATAGATTCACTGATCCTGTGTGATGTTACAGTCAGCACAGCACGTGTTGATCGTGCAGGACTAAATCCATATTACTTGTCACTGGGTAGACTGTTTTTGCTGAGGCGATTGACAACTTGTTGATTTATCACAGATTCAAGCAACTTACTCATGACGCACAGGAGACTGATTGGTTTGTACTGAAATGCAGAAGATCGATCTCCGGTATTTTTAAATACTTGTCAGACTGACGAGGTTTTCCAATGTGATGGGAAGCATTTTTCTTTGAATCAACGATTAATAGTTTTGTAAGAATGGGAGCTAGTTCCGGTTGCAGCTTTTTAAGCAGTATGTTTGGAATGTTGTCAGGACCAGTTGCTTGCTGGCGTCGAAGGTCTTGATAATTTGGCAACACCCCGTACAGATTCTGTCGCTCATGGTGTTTTCAGTCATAAAGGGGAATTCAAGAGATAGGCGACCTTGATCGCAAATAGTGGAATTTGATGCAAATGTATTAACAAAAAGTTTGGCTTTATCATATGCTGAGGAAATTACCTCTAGTGCATTGATGGTGGTTGGAATAAATATCACGCATCTCTTCAGCACCCTGTTTGTTATTCGCCAAAACTCATGGAAACCAATCTTCTGCTCATCTACCCTAGACTTAACAAACTGGGCATATGACTCTCTCCCATTTTCTATAACCCTTTAGCAGTAGTTGCTAGCAGTCCTAAAGACGGCTTTAGTTTCAGCACATCTATTTCATTGAAAGTAATTGAAATAGTGGTTTCTGTGAGCAATGGCAGTGCCACATTCTGGGGTGTACCACAGTTGGCAGTTTGGCTTCTGTTGGAATTTTTTGGAGTGTATAAAGATCTTATACCAACAATTAATCAATCAGTTAAGTCAGATGCGATATAGGACACATTATTTTCAAGCATGGAATGCAAAGGAATTTCTGACTTGAAGGATCTGAGGCAGTCTCAGTTAGCCATTGAGTGTAGATACCCTTCTACGATGGTGAGGGAATCAGACGTCTTTGTTTTGATCTTAATTGAAACAACCTAATGATCGTAAAATCCCAGCGGAGACAGAACAATGGATGAGCACAGTTCAGGCAAGTTGTCAGGAAAAGATCAAGAAGACTTTCCAAGTGTCAGTCAGCATGGGGTACGCAAGTAAGTTTGTCACCAATCTGTGTTATATGGTAAGCAAGGTAGACATCGTGACAAAACCTCTCTTCGACATCATTAGTCTTGTTTGAGTAGACTAGCCATTCAACAGCGTGAACACTAAAATCACCACAGACATAAATGCTGGCAGAAGGGTAAGCAGACAGGATATGGTCAATTTTCTTCGAGATACTCTCAAAGATGCCAACTCCGTCATTATGGGGACGATAGACGGCAAAAATAAATTTGGTGCTTTAAGTGCTACTCGAAAACACATATAGGTCAATTTAGGTTCTTCTTTGGAGATGTTCCGTCCCCATTCAGTAAAGAGTTTTGACTCAAAGAGTCACGGCTACATCTAATACATATCTCTATTTATATAAAGTTAGGTATATGTATATGTTTTATATATTTGTATGTACAGGATTCACTGATAAACTAATAAACCGATCATTATGAATTTTGCTATCGAACTCTCTACCCTTGTCTCTAAGTGCAGCAAGCAAAACTAATTGTTCTCGTGGCAAGTTGAAAAAATTCAAATTAATTTAAGATATCCCCCATTTGTTTTGTTTTTATTCATCGGATGAAAAATTAGATGATAGGCGACGGAAAATAAGCGCGGTCTGTCCAAAATTGAATTAGATGTATTTCTCATAGCTATCTTTTTATATTTTTTTGACAATGTCAATGTCAATGTCAATGTCAATGTCAATGTCAATGTATGTCTCTCTCTCTCTCTCTCTTTCTCTCTCTCTATCGCGCGCGCGCTTTCTGATTTGAATATGCTATTTATTTTACAAAGCATTGGAATAAACCAAGTCTAAACGAATTCAGGGTTGTCTCCTTTAGACCGTTTTAATTAAGCACGTAAGCGGTCAGTAAGGAAAAATTGTCTCCCAATTTTCGGAATCGCACGTATCAAATTGATTTGTTTATTTGTTTATATTTTAACGTAATAAAATAATTAAATTTAAGGCTATTGTGTGTGTTTTTGTATGACTCGAAACTAATATTAAGAAATGAATAGTTTAATAATCATAATGTAAACACATGTAATTGTTTATCTAAGCGAAATTTCGAAATATTTTTATCCAGGATTTAAGCTGTTTAGGTGAGAAATAGGCACATAATGTGGACTAGTCTAACAGTCGATACAACACTTTTCATGACGCGTGATCGTGTAGTTTTTAACATGATTATTAAAACAGAAAACAACATAAGCGTAAACTTCACTGGCTAAACCGACCAAAAAATAAGCTTGAAGCATTTCACTTTTTACTCTGTCTGAATTAGAAATTATTTAAAAACGGGCTTTATGTCTGACATTCTATATTAGCTGGCTTTGTTGGTTCGATATCGCTTCGCAAATTTTGCTACTTGAAATACTTGAAACATTAATTTAAAATAATAAACATTTTATTCATAACTTTGTTGGAAACGCGAAACAAACATTTTCTCGTTTATTTATAGATAAACATTAACATTTTGGTAATTACGATACAATTTTTTTATCTTTTAAATGTGACCATAAAGAAAGGAAAAGAAAAAAGAAATCAATTAGTCTTTTCAATTGCAATTTAAAAATTGATCGTAGCTTGTTGAAAATCAAGTTGATTCTGCTAAAAAAAAGGAACATTTGAACACAAATGCTAAATATGTGTCCAGGAAATGAAACAATCTTGTAAAACAGAACTTTTCGGTATGTTAAAATCAAAACAATACAAAAAAACAATACAAAATAATAGTTAATTAATAAAATGTCGTTTTTTTCAAAACCTATATGCAAATTAGTTCATTCAGACTGATATCACATATGCATAAGCAGTATATAAAAAAAATGTTTAAGCGTGTTTTGTGTATACTTAAATTCCATGATAAATGCCAGTATACTGAAATCATATGCCCTTAATAGGGTTAAGATGAAATTCATATACACTAAATGTACAAAAGCAAGGAAATTCCCAAATTTGTACACTTTTATTGTCATTAATTAAGGGTATGACTACATATCAACCAAACCAGTTCATTATCACATCACTACAGTATAAATCTCTATGCATGAGTGGATGAAGTGTGTGAGGTGCACTGAAGAAAAATTCCTACCAGTAAAATACATAGCCCTGTTGTGCTCGCATACCCTTAATGGCAATAAAAGTGTAAAAATTTGGGAATTTCCTTGCTTTTGTACATTTAGTGTATATGAATTTTCATCTTAACCCTATTAAGGGCATATGATTTCAGTATACTGGCATTTTTCATGGAATGTCACTACTTTTGTAAAGGCTATGCATCAATACAATGTTCATTTTAAAGGTTTTTTGGAATTTTCTGGAAAACTAAGGTATATGGTAAACTGAAATTAAAATGCCATCAACTAGAACCTCTATTTCTACCAAAAATCAGCTGAATCCATCAAATAGTTGATGAGATACAGGATGGTACATACGTACATACGTACGTACCCACAGATAACATGATTTCATGATTGAACTTTCTGGATCTCTGGGTTGCCTTGACTAATGATGCTGAAATTCTACACACTTATAGAACCTATCAAAAAAAAATTGTGCAAAGTTTTAACTAATTTGGTTTATTGGGTTTTGAGTTATGATTGATCAAAGAAATGAGATTTCCAGCATAGGCCATTCTTGAGGTCTATTAAGACATAGAGCGCTCTCGCGCCTCCCTTGATTAAATTGAAGTAGGGCGGTTTGACTGTACGAGAAATTGACCCCACTTTCGTATTTATTCATTAAGATATTAATGAACAGGGTATCCCTTCCTCACGAATACTTAGAGTGGGAGTTATCTTAAAATTTAACATAGGGAAGGACACAAGAAAATATACTAAGTCTAAACATGATATAAATATGATTTATTTTTGTGTTTTTTGTTTTGTTTTGTTTTGTTTTATTATTTGTCTGTTTAGGTTTTTGTGTGTTCGTACATCTTATTTTATATGCGAGTGTTAAGAACTATCCCTGTCACAAGATCACGCGAACGTTTCCACATACATTTACCCATGCATGATGACAGGTAGAGTTCATAAGAAAGGCCTCGGTGTTATGATCGACAGGTGCTCCCCTGATGGCCAACATTGGGGATCCGTCCGGCGTATGTTGACCAGTTTAATTTCAGATAATCAGATATTATAAAGCAACCACTTGTAAATTTAAATGATTAACGGGACTCGTATCCCGGGGGTGCCCGCAAAATTTTAGGAAACCAAAAATCGCAATCCTCAGAAGTAAATTGACCAGAAATAACCGGAAATGTTTTCATCTAAAATGCTAAGATTCGTCTGCGATATGAATAGATATTCATAACTACAACTACGTGTTATATCAAATTCAAAACAATCATCCAAATAAGAAAACAGTAAAAATGAATGATTAATTAATGAGCTGTTCTTTGCAAACCAAAGCAATTAGTTAACTTTCCGATGTAGATCGCTTACACATGATCAGTATATTAAAAAAATGTTCTTATTTTCTGAATATGAATTTGGCGTTTACACCTCACTGTTAGTGCGGCAAATGACCACAACTTTATAAATATACAGATAAATGCTGCAAATGTAAGATAATGAAGAGTGGCAAAAAAGAAATCATGGACGAGTCTATTGTGGGTGGGACGTCGAGAAAGAAATAAAGGCGACTTGATAACTGTTAAAAAGGAGAAGGTTCCGCAGTGCAGAAGGGACTTGAACAACGACGGTTTCAAAAACGTGAAGAGACGAAACGCTTCGTGATCGGAGTATCGATGTACCGGAAGAATGCGAGTTCACCGATGAAGCTTTTTTGGCTATTGTACCCAAGCCCGTCTTGCTGTTAGACCTTTTTGTCCGCTGACTAAAAATGCGGCTGATAAACAATGAAGGAATCCCCTGACTTGTACTTCACCAAAGTGCTTGTAGAACAATTGCTTCAGTTCACACTCGGAGAGACAATGCAGAGCAAATTGCTTTCCAATCGGATGTATATACGAACGAGTTTCTAGCATAAACCAAGTCTGTGACCTCAGCAAGAAAAAGACTTTTATGAAACAAAAGTATGTCAAAAGATTGTTTAATATGTGTGCGTAGCCGGCGTAAACCATCCGGTAATGGCAAATAAAGAAAACCAAAGTTTTTTCATATACGTTCTGTTCTTTATCATTCTTTTGGACCTCACCGGGTACCCTGAAAGAACGGGTAATGCAACACAAAGACAACCCAGGTAAAGACCACCCTGGTAAAGACAACCCAGGTAAAGACAACCCAGGTAAAGACAAACACGATAAAGACAACCCAGGTAAAGGCAAACACGGTAAAGACAACCCAGGTAAAGACAAACACGGTAAAGACAACCCAGGTAAAGACAACCAGGGTAAAGACAACCCAGGTAAGTAAACAAGCTGCGAACGAGAATAGATTTGTAAAGAAATGATCTTATAAAAAAAATTCCTCGCAATGAGATTACTTGTATACCATGTCTATGAAACATATTTTTTTGAATTCCACGCAACAAAAAAACGAGTTGAAACTAAAACCAACAGAAATAAGAGAAACGCTGAGTAAAGTAATATAACACAGAGAAAACATCCTCTAATGGAAATAAACTGGTATAAGTCGGAAACAATATCAATATTGAAACCGTAAAAAAACGACACGACAAAAGAAATTAAACGCTTCAGGGCAACCATGGGTGAGGATAAAATATATGCTACTTTTCCTTGAGAAACCAAGACTTAATGAAGGTAAAAATAGAGAAAGAAGAGGTTAACAAATACTTCCCACACATGTGAAAAGAGAATATTACAAAGCTGAACGACTTCTATATCATATAGCTAAATTTAAAAGATTTCACTATTTAGATGATAAATTTACTAGTACGTTGTATCCATGTGTGCTGATCATTGGACGGAAATTAAAAAAGACTGTTGGGCATTCATGGCTGAACTTGGAGAACAAATCAGACATAGCCTGAAGACTATTTGTTCCAAATATGATTTAATTGTAGAAAGAATAGTGAAATTTATTAACGATTCCATGGATGACATTCGGGGGGGGGGGTCATCCTGTTGATATCATTTTAACCCGACGTAGACGGATAGATCAGCAAGTGAAAAACAAAACAAATAGAAGAATTATTCTTTAGATGCGCCCAGTTAATCTGCGCATTTATCGATGGACAGACAGAGCCTCTTTTGGATGAGTGGACGCACCTAAGACATCACTACCATCACAATAACAATAACAACAGCAACAGCAACAAGAGAGGAATTGAAGAAAAAGGTTTAGTAGGAAGGGAAAAGTTATTATGACTAAAGATTTATAGCAGAACGCAACGTCTTTATTCTGAAAGCGTTTTTTCCAATTCTATAGAAAGAATCAGAAAAAAAGGGAGAAAAAAATGAAATACTTCAGCTCTATCAAAATTTATGATTCTCTTTTGTTTTTCAAGTGAGACAAATGAGCTTCTGACGTATTTACTTTCAATTAGTGGCGGCGGGGTGAGTGAGTGGACGATTGACGTAATAGATACGACATAGCGGATTATGGAGTCGATCAATGCCGAGTTCAAATCTTATTGGATCTAATGTGATCATTTATCCATGATCATCATCTAACTCAGTGTTTCCCAAACTTTTTTGGCTTGCCGCCCCCTTTCCGCAAAAAAAGTATTAATCAGCGCCCCCCTGGAAATTAATGTTTTAAAATGTTAATTACAATTAAACAGAAATATATGTTTCTATCTTTATCGTAAAATATTGCAAAGATAGTTGTAAATTCAAACCATTGAAATTTGAAATGTTAAAACAATTTTCAATAGAAAGATAATAAAAAAGTGAAAACATTCAAAATCATTTTAATTACAACGATGTACGATTAGTAAGCCTCGGCTCTATTTTCCTCAGTACTAATCTTACATCACCGCGATTGACTATTTGTAACCGATTTCTTTTTTGTTATTCTTAATAGATTGGTTACTGCACTGAATCCACGTTCCACTAAATATGATAAAGGAAATGCAATTAAGAACTTTTGAATTACATCCCTTATTTCAGGATAAGCCGTAAGGATCTTGTTTTGCAGCCAAAATTGTTTGTAGCCGTTTTTGAATTTAAATTTCAAGTAATAATTTGTAGTTACCTCCATCGGTTCTTCTTGTAACTGTGGAGATTCTTCTGTGTTTGCACTTGAAAAAGGGATACGCAATCTAATCAAGTATGTTTATTTTTTAAATATCATCAAATCGTTGATTAAAATCTGAATGGAGAGCATCCAAGTGCTTACAATAAGAAAGTGTTTTTATTTTTTCTGCTCCTGATAAATTTGGAAACTGGATGAATTTCCCTCGTCTAAAATTTTGTTTGTACAGAAGAAGCTTTGTTATAAAAAAATTTTTTTTAATTCAGTTGATACATTAAAGCTGAAGATTACTTTCGTTAATTTTTTTTTTAATTCAGTTGATACATTAAAGCTGAAGATTACTTTCGTTAATTTTTGTTTTTAATTCAGTTGATACATTAAAGCTGAAGATTACTTTCGTTAAATTTTTTTAATTCAGTTGATACATTAAAGCTGAAGATTACTTTCGTTAATTTTTTTTTAATTCAGTTGATACATTAAAGCTGAAGATTACTTTCGTTAATTTTTTTTTAATTCAGTTGATACATTAAAGCTGAAGATTACTTTCGTTAATTTTTTTTTTAATTCAGTTGATACATTAAAGCTGAAGATTACTTTCGTTAATTCTTTTTTAATTCAGTTGATACATTAAAGCTGAAGATTACTTTCGTTAATTTTTTTTTAATTCAGTTGATACATTGAAGCTGAAGATTACTTTCGTTAATTTTTTTTTTCAATTCAGTTGATACATTAAAGCTGAAGATTACTTTCGTTAAATTTTATTTTTAATTCAGTTAATACATTAAAGCTGAAGATTACTTTCGTTAATTTTTTTTTTGATTCAGTTTATACATTAAAGCTGAAGATTACTTTCGTTAATTTTTTTTTAATTCAGTTGATACATTAAAGCTGAAGATTACTTTCGTTAAATTTTATTTTAATTCAGTTGATACATTAAAGCTGAAGATTACTTTCGTTAATTTTTTTTTTAATTCAGTTGATACATTAAAGCTGAAGATTACTTTTGTTAATTTTTTTTTAATTCAGTTGATACATTAAAGCTGAAGATTACTTTCGTTAAAAAAATTTTAATTCAGTTGATACATTAAAGCTGAAGATTACTTTCGTTGAAAATTTTTTTTAATTCAGTTGATACATTAAAGCTGAAGATTACTTTCGTTAATTTTTTTAATTCAGTTGATACATTAAAGCTGAAGATTACTTTCGTTAATTTTTTTTAATTCAGTTGATACATTAAAGCTGAAGATTACTTTCGTTAATTTTTTTTAATTCAGTTGATACATTAAAGCTGAAGATTACTTTCGTTAAATTTTATTTTAATTCAGTTGATACATTAAAGCTGAAGATTACTTTCGTTAATTTTTTTTTAATTCAGTTGATACATTAAAGCTGAAGATTACTTTCGTTAAAAAATTTTTAATTCAGTTGATACATTAAAGCTGAAGATTACTTTCGTTAAAAAATTTTTGATTCAGTTGATACATTAAAGCTGAAGATTACTTTCGTTAATTTTTTTAATTCAGTTGATACATTAAAGCTGAAGATTACTTTCGTTAATTTTTTTTTAATTCAGTTGATACATTAAAGCTGAAGATTACTATCGTTAATTTTTTTTTTAATTCAGTTGATACATTAAAGCTGAAGATTACTTTCGTTAAATTTTTTTAAATTCAGTTGATACATTAAAGCTGAAGATTATTTTCGTTAAATTTTTTTTAAAATTCAGTATATACATTAAAGCTGAAGATTACTTTCGTTAATTTTTTTTAATTCAGTTGATACATTAAAGCTGAAGATTACTTTCGTTAATTTTTTTTTAATTGAGTTGATACATTAAAGCTGAAGATTACTTTCGTTAATTTTTTTTTTAATTCAGTTGATACATTAAAGCTGAAGATTACTTTCGTTGAAAATTTTTTTTAAATTCAGTTGATACATTAAAGCTGAAGATTACTTTCGTTAATTTTTTTTTAATTCAGTTGATACATTAAAGCTGAAGATTACTTTCGTTAAATTTTTTTTTAATTCAGTTGATACATTAAAGCTGAAGATTACTTTTGTTAATTTTTTTTTAATTCAGTTGATACATTAAAGCTGAAGATTACTTTCGTTAAAAAAATTTTAATTCAGTTGATACATTAAAGCTGAAGATTACTTTCGTTGAAAATTTTTTTTAATTCAGTTGATACATTAAAGCTGAAGATTACTTTCGTTAATTTTTTTAATTCAGTTGATACATTAAAGCTGAAGATTACTTTCGTTAATTTTTTTTAATTCAGTTGATACATTAAAGCTGAAGATTACTTTCGTTAATTTTTTTTAATTCAGTTGATACATTAAAGCTGAAGATTACTTTCGTTATATTTTATTTTAATTCAGTTGATACATTAAAACTGAAGATTATATTTGTTAATTTTTTTTTAATTCAGTTGATACATTAAAGCTGAAGATTACTTTCGTTAAAATTTTTTTAATTCAGTTGATACATTAAAGCTGAAGATTACTTTCGTTAAAAAAATTTTTTAATTCAGTTGATACATTAAGCTGAAGATTACTTTCGTTAATTTTTTTAATTCAGTTGATACATTAAAGCTGAAGATTACTTTCGTTAATTTTTTTTTAATTCAGTTGATACATTAAAGCTGAAGATTACTTTCGTTATTTTTTTTTTAATTCAGTTGATACATTAAAGCTGAAGATTACTTTCGTTAATTTTTTTTTAATTCAGTTGATACATTAAAGCTGAAGATTACTTTCGTTAATTTTTTTTTAATTCAGTTGATACATTAAAGCTGAAGATTACTTTCGTTAAATTTTTTTTAATTCAGTTGATACATTAAAGCTGAAGATTATTTTCGTTAAATTTTTTTTTTAATTCAGTTGATACATTAAAGCTGAAGATTACTTTCGTTAATTTTTTTTTTAATTCAGTTGATACATTAAAGCTGAAGATTACTTTCGTTAATTTTTTTTAAATTCAGTTGATACATTAAAGCTGAAGATTACTTTCGTTAATTTTTTTTTAATTCAGTTGATACATTAAAGCTGAAGATTACTTTCGTTAAATTTTATTTTTAATTCAGTTGATACATTAAAGCTGAAGATTACTTTCGTTAATTTTGTTTTAATTCAGTTGATACATTAAAGCTGAAGATTACTTTCGTTAAATTTTTTTTTAATTCAGTTGATACATTAAAGCTGAAGATTACTTTCGTTAATTTTTTTAATTCAGTTGATACATTAAAGCTGAAGATTACTTTCGTTAAATTTTATTTTAATTCAGTTGATACATTAAAGCTGAAGATTACTTTCGTTAATTTTTTTTTAAATCAGTTGATACATTAAAGCTGAAGATTACTTTCGTTAAAAAATTTTTTTAATTCAGTTGATACATTAAAGCTGAAGATTACTTTCGTTAATTTTTTTAATTCAGTTGATACATTAAAGCTGAAGATTACTTTCGTTAATTTTTTTTTAATTCAGTTGATACATTAAAGCTGAAGATTACTTTCGTTAATTTTTTTAATTAAGTTGATACATTAAAGCTGAAGATTACTTTCGTTAAATTTTATTTTAATTCAGTTGATACATTAAAGCTGAAGATTACTTTCGTTAATTTTTTTTTATTCAGTTGATACATTAAAGCTGAAGATTACTTTCGTTAAAAAAATTTTAATTCAGTTGATACATTAAAGCTGAAGATTACTTTCTTTAAAAATTTTTTTTAATTCAGTTGATACATTAAAGCTGAAGATTACTTTCGTTAATTTTTTTAATTCAGTTGATACATTAAAGCTGAAGATTACTTTCGTTAATTTTTTTTTTAATTCAGTTGATACATTAAAGCTGAAGATTACTTTCGTTATTTTTTTTTTAATTCAGTTGATACATTAAAGCTGAAGATTACTTTCGTTAATTTTTTTTAATTCAGTTGATACATTAAAGCTGAAGATTACTTTCGTTAAATTTTTTTTTTAATTTAGTTGATACATTAAAGCTGAAGATTACTTTCGTTAAATTTTTTTTTAATTCAGTTGATACATTAAAGCTGAAGATTATTTTCGTTAAATTTTTTTTTTAATTCAGTTGATACATTAAAGCTGAAGATTACTTTCGTTAAATTTTTTTTTAATTCAGTTGATACATTAAAGCTGAAGATTACTTTCGTTAAATTTTTTTAAATTCAGTTGATACATTAAAGCTGAAGATTACTTTCGTTAGTTTTTTTTTAATTCAGTTGATACATTAAAGCTGAAGATTACTTTCGTTAAATTTTATTTTTAATTCAGTTGATACATTAAAGCTGAAGATTACTTTCGTTAATTTTTTTTTTAATTCAGTTGATACATTAAAGCTGAAGATTACTTTCGTTATATTTTTTTTAATTCAGTTGATACATTAAAGCTGAAGATTACTTTCGTTAATTTTTTTTTAATTCAGTTGATACATTAAAGCTGAAGATTACTTTCGTTAAATTTTATTTTAATTCAGTTGATACATTAAAGCTGAAGATTACTTTCGTTATTTTTTTTTAATTCAGTTGATACATTAAAGCTGAAGATTACTTTCGTTAAAAATTTTTTAATTCACTTGATACATTAAAGCTGAAGATTACTTTCGTTAATTTTTTTAATTCAGTTGATACATTAAAGCTGAAGATTACTTTCGTTAATTTTTTTTTAATTCAGTTGATACATTAAAGCTGAAGATTACTTTCGTTAATTTTGTTTTAATTCAGTTGATACATTAAAGCTGAAGATTACTTTCGTTAATTTTTTTTTTAAATTCAGTTGATACATTAAAGCTGAAGATTACTTTCGTTAAAATTTTTTTAATTCAGTTGATACATTAAAGCTGGAGATTACTTTCGTTAATTTTTTTTAAAATTCAGTTGATACATTAAAGCTGAAGATTACTTTCGTTAAATTTTTTTTAATTCAGTTGATACATTAAAGCTGAAGATTACTTTCGTTAATTTTTTTTTTAATTCAGTTGATACATTAAAGCTGAAGATTACTTTCGTTATTTTTTTTTTAATTCAGTTGATACATTAAAGCTGAAGATTACTTCTGTTAATTTTTTTTTTAATTCAGTTGATACATTAAAGCTGAAGATTACTTTCGTTATTTTTTTTAATTCAGTTGATACATTAAAGCTGAAGATTACTTTCGTTAATTTTTTTTAATTCAGTTGATACATTAAAGCTGAAGATTACTTTCGTTAAATTTTTTTTAAGTCGGTCAAGTCACTTTTGGATTGAATTAAAATGAATCGTAAAATATCATTTTTATTATTCAAGAACTCCAACACCGAGTTAAACAACTTATAAAACCTATCTAAACAGGCATTGTTTGACAACCAACGTACTTCTCTATGAAGCAGCAAACGATTAAAGTGTTCATCGTTTTCAATACAAAGCTGTTTAAATAATGTCATTCAATTATTTGCTACTGGTTGTGTTGATGGCTTTAATTACATATTGTAATGAATTATGTAGACGTGCACTTAATTTTTTGTCAACTAGATGTTGACGATAGATGATACAATGTACTGTAAATTCATTCGGCACCTTATTTTTTAAATATGCAAGAGAACCCCTGTAGCACCCTATCATCGCTGGAGCACCATATGTGGCTACTGATAAAATAGTAATCAGAGGTATTCTTTTCTCTAAAATAAAAACTCATCCAATGCATGGAATATTGATTCTCTTTTAATATCAGTTTGCAAATATTTAGCAAATAATAATTCTTGGCAAATTTGTTCTTCCTTTGTGAACCGCACGTATGACAAAGTTGATTCATCAAGTTGAATAGAAAAACAAGATTTTTTCAAATAGTCACAAATGAATCAACATCTTGAGCCATTTCATCAATTATTCTTTGTGCCGTATTATTGCTCAATGACATTTTCTTGATAATATCCGATGCTGGCTTATGTAGCACAGTACTTATTACTTTACTTATAGACGGTATAATTAGTTCTTCACCAATAGTATGAGGTTTTCCAGATTTGGCAATCATTAAAGAAATATGTTAAGAAGCAAGCAAGCCATCGCTATCTTGTATAGTTGCGGTTGAAAAGAGTTTTGCCGATGTCGGCTGTTTGATCAAATTTTCTTTTAGTGTTCGAAAATAAGATAAGTTTTCATCTTTTTTATCCCAATAAAGCCATATTTCAAATATCCGATATTATATTGTCTACATTTTTATCTGTAGAAAAATTTAACTTTTGTGAGGGTACTTTTAATTTTTTTTTTTTTTATAAAGCGAATGTAATTATTACAAATTAAATAAATAATATCACCAATTATAGTCTCACTATCTTTTAGTTAACTTTAACTTTTCACAATATCAAAAAAATCTAACTTAGGTTATATTACGCCATAATTTTTCCGTAAAAATGACGGAAAACCTCCTTATTCACAGCGTGCTCCAAAATTTACTGGTAGTATTGCCAGGACAGCCGTTGCGTTTAGGGCTTTTGAGTTGCGATCGATCAATCGCACGAGCAGCAGTTGGTTTTAACAATGTTTGCAGTATTAAATAATGAGTTATCTCCCCCTTAAATCTTATACCATTCCCCTTTGACTGCAACCTCCCACCACCACACTAACAAGTGCATAGTAGTAAAAGTCCCTCTGCTTACTAAACAAGTCAGTCCCAATAAAATCTTATGACCGTTCGCGTTTTATTCCTTCTTGCTTAACCTCTGTATTTACGCATAATATATCAATAGTGTTCGTGTGCTTTAGAAAAGCAATTCACCCACAGTAGCAGTGCACAATAACACATATTTAAATGTGGGAGGTGACTGTGGTTAAGTGGATAACGACGCGGACTGACGACTTGAATATGCCAAGTTCGAATCCAGTCAATTCCATAATATCACTTTTACTTAGGCAACCATTACGTGGTCCCTCCTGCAAGAATGCCGCCAACAGAATCAAACGGGTCAACAAAGTTGTACCATTCGGATTCATACGAAGTCAGTTTTTAATGCGAATGGGGGAGGATGCAATGATCGAGCCAGCGTCTAGTAGGTTGTTCAAAGAAAAAATCGATTTTCTAAATCTTCTCTTCTTTAGTTTATGCTTTCATCGACCTTTACAGTTATTTAATTCCCCCAAATGCACCTGGATCGCTACAGCGCCCACCAGGGGGCGGTAGCACCCACTTTGGGAATCTTTGATCTAAGCCTTATCCTTAAGTGGACTTTGGCCTTGATAAATAGTGAGTCATTAGTAAATAAAAAGTCATTGGCTATCTATCATATCCAATGACGACACTCCGTGTTAAATATCTACCAGAATCTACTACGCGGGACCTTCGTGTCATTGGGGTGCCACATAAGATTAATACACTAATGCTGTTAGAAAAATACAGCTATTAGTGTCCAATCGCTTAAAGTATGAGATTTTTATTTTTATTTCAATTCAAAGTTCAGTTTTAAATTCGAATCTTCATAAATTAATTTTTTTTTTTTTCAACTATTAACAAAAAAATCTTTTTCAACTACTAACAAACGTTTTTGAAGAGAAGGAATAAAACAATTTATATTAATTTTATGGTATTGATATCGATCCTGAACCTGTTTTCGTGAGGTTCGACTTGGAAGCGTTCGGCTATCCTACGCAAACGCTCGAGTGTTGACGAGCCGAATGGTACCAGACGACAATTTTCATACGTTGATGCGTCCTGTGATTGTAAGTTATATTTTCAATAAATTTTCTAAAAGAAACAACAAAAATAAACAAAACAAGCAAAACATAGCGAAGTTAATGTCATCAAATATTATTTTTTTTTTTTATACGTTGCTGCGTCCTATAATTTTTAGTTATAGTTGCAAGAAATGTTATAAACAACAAAACAAATAAAACAAAACATAGCGAAATTACTGTTATCAAATAAATATTTTAACCCTAACCCTAACCCTAATCCTAAACCCTAACCCTAAACGCTAACCCTAACCTTAACCCTAAACCCTAACATTAAATCCTAAACCCTAACCCTAAACCCTAACCCTAAACCCTAACCCCTAAACCCTAACCCTAACCCTAAGCTCTAAACCCTAACCCTAACAACAACAAAAAACAAAACAAGTAAAACATTATTATCATAGGACGCAGCACCGTATCGAAATTGTCGTCTGGTACAAATCGGTTCGTCAACTCTCGGGCGTTTGCGTAGGACAGCCGAACGCTTCCGAGTCGAACCTCACGAAAACTGGTTCAGGATCGATATCAGTACAAATTTTATAATAATAGTTGGTCAATTAATAAAGACTGATATACAACAGAAAAGGGTAAATATGAAGAATACGTGCTTTGGCGAGATCTTATCTTGAATGAAGAGTGTTAGGGTAACAGATGCGCACGCTTGTTCCACCGATTCTGACTCATTCAGTCGTGGAAAGAATGGTTTTTGCCTTGTGAGGCCTAGGTTGTAATGCGGTCAAACCGACATAAACCGTAGTCGGATAAATAGAGAAACGGAAAAGGTGTTGGAACGTTAAGTGCTTAAGTTTATATAGGCTGGTGACGTGACTCCTAAGAGACTAGTGATTTGGCTACCTTTTCGCCAATCCATACGACCCTTAACGAAATAAAAGAGACAACCTCTGACCAATTTATGTGTGTCTTATATATTCGAATTAACTCCCTCCCTGCCTCCTGTTTCCCCGACATGCAGAAATTTTAAACTAATGCAAACAGACATCTCGCTGCGCAGATCCCAATTTAGGTTGACCCCATCCAACCTTCTCCCCATTTTTTTTTTCTCAGTAGCCCCTTACGTCTACAGTGGCGGCCTGCCTTGTTTGGGGTGAACTATGTTAAAAAAAAATTTAAGTAAGGTTTAGGTATTTAATTTTGTCAGACATTTATTAACAATTAACCTCAAAATTGTGTACAAGTTTTTTTAGAGAATCCCTTCGAAATTTAAAAGAGCATTAAAATTTTTATTGACTTTTACACGTTCTTTGAAAAATAAATTTCGTAAAGATTCCACCGGAAATGAAAGAAATTCATAAAATAATCTAAAGATGTATTTTTCCATTTATTAAACAATTCCTAAATATTTTGGTGGCCTTTTAACGTCGATTAATCTCTAATACCTCAGGTTCAATTAAGCACCCGTTAAAATATATATAATCATATTTTTAATTACCATTTCAATTTTAGTGGGTGGGGATCACTTTGCTATGTAAGTTTAACGTAGACATCACACTGGAGTCGATATGATTCAAGTATTCATTAATCACCATCTACAATCTTCGGATTACTCGCCAAATCATGAGATTAATTGCAAAGAATTTGTTTTAAAATAACGGTTAAAATTTTATAGTGATTTTCAGGGGGTTTTTTTTTATATCAGTTTAATGTAAACAAACCACACTGTTCGAATTTCCGAAAAGGTTGAAGTATACAATGCGAAAAAATCTTCACAATAATCAAATTAATATTATCGATTAAACACGAAATGTTAAAATTATCATTCATTCTATAATAAAAACCAACGTGTATTTATTTGTATGTTAATAAATATATATCAGTCCCGTCACACAACATTTAGCGAATAAAAAATTCTGGACGAAACCATTTAAGGTGTTTAGAGGGAGTGAGATAGCAAATAGCTAGTCCGACAAGCCCGCAGTCTTCGGTGAAGTCGGAAAGAAATCCTTTGCTCTATTTCCATAATGGTTGTCTTTCTTTTTTTATACCGATTGATACGTTTTTCTTTCTTTTTTATATCGATTGATACGTTTTTTCTTTCTTTTTTATACCGATTGATACGTTTTTTCTTTCCTTTTTTATACCGATTGATATGTTTTTTCTTTCTTTTTTATACCGATTGATACGTTTTTTCTTTCTTTTTTATACCGATTGATACGTTTTTTCTTTCTTTTTTATACCGATTGATACGTTTTTTCTTTCTTTTTTATACCGATTGATACGTTTTTCTTTCTTTTTTATACCGATTGATACGTTTTTTCTTTCTTTTTTATACCGATTGATACGTTTTTTTCTTTCTTTTTTTATACCGATTGATACGTTTTTCTTTCTTTTTTTATACCGATTGATACGTTTTTCTTTCTTTTTTTATACCGATTGATACGTTTTTCTTTCTTTTTTTATACCGATTGATACGTTTTTTCTTTCTTTTTTATACCGATTGATACGTTTTTCTTTCTTTTTTATACCGATTGATACGTTTTTTTCTTTCTTTTTTATACCGATTGATACGTTTTTCTTTCTTTTTTAACTTTCCAGTTTGAGACGTTTTCTTTCTTCCTCGTTTCCTTTTTAACTTCACCGATTCAAACGTTATTTTATATGAATATGAATATTAGTGTGAACACTAACGAAGTATAATTTCTTTCCCGTCATTCACAAAATATAAAATTTGAAAAATGACATTTTAAATGGTTAGCACATGAGACAAACATTAAAGGGAAGTGTAATACATGGGGGTTGGCAAAAGAAATAACTAAAGAATGAAACTGTAACAATAATTACAATTGTTTCATGACAATATAAAAGTGCACGTTGTTGTTAGAGACAAAAAACATGAAAGCCTGTGCACATACACGAAATATATAAATTTATTTACAGTAATTTCAACGGTGGTGACACACCACTTGAAGAATAATATTTTTATTTTTTTACAAACAGGTTACCGCTGATCAAGGCCAAGAGGTCACTCAAGGATAGGGATTATTAAGTTTGACAGGTAGACGGTGAACCACCGAGGGGATTATTAACGGTGATTGTAACTGCTCTGAAAGTGACTCTTTAAGAGGACTGCTCAACAAGAATTTGTTTACATTGGACTTGTAAATGGCGATGTTATAGTTAGCCAGGAAGCAGCCAGATGGTACTGTGTTTCACAGACTGGCAGTTCTAGGAAAGAAACTTTGCTCATGGCAAGTTCCGCTTAGTTCTCGGTACACAGAGGGATAAATGGATTTTATTGAGAGTGGTGGTAGCTAAACGAGTTTTTTTCTGAATGTTTTACAGGGTTAAGGAATAGATTGAAGCTAAGTCGAGCACAAGCCATGAAAATAACGAAAGAGTAGAGAAAGACTAGCAACGTTTCTTCTGTGAGAAAGAGACTGAAGGGTGGAGAAGAGGACATCGCTTACTAGATTTCGAAGTTGGGTTTGTACCTTGTCGTCAAGGCATGAAAGGGTGGTCTGAGCGACACCTCCCCAGATGTGACAAAACGTATTTGACTCTTATACAGGTAGATAATTGCGTCAGAAATGACATACTTTTTAGAGCGTTACAATGATCCAACCATTTGTCCAGCAACCTTGGTAACGGATTTGATGTAAGTCTCCCATTTCAGGTCTAGAGTGAAGGTAAGTCCCAGAAGCTTACAACAAAGTGTTGTGATTCTTTGAACATAGCCTGAGAGTAGGTTGACTCAATCAGAAAGATAATAGCATAAGGTGTTAAAAGGCATGCTCATAATCAGAGCGGGTCAAACAACGTCTGAACACTTTGAAAGGTGTGTCGAGAAGAACAGGAAAGAGAGTCTAGTTTTCGAATTTTCCACCATGTGGGTAACGAGAGTTCAAAATATCGCACCAATAGCGTCCTCTCGCATTAAAACCAAATATCTCCAATGAATATAACTCTGGTCTAACAGAGAAGTAAATATATATTATCTTCTTTAACATGTGATATCAGGATACTCTTTGATCCCACCCTCTAAGAGGGACTTACTCTCTCGGGGCTGTCACCGGTCACCAAATCTAACATTTACTCAATAACATTTAAACACTGGCTGACCTTTTGATTTTCAATGTTAATCAGAAAAGATTTGTGTTTTTGTCAATGTCCATTATTTTCATTATGCCGTTGGTGCGTTCTACTTGTAGGAATGGAATTGTTTCTCTTGATTTAATTTGTTTCGGTGCTAGATGGCGTCTTGATCACGTGACAGGTTTCCTGGGAGGTCACGTGATTGTTACCCGAAAAAGAGATTCCCCTTTTCTGTGGGCAGTTGTATTCCCTCGGGCTCCTATTAGACTTCTGACTTTCTCGATATATTAAAAATGTTATTCAATTATGAATCATCAAGACCAAAGTCCAAATAAGTTGAAAGTTAATGAGATGAATAGGTTGGCAGTTGGCTGATGATGAATACTATGAGAGGATTGAAAATCTTCACATACCACCACTCTAAAAAAAGGAAAACAGTCGACCCAGAAAATCACATTTTTTTCCCCTTCGATAGAAACATCGTAAATGGAATGTGAGGCTAAAGGGAAAGATAGAAGAGAAGCGAGAGTTTAATTGGTTCGTTGGTTTCTCACATGGTTTCGCATTAAGTTATTTTTAAGAATAACGCCGAAAACTGACTGTGTCGTCAAGTCTTTCTAGCAAAATCTGATTAGTCACACTGGGGGCTAAAATATCCCCATTTATTAAATATATTTTGTTCATTACTTTTTGCTTACTCGTTTGCCCCTTAGGAAGATTGAAAAATGTCCCCGGAATTGGAAAATATTATACTTTTTGACAAACATCCAAATATACACTCATTCACCTTTCCTCAAAACCCAACAAAATTTATTAACGGTTGTTTCATTATTCAAATCGTACCGATCACTTCTTTACTGGGATGCCAATTCTCATCGACTAAATTCAGACACGTGACAAAATTAGACTTAGATATTCTCAGAATAAGACGTTGTCTGTGACCTCAAACGATTAATTTACTGAAAGACTTCAACACCGAAAATTCACTTCTTTTTAGTACGTTTATGTGCCATTATTAACACAGGTAGTTATACTAGACTTCACCTGCTAGCGGCAAAATCGCAGGTGCGAATCGACAAACGTTGTGATGCATTTATTAGGTGAGTATTTTGTGTACTTACCAGGGAAAGAGAGAAAGAAAGATAGCGAGCAGAAAGAGACTAATTTTAGATTTTGTATTTTTATTTTTTCTAAAGATCTCTCTCTCTCTCCCTATATATATATATATATATATATATATATATATATATATATATATATATATATATATATATATATATATATATATACAAGGGTATTTATTACAAAAAAGTACTCATATTTTAAAAAAAAAGGTTTTTAAAGTAAATATATAATTTATTTTAAAAAACAAATATCTGCGTTGTTCAGGTTTTCTAAATATATATTTTTTAAATATTCTATTTATTATTGCCATTTCAGCAACGTTTCAATGTGTGACTTTTCAAACTTTATTCACGTAACCGCGTGCTACACACTGCGGCATTTAAACTTTGCTCGTCGATAATATCAAGACGAATTTAAACTTGACCGCGATAGATATGTCTCGGTCATGGAGAAAAAAGAGAGAAAAAAATGCTTATACTTCTGACAAGGGTATTTCTTACCGAAAGTACTCAAGTTTAAAAAGAAAAGTTTTTAAAGTAAATAAATAATTTATTTTGAAAAACAAATATCTGCGTTGTCCAGGTTTTCTAAACATTTAAAAAAATATTCTCCTCATTATTGCCATTTCAGCAACGTTTCAATGTGTGACTTTTCAAACTAAATATATATATATATATATATATATATATATATATATATATATATATATATATATATATATATATATATATAGTCTTACGTCAATCAACGTTACGATATTGTGTGTGTAATCTTATAAACTTGTTATTGAGCACTTTTTAAAATATTGGTTTCATGTTCATCTTATTAACATATTTGAACTTGATCAATTATATATATATATATATATATATATATATATATATATATATATAGAGAGAGAGAGAGAGAGAGAGAGAGAGAGAGAGAGAGAGAGAGAGAGAGAAGTGAAACAAAAATAAAAAGCTTTGTCTAACATCTTTTTTTTTCTTTAACTATGCCGTCTTGGTTTTTTTTTAAATAGAATTTTGAAATTAAGTTCGTTGGGTTACAAATTAATTCGCTCATTTTGTTTTTTAACTATAAACAAAAGATTAAAATGGCTTTTGTTTACGAAGAAACCAAATTACATTCTGGTAGATTTAATTTCTTAATTAAATTAAGTTTTGTAAATAATAAAATCTCGTTTTATTTTCCGTTATGGCATTTTTGTTTTCAACAACAATCGAGTAATAATAAATAAATAAATAAATAAATAAATAATGACGTGCAAATACATAGACGCACACATACGTAGACGCACGAAGTGGTCACAGAATTTTATCAATATATAGATCTTAAATTATGAAAATAACGAACACCTTTTTGTTTCTTTTGTCTCACACTCTCTTTCTTTCTCTCTCTCTCTCTCTCTCCCTCTCTCTCTCTCTCTCTCTCTCTCTCTCTGCACGTTCTATGCGCGTTGTTGTTGGTTTTGTTGTCACACTAGAAACACCTTCCGTCAAAAATGATGGGAAAAAACATGCTTCGCCAGTGTTCGCACTAACATATAAAATCATAGAATTACGTACCTAATTTAATCTTTCATATATAAATTATTATTGTTATCATTTCTGATAACTTGAAGTAAAAAAAATCTACTGTTGACTTTTTATTTAAAGTAGAAGATTTCTTCCCGCATTCATTTCAGGCGGGGATTGTCTGACTTGCTATTTTCTCACTCACTTTTCCTCACCACTTGAAATGGTTTCGTCCAGAGGCGTTTTTTACTCACTAACTTTTGTGTGACGTGACGAATATATTTATTTATACAAAAATATACAAATAAATACATATTGGTCTTTATTATAGTATGGATGATTACTAATCGTTTTTATAAATAGTATTAATAGTACGAACAATACATTTATCTTAACTGTATTTATTCCCTTTTTCTTGTCTTTGCCGTATGTACTTTATCTGCCGCCATCTTTGTTATATCTGCTCACATCTTCAGCATAATTGTACGAATTCTGTATCACACCACCTGTTACGATCCAATGATATCCGCAAATAAAATATGTCAACAACACGATTCAAATGACTCAATGCACTTTGTAATAAAAAAGTATTATTAGAAATTAATTCGCATACAAAGAAATGATACAAACGAACTGAAATAGTATCGTGCAAGGCCGGTGTTGTATTTCTATGAATGTTTTTGTCGCGTGTCAATGTAAGCTATAAATTTTTTTTTAAATGGCTACCCTGCGGTCGGACATTATGTAATTTTTTATCCGAAAAAAAAAAAGGTTGTAAATTTGAGATGTTAATTACGTTGATTTTTATCTGCATTTATAATGCGGGTTTTATTTATCTTAATAGAAAGACAATAAGTAATGTCTGTATTAATCAAATGATATGACAATGTTAAATATCGAATAAGTTATCTTATATGTTATAAGTGCTTGAATTTAGGTATGACACTAAAAGCACAGTATAAATGAAATAGAACGTTCTGTTAAAGACTCGCCTAGTGAATTAGGACACCATTTTCATATACCAAGTTTAACAAATGGATCAATGTAATTGGATACTCATCTCCGTTGATTTTCTAATGTTAATTAGCGGTGTTTATCATGACGTTTCTCTTACTAAAGGAATTATCGGGTAGGATAGAATATGTAATATATTAAATCGAATGTAATTTCTTTTTAATGTAAATACAGAAATTTAAAATTTCTCAAGTTCACTGGTTAGGAAGAATGAAATATTGATTTGTCAGATATAATGCTATGTAGGTCTAATATCGAGAATCAGACTGAATTTTCTTAATGTGTGTGTTTAGATGTCGCCACTTTTATTTTAATAATTGTTTTGTAGAGGGTAGTAATCAAATTAGACAAAAAATAAACGATTTAATAAAAAAAACCTAAATAAATAACGGCAGAAATAAAACTATGTTTAAATTTATCTATGATGTATCCATCTAAGGGGAACAAAATTATGATTATATCTATTCAACAACGTGAATATATAATGACATTATAACCCATAAAAACCGATTTAGAAAAATGAGACAGCGAAAAAAAGCGGCTAAAGTAATATACGTCAAGTAACTGACGCATGCAGGTTTTCATGGCAACTGTGATGCAATACAAGCACTTGGAGAAAAGCGGCAAGAAGTAGATTAAAAGTCATGCGTCACATGGATTTTAGGCTCTGCTCATGCGGTGGTTCAGATTAAGAATAGAATTCTAATGCAGAAACAATGTATTATTGGAGTAAACAATTAATGCTATAACATATACGACGAATCACATGTTACACACACACACACACACATATATATATATATATATATATATATATATATATATATATATATATATATATGTGTGTGGGTGTGTGTCTGTGTGTGTGTGTGCGTGCGTGTATATATATGTAGTGATTCCCGTTTGCCCGCATGTTTAAGCACTCTTTGATCTCAGAACGTTTGAACACTGCCGCCGGCTTTAAATGTATCTTAATTTCAGTAATGTATGTTGTTATTTCCGTTGGCCTAATGGATTAGGGTGTAGGATCGTGATTCTCTTCTGAATCTACGAACTGTGTTCGAACCTGTCTGACCGCCTTAAACCACCACTTCCTTTAATGATGAGGACGTGTCCTAAACAACGCTGTCTAGAGGTAAATACACTTTAATATTTAATAAAAAATATTCATAGTATATATATATATATATATATATATATATATATATATATATATATATATATATATTAATTATTAAAAATAATAATGAGCAATTAGAACGCCATACAATGTATTTTAGTTTTAATTAACTTTTTTTTCAATTTAATTTTCGAAGATATACTTCATCATCAGTTCATATTATATTCCAATAACCATGGTTTTATTTTATTATTTTTATTTTTTCACATTTCCAAAAAAACATAACATTTCTGTGAGATATATTTTTTACGGTCCGTTTCATTTGTCTTGTGCCAAACAACGTTTTTATGTCAATATCGTCTCTGCAACATTACATAATCATCAGAAAAAATTCACAAAGAGTAAAAAGTTCTTGGATTAAAGTGTCTTGAAAAAACCTACACTATACAGTGGTTCATTTTTGGGTGAAACCAAACAAAAAACACAGAAAAAGAGCAAACTCACACGTGGGGGAACCCACTAATACGCCATTTTGAATTTTTCGTTCAAAGCTAGTACATCCTAAAAGTTGTGCGGACATTTATAAATTTTAATTCAGTAATATTTCTTTAAATAGTTAATAAATTCTATAATTTATTTATAAAAATTCTAATTATATATATATATATATATATATATATATATATATATATATATATATATATATATAGTGTGTTATAATGAAATAAATTCCATGAGGGAATTCGGGTATGAGAGTTCAATGTAATAAACAGAGCAAGAATAAAATAAAATATAGTAATACGAAATTACATAATCATCGATGCAATAATTTATTTCAACCTTGTGGTATTGTAATGCATCCAAGTGAGATGATTACATTTTTGAAAATGAGAAAAGAGAAATTCACACACGACAATTCAAATATATGTAGAGAGAGAGAGAGGGAAATTTGAAGCATATTTAATCTATAATTTTATAGGGGGGATTACATTCTTTATGACGGAAGGCAATATAGAGAGGGAAGAACTCCACCAAATCTGAACTTGGCCACATCTCTAGGGAGATTCTCAGGAACATTATAAATGTGACTCTGGAAGCTACACAATTTAATCTTTCGAAAGATTCATCGGATACCATTAAATGGTTTGATCTAATTGAAAACAAGGGGAATGCCTCATTTATCCAATTCAACATAATGGATTTTTACCCCTCAATTTCCAAGGAGTTAGTTACCAACAGCATCAACTATGCTAGGAACTTCGTGGATGTATCCGATCAACAGGTAAGATTGATTATGGCTTGTCGTAAATCCATGTTTGTAAATAATCAGGAAACATGGATTAAACAGAACAATAACAACTTTGATGTCCTGATGGGAGCATTTGACTCAGCACAGATTGCCGATTCGGTGGGTATTTTTATAATTTACACAATTAGTAGAATTGTAGAGCCTAACTTAGTGGGGTTATACAGAGATGATGGACTAATTGTTATCCCTAATAGTAACGACCCCCTGATATCTAAAATACACAAAAAAAATAATAAGAGCTTTCAAATACTTAATACTGAAAATAGATATAACCCCAAATTGTAAGGAAGTAAATTATCTAGATATTACCCTGAACTTGCAAGAGGGTATATACAAACCCTTTAATAAAGATAACCACACACCATCTTATATTAATATTAGATCCAACCACTCGAAATGTATATTTAAACAAATACCTAAAACGATTAACACTAGAATTAATAAACTCTCGGCAAACAAGAAAATCTTTGAAGCGAATAAACACTTATATAATAGAGCGATAGATAGCAGTGGTTACACTGAAAAACTCGAATACACCAAGAAGAAAAATACAAATAATTCCAGGAATAGAGGCCGGAAAATAATATGGTTCAATCCACCTCACTGTCAAATATCCAACATCAACATCGGTAAAGTGTTCTTGAACCTGGTAGACAAGCATTTTAACGTGAACAATACACTAAGTAAGATATTCAACAGAAAAACTATTAAAAGTAGTTACTCTTACACCAAGAACGTGGATAGGATAATTAGCACCCATAATCATAAAATAATTCTAATAACAATAAGGTTATAGTAAATACATGTAATTGTCAGGTGAAGAATGAATGCCCACTGGACGGCAACTGTAAAGTAGAGTGCCTGGTTTATAAGGCCACAATATGTCCGGATGATAACAACAGGGATAAGAAAGTATACATCGGCATTTACGCGGGAAACTGGAAACAGCGTTTCTATGACGACAAACACTCATTCGTACACCAAGAACTTTAGAACAAAACGGAATTAACGAAACAATGGTGGCTACTGAAAAATGAAAACCGGTCCCCAGTGGTTTATTGGTCAATATTATGCTATTCTAATATTCCAAATGGATTTAGGCAAAGATGCAATTTGTGTTTGGAGGAAAAAATAAGAATCCTGAAATACGAACACGGTAATCTTCTGCATAAAAGAGTTGAACTAATGGCAAAATGCAGACATAAATGGCCATCTAAAATAACCAACAACTCGCAATCCGGGATACATAGATAACGAATTAAGGGGGTAAAAGGAAAAGAACAATCTAGTCAGATCCAATTCAGTATCTCCACCACTACTTATCTAAATGATGATAATATTAGGCTGTTTAGTTTTAATGAATATTGCTTCTAGTATTTCAAGTCTATTTATGCAGTTATATTTGTGTATTATTTTGGTGTTAGATGTTAATATTTTCCGTATATCGGCGGACTGTAGTCTTTTGTTATGTGTAGTAATGTGACATTGGATGGCGCTGGTATCGGATAAATGGTAGGTTAGACGTCGGGAGAGAGTTGTTGTAGTGTGCCCAATATAGGTGTTATGTACTTGTTCTGTTTGGGTTGTAGGGAGACATTCCTTAAAAGGGCATGAGAACATATATATATAACGTTGGTGTGGCTGAGAGTTGTATTGACGGTGTTATTTTTAATAATTAGGTAATTTGTATTAAAAATTATATATATATATATATATATATATATATATATATATATATATATATATATATATATATATATATATATATATATATATATATATATATACAGAACTTTACGCGCTCCACTACCTTTGGAGCTGCTCTCGCTCCTGCTCCAACGCCAAAAATTGGAGCTGGCTCCTCTCACGCTCCCCATTTTCAAAAAGGAGCTGTTCCTGCTCCAACTCCTATAAAAAAGGAGCGGCTTTTTTTAGCGCTCCATAATGAAAATATACCTTCTTTCATAAACGTTCTATTCTGCCAATGAGTGGTCGAAGGATAGGAGTTGGCGTCAAAGGATCTCGTCAATATGGGTGGGGATGTCACTTTAAGTGTAAGACCGTAAGCTAATATTTGATAAAATGTCCCTAATATTTTGAGAGTTACAGGAGAATCTGTCGGACGAAGTATAGGATTATACGTAAATTTTCGTTTTCTGTGGTATAAAATAGAAATAGAAAAATCCCTGAAGTATTTTAAAACAATTTTAATTTTCATTACATTAACAACCAATTTTTTCAGGAAAGGAAAATTTGACCCGATATTTTTCTATTTATTTTGGAAGGGAATTTAGATTTGTTTAAAGCAAATAAAGTTTTACTTTTAAACATTATTAGTGATTATTTTCTTTTTAAAGAAACCATTTCTCTGAGAGAGGAGAGGCAACCATTAATCGTCGTATTGTTGTTTAATATTTGTTGTTTTTACGAATGTAACTATATTGTATAATGTATATCATTATTTACAACAGAGAAACGCGCAAGTACTTTTAAACAGATCGATTTATCCATTTTTATTTCAATAGTACAATTTGCGGCGAAAAAAAACAATGAAGTTTATTTTTTAAAGATTGAATAAAAAAAATTTTTTCATAAGTTGGCCAAAAAATATCAATAAATTGTCAATAATCAATTCAGAGATCCATTTAATGTCTTAAAATTTAATACAAAATATCTGGCCTAGACCGGGAGTTGAAAAAATATCGGGTCAAATTTTCCTCCCCCGAAAAATTAACAGGAGTAAGTTTTCCTAGGTCGGGCAAAAACATTTATTAAAATTAAAAAATTGAATAAAAAAGGTGAAAACGTCTATATTTGAAATCTCTAACAAAAACAAACTGTTTACAATTTTAATATTCGATAATAGATATTTTAAGATAAAGAAAGATATCTAATCTACTTTCAGTTCTAAAAAGACAACAAATTAGTCAGAAAGTCTAATTATTTGCTTTTTTAAATTAAAATTTAAGATAATTAAGTTTAAACATCAGTTTAATTGTAGAATAGGGACCGCTGTTTTCTTTCGCTCATTTCGCTTGGTATTCGCCCAAATTTTGGATAAAACTGATCGTTTGTCTTAATTATATTTTTGTTCCTGAAATAAAATTCTCATTTACTTTTTAAAGTGTTGAGAATCTAACTTTAATTCCAGGTTTTAATCGCTGGCGGCTATGTTGATTTTTATTGTTTTTGTTCCTTGGACTAAAGATATTTTTTCCTTGGACTAAAGATATTTTTCCTTGGACTAAAGATATTTTTCTGCTTTAACATTTTATTACACACAAAAAAAACTTTGAACATTCTATTTACAAAAGCTAGTTTTAACGGAATTTAACGAATGTAAAAGCAAACATGAAAAGGTTACAACATACTAGTCGTGAATTTAAGAATAACAAAATGTCGCCGAAACGACGACAGGTAAAAATGTGGCATAAAAGTTCAATTTGATATATGCTAAAAAATAAATTAGAATTTTTTGTCAGGACAAAATGTACCATTTCCCCCGAAAAATCGATTTTATCGAACATTTGGGTGAATACCGAGCGAAATGGGCGAGAAAATCCAACGGCCCCTATAGTATAATTGAACCTAAAATTCTTTATTTAAAATAAAGAAAAGAAAAATTGGCTTATTTATTCAATCAGCAATAAATATCCTTGTCATAAATACAAAAAAATTCAAATATGTAAGAAAATAACTTCAAAGACATCTATAGACTCACTGGCGACATTTGTTGCTCAAATTGTCTCCTGCCTTAAGAAAAGTGTCCCATAAAAAAATTAACATGTCAATGTAAAAATGTTCTGTTTTCAAGCTTAACTCTCTCGTTCTTTCTCCCTCTCTCTCCCTTCCTATCGTCTCTCTCTCTCTCTCTCTCTCTCTCTCTCTCTCTCTCTCTCTCTCTCTCTCTCTCTCTCATATACATTTACATTAGATATATTTTTTTAAATAACTCAGAGTAAACTCTGAGACTTTCTTTTCTTTTCCTTTTCATTGCTGAATAAAAAAACTAATGTTTAAACAAAAAAATCAAATAATTTTGGAGCAAGGAGCGCGGGGCGATAAAACCACCGCTATTTAGTCCCAAATGGAGTTGCTCCCGCTCCACTCATGCTGACTATAAAATGAGTCTCGATACGTCCTTCCTTCAGCGCCTTATACTTAGGACACACACATAAAATTGAGTGCAAACATCAACATTCTTTACATAATTATTAAACAATTAAAATATTAGTTAATATAAATACTACTACTACTAAAATAATAATAGTAATCTTAGTAAATGTAATAATAGTTATACCAATATTTATAGTAATTATCGCAATATTTGCAATGATTTTATTACTATAATCAGTAATAATAATATAAACAATAAGAATAATAATCATATTAACAATGATAATCATAATTATATTAATAATAATTCTACTATCAATAAAAAAGATAATAGTAATAATAGATCATAATGAAACTCATAATGAAGATAATTAAGGTAATAATAATCCTATTAGTGATTATAATAGTAAAAGTTAATAAGAATCGATAAGGTCTATATTGGATATAAATCAAAAGTAAAATATTAGGGGATAAGAGCAAAATATATAATAATAACAGTAATAGAAATCCAAGAAGCATTGGTTAATGAAAATATGAGAAATCATATAGAAACCAAATATAATGCAAGGAGGGTTTTTTTTTCAATTAAATGAAAACAATGTTATAAATTAAATGTGTCGACCGTAAAAGTTTTTTTCAATTATATATAGATTTTTTTCTTCATTGTCGAGATATAATGATATATAAAGGAAAGTCGTATTTTTGTATGTTTGTGTGCGTGGGTACGGCTAAAACTCAGAAACTACTAAAGATACACTTACAAACGTTACATATTCTTATTTAGTATGACCTGGAGCGAGTCATGTTAAGGGGAAAATACTGAAATAGTTATTCTCTTGGGTTTAGCAGAGACAAAATATATGCACGGTAGTCAAAATATTACCTTTTTTTTATTCTTGCAAACAACACTGAATCTAGATAAAATAGTCAATCGGCTTTCTTTTCATTTTTATTATATTGAACAAGTTACCAAAGAAAAGAAGAGAAAAAGAGAGGTAGAAGGAAAGATGGGTAATTTGAAAAAGAGTTAAGAGAGAGATACATTTTGAAACATGTTACACGCACTTTTTAACACTTCCGTTGTTTTATCCGTGTTCCCAAACTAACTCAGGTAAAAGAAAATGCTCGTCTATAATATAAAGAGCATTTGATTTGTATGTGTGTCTAATAAAGAGTTAAAAACTACACAAGACAAACTAACAGTGTTGGATAATGGCCCTATGGGAATGGACGTATCTGTTGGAAATCGTTGGTTTGACTTGCGCGAATTAGCGCGAGTGCTGTCGAGTGCAGAATAGGGCCTGTTTTCACAGTCAGAGCTAACAGATGTAACAAGGTCACCGTGTGACGAGATCCCAGATCAGGGGACAGTGTGCACCTGCGAGAGGCTTTGTGACGTCACAGGCCCTTGCGTGGGAAACAGAGGGATCCGTGACGTCACTCGTTCTTCGGAGAAGCGAGTTTCGTCAGTCTGGGTTTTGGAGGCAAACCGATGAGACGTGATTGTTACCATGTAAAATACAGCAGATAAGGGAAATATTTCCCTAAGAAAATACAAGCGAGAGATATCTTTTCCCCCCTCTATAAATGGTTAAGAAAATAATTGTTAAGTAACTACGATAAAGTAGTGATTTGCTCTCTCTCTCTCTCCCTCTCCCTCTCTCTCTCTCTCTCTCTCTCTCTCTCGACGTATAGTGAATGACTCCCAGCTGATTAAATAACTAACACTTGTAATAAAAAGAATTAAATTTAAAGAAGAGTTTGCCTTCCGACCCGATCGTGGAGTTCTTGTTGTAGACAACGGACGGTGTGGTTCACGGCAGGAAGGAAACAAGAAAGAATTCATCCACTAGACGACACGACCCTCTACACGGCGAGGGAGAAATCTAAGGTATGCAAACAATATATGAACTATGTGATTCATGATGTTTTAAAAATGACGAGTACTAGATGTGAACTGCCACGGCCCTTTCAGGGACGAGTATACGAAACGAGTAAAGCCACGGCCCGTATCGGGAAGAGTGTACGAAACGCGTACTGCCGCGGTCCAAGAAGGAGTAGTGGCCATGCAACAACAGAGACGATATATTGTTTGTCAGCATTTCGGTGACATTTCAAATTATTTTGTCAATTGTCTGTTAGTATGAAACTCGAACTAAAATACACTTTCTTAGCCTTCGGGCTAGTATCAAAGTGTAGTATATGTTCTGTTCTTGGTCGAAGGAGTAGAAATTTATTTTGACTGAGGAAATTTTTTATTTCTGACCCATTTAGGGTGCTATTTTATAATATACGACCTTGGGTCTAACTTTGCTTAGATGACCTTGTGTTCAACTTTGCTTAGACGACCTTGTGTCTAACTTTGCCCTCGTGGAAAAGGCAAGTAAATAGGGACCTTTCCTGTGATATTGCACTTGTGTGTGTGGGAAAGAGATATGGGAAGAGGGGGTGACAGGGGGTAAGGGATTGTTAGAGATAAGGGTAATAGAGATATAGGGGTGATACATAGGGGGAAGAACAAGAAGTTTTAAAAGAAATATGTTACATACACCTTTTAACTCTTATATCCATGGTCTCGGGCAACGCCATGTATCCATGCTAGTATTATATATAGGAAAGTTATATTTCTGTCAGCTTGTGTGTGTCTGACTAAATCTCAGAAACATGTTAATCACTTACAAAATTAAGTCGGTCACATTATGTCCATATAGAAACGTATCTGCCAAATCAATATTTTATTCTGCCTAACCAATTTCCTTTTCTTTATCGGTGATTCATGTTGTTAAGATAAATAAAACTCATTTCGAATTATTTCCTTTCAGACAAAACTTCATCCGATTAGAATCATTGTTTTATAGCTGCTATCTTTTTTATCAGCCGCAAATTCATATTTAAATGGACGCCATATTTCTTCTCGGCAGCAAATTTTCTTCTTGATAGTTAATACTTTTTTTTTTACTTTACACTGTTATAACATGGGACCGATGTCATAAATACACTTCCCTCGTATATGTGCATATTTCATTCTTACGCAAGCGTGCAAAATGGTGTCTTACTTGGGTAAATATGTAGTTTCACCTAACAACAACTTTCCAGCGCTTTTGGATAATTTGGCAACTGTTCTTATCTTGGATGTTATTCTTACAACGTTTCGGCCGATGTGTCTCCGAACTTCCCCAAGTGCATTATGTCGACCTCGGAAATCTTTAGGTCAAACTCAGAAATATGTACAACATTTGGAACGGATCTCTTTATTTAATCCACGGGGTAGATTGCTCTCATCCTGTCAGCCATGACCGGGTATAAGTCTTAAGTAATTCGTTATTATATATATATATATATATATATATATATATATATATATATATATATATATATATATATATATATATATATATATATATATATATATATAAGTGGTCCTAGCTACAATCAGATACTCAAGAAAAACGCCGGGTTGGGTCAACTTTATATATATATATATATATATATATATATATATATATATATATATAATATCTCTTGTATGCTGACGCTGCTTTTTCATATTGATTGCATTTAGGAGTTAAGTTTTATTCCCAATTATATTGTTTGCGGTCAAGAAATTTATTAAATTAATTGTCCGCAAACAAAACAATTGGAAAGAAAACTTAGCCGGCAAAATCAATCTGTCGCTTTTAATGACATATGTCTAGATATTGACGTTTGTATATAGAAGCTGCAATCTCATATTCACATACCTTTGATTACAAACAACAGATTGCATTTATTCTCTCCAAATTGAATTGTTTTCGATAAAGAAATCTATTAAATAACTTGTCCGACTAAACCATATGTCGTTTTTAATCAACATGTACATATATATATATATATATATATATATATATATATATATATATATATATATATATAAATTTTATACGTACATGAAAGTAATCCATGGACACGTGTTTCTGGCTCACAGCCGTCATCAGCCGTAATCACCTATAAAAATAATTACATAGAAATACATTAAATACTTGGGTGACAAAAATCCTACATATTTCTTTGCCAAGTGGTAGAACGCTGGACTATAGACATCAACATCGAGGGTTCGATCTCTGTGTAAGTTCGCTGTGAGTCAGAAACACGTGTACATGGATTACTTTCATGTACGTATAAAATTAATATATATATATATATATATATATATATATATATATATATATATATATATATATTAACGGAAAATACGGCCTTTGAAGTTTAGGACGACTAATAATGCAGTTTTCTTCATCTTAATCACTTAGGAAGTGAAACAATTGAAATAATAGTAAGCTCAATAACAACGAGCTGAAAATCACCTATAAAAATAATTACATAGAAATATTTATATATATATATATATATATATATATATATATATATATATATATATATATATAAGATACACAGAAACGTTTATATTTTATTCCAATGGTTATCAGCTGATGAAGCCATCAATATTATCAGCAGCAAATGTATATTCCTATGAAAGCTATCTTTTTTGTCAGCAGCAATCGTAGCTAGTAAAAGTACATACTAATAATGAAAGATTCTTTAATTTATTACTAGTTAAATAATATTATATTTTTCTTGTAAGAGGTAAAACTAATTAGGAAATGTTTTGGATTATTTTTAATTTCACTGGCGCATCGTGTGACGCAACATTCTTTCCGTAATGAAAAAGTACCTTTTCTTCAATATTGCACTATTTTTATACTTTTCCTTTATGGCCGCCTGTACAAAGATATAATTGATATTATTCTTACTTAAACCATGTTTAGTAAAAAAATAAATAAATAAATAAATAAATAAATAAAATAACATTTGCTATTTCGGTAAAATTATCTTTTGTTTTACAGAAAATGTAAATAGTAATAAACTTACATAAAACGTCATCACGCTGGAAGTATCTTTTTGTAAATTAAACAAAATGAAATGAAGAATTTCCAAATGTCGTTTTTAATGTGACGAAATTTCATTTTTGTGTTACTTTCATTTTCCGTTACTGTCGAATTTATTTTTTATAAGTCTAGAAGGCGATTCCCTTTCCATGGTAAGAAATCATTCTAACTTATGCCTTTTCCCTGGCTTTCTTTCATCGTTTCGAAATATAGCAAGCCGTCCAGGTCTTCAAGTTCCCAACGCAAATAAGTCTGATAACCTCGCATCCATATCTGTGCGCCAACCCGATCAGCTGTGCGAATAAGAAGTGTAGATACTGGTTTCATCAATACTATTCAATTGTCTTTAAGGGGTTTACACCTAGAGAGAGAGAGAGAGAGAGAGAGAGAGAGAGAGAGAGAGAGAGAGAGAGAGAGCTGTTGCATTACTACTTAAGCAAAACAATTAAGTACTGCCAAGCAGAGTGCCCTCCCTTTTAAGGGGACAATAATTATATTTTTTTAATAATTAAACATATAATATCCAGAGACAAGCTAGTTTCGTCTTTTAAAGACTCACCACTGTTGCTATACAACCGCAGACCGCACAATTCGAACCTTAGACTCCGTGTCTGATAACCCGACATCTGTGCGCCTAATCAACTTCCCGATAAATTTTACATGTGAATACACTTTTACATTTTATGCAGATTCTCTAACCTTTCTTTCTATACGGAGCACACAAACATCACACATACATACACACACGCATTCAGTTAAATAATTAATATTTATTTATAAAAATATTATTGTTTATATAGATATATAGATAGATAGAGAGAGAGAGAGAGAGAGAGAGAGAGAGAGCGAGAGAGAGAGAGAGGAGGGGGAGATTTGCTTTACTAAGTTTCATTTTCAACAGAAAATGAAACTACAGAAAAGCGGTGTTTTAATATTTCCGTCTTGTAAAACGAGTAAAACCCTACGGAAACGCGTTACTTAAGTTTTCTGACGTTTAATTAATGTAATGACTGAAATACGTAGTGATCAGTTTAGGTAAATTTGTCGTTTCCCACCTACAATGGCGGACAACTCTGATGTCAATGAATCATCTGCTATTTTTCGACCTCACAAATAAGTAAGTTTACCCAAATAAATTGTTTAGGACTAATCTCCGAATTTCCTTTAAAATACAGTAAGGTAAATGTGAAATTAATCCAAAAAAATTATTTCGGTTTACTTACTCATTTGTGAGATCGGAAAATACAGACGCTTCATTGACGTCAGAGTTGTCCGCCATTTTACGTGGGAAACGACAAATTTACCACAGTTTGTATTGGTTTCTTATTTGTGAATTCGGATTATTATTTTGTTGTGTTAGACTTTGACTTTTAATGTCTATCGCAAAACTTACCGACTTTTAGAAATGACCATGTTCCAAGCGTCGTTGATGCTGGCTAAGTTCAGTTGTCCTGAAAAAGGGTTCTAAGAACTGCTACAATGAAAAAAAAACTCATAATTTTATGATGCCATTGACGGACACTCAAAGGATCGATTCTTCATTTGGATTATTTTATAAGTATTTTGTTTCATTTTGTTTCCGACGTGCTTTTTTCGATGGCTGACGTCTTAACAATAGGTAACAATAGGTAACAATAGGTAACAATAGGTATATTCTTCTTTTTATTTCAAGCTTTATTTATTTCAATTTATTTACTTTACATTTCCTTCTTTTTTTTTTTGCTTATGACTTATTACAAGTTGTTATTTCTTTATTTTTTCGGTGTCATCCTTTGAATAATTTCTTTAATTATTTTATTTTTCCAAATCCTATAGCCACAAAACTAAAAATATACTTTTTTTTTAATAAGAACCTATAAGTTTTGTTTTAATTTCATTTATTTACTTTAATTTAATTTATTTTTATTTTTCAGTTTTTCCGCTTACAACTATGAATATGCTTCTTTTTTTAATGTTTAAAATAATATCAAGTTAAAAACAATTAGTTCTAGTTTCATAACAATTTGGTTCAATTAATAATTTACTGACCATGTTACATGTAAATTTTTAAATGGTCTTTAAATAAAATATTATTTTGACAATATTCAAACGATACAGTTTGATAACAAGAAATAGCCGAGACAAAAATAAAAGTATAAAATACGCCCGGGAACACCGGGTAAGTACAGCTAGTATATATTAAAAAAATATGTGTGTAAGGAGGGAAGGTAAGCAAATACGTATATAGATACATACGTACACACACACATACACACACACGCACGCACACACACACACACATATATATATATATATATATATATATATATATATATATATATATATATTAGATATTGTTCCTCGATCTAAGCGTTGTGATTTGAATTTGTAAGTTTTAGAAGCCAAAACAACGCATATAGATTTTATTTTTTTTAATAAATATTTATCTATTTAAAATAAACTTAGTTTCGACGATATAATGTCTTCTTAAGGCATAGAAACATTTTTCCCCCTTTCTTTCCACGTGGCATGATATCACTCGAAAAGCCCATATGGTCTTTCAGTATTGATTTTTTTATATTATATTATATACTAGCAGGGCTACCCGGCGCTGCTCGGGGTCATAAAAACATAAAATAGAAGAAAAATCTTGTGTGTAACATCTTTCTATTAAAAATTCTATTTCTCTCCCTTTCTCTATAGCCCTCTCTTTATCTTTCTACTTTTCTTTTTCCTGGTCGCCACATTTTACCGCTACTTTCTCATTTTGCCTTTTGCGAAAGCTCGTTTTCCCCACCATTCCTCTTCCGTTGCCCAGGGCAAAAGTATGACATATTTCTATAAAAAGTACCACCTCTGTCTGCGCCTTCTATATAGGTACTTATCTCTGCCCTAGTGCGCATACTATATACGTACCTATCGCCACCCCGGTGTGCATACTATATTCGTATTTATAGCCGCCCCCGGTGCGCATACTATATATGTACCTATCGCCGCACCGGTGCGCATACAATATACATACCTATCGCTGCCCTGGTGTGCATACTATATAGTACCTATCGCATACTATAAACTTACTTATCTCTGCAAGGGTGCGCATACTATCTCCAGCCCAGTTCGCATACATAAGAACTCATATTGTTGAATTGCTGGTTTATGATACGTTCGTAGAATGTCGGAATCTCTGGCGTCGTAGAACTCTCGTCTGTTGATCACGAAACGGGACGATGTGTCGCCTATTCACATTTCCCAGCTGCAGGGAACTATTTGTACTACTCGTGGCTCTTTCTTTCTCCATTGCCTCGCCGTTGTATGGAACTATTTGTACTAACTGTAGCTCTTTCCTCACTGTCATTGTTGTCGCCTGCTTTGTGTCGCGGCTGCTATCTGTATGTCGCTTCGCCGAGCGTCATAATCTTCGCTCGCTTCTTCCATCATACCGGCGTTTCTTCGTCGGCTGAAATAAAATCCCCCACGCACAATAAAATATAACAAGGCTTCTCCTTTTTTAATTTAGAGCCATTTATTACTTTTTGCTTGTCGATACTGGGCAAGTTCGTTGTAGCAGAGAGAGAAGCTTACGCTAGTTAATTTCTTAATTAATCACCTAATCACTTGTAAGGGAAGGAAGAGGGGGACATCGTCTGGCTCTCATTTTAGGGGGATCCGAAATCCCCTAGCGTGTAATCGCTACATGACTAGAGCGTGTTGACTCGTAGGGTTCCAGTGAAGAACTCCCATCTCAATCCCAGTTTTCCAACCGGGAAAACTGTGACGTCACGAAATCTCGTGATCGACGCGCAGGTGTGACCTAACCTTTGAACTAAGGTTTCGTCACCCGTCACTGCGACCGTGAGAAACAACATTGCACTAAACTTGCACGAGATGACTTCGTTACAAATCGCACAAGTTAAGCGATCTCTCTGTACGTCCATCCACACATGCGTCCCATTATATAACAATATTAATGCGCCCCTGCCATATCAAAAAACTAAAATTGTGTTTGTTCATGCAGTGTCACTATTATAAAAAGAACTCATATTAATAAGCCCTGTTTAAGTTTTTAAAAAAGTTTACCCCACCATCAAAAAAAATGTTACCCTTCAACCCCACACACACCCAAAAATGTTTACTCTCCCTCTACCTTAAGAAATATTTTAAGTTCAAGAAAAAAAAAATTGCCTCACCCCCAAAAAACTTTTTTTTATTCTTGACCCCCACTCCATCCAAAATTTTTTTACTCTTCCCCTACCCTAAGAAGTATTTTAAGTTCAAGAAAAAAAATTTTGACCCCACCCCCCAAAAGATTTTACCCGACCCCCCCCCCAAAAAAAAATTTGGCCCCATACCCAAAATATTTTTCTCTGACCCCCCTCTCCAAATTTTTTACTATCCTATCATGACAACAGAACAGATACTACACTACCTCCACACCCCTCAAAAAAGTTTGGCTAATGCCGGACGGACGTAGCTGGACAGACAGACAGACAGACAGACGAACGGACAGACGTAGGTGGAGAGATGGACTGACGTAGCTGGACAGACAGACGGACGGACGGACGTTGACAGATTGACGGACGTATGTTGACGGATTGACGGACGGACGTATCTAGACGGACGTAGCTGGACAGACAGACGAATGTACGGACGTAGGTGGAGAGATAGACTGACGTAGCTGGATAGACAGACGGACGGACGCACGTAGTTCGACAGATGGACAGACGTAGGTTGAGGGATTGACGGACGGGCGTATCTAGATGAACGGATGTAGCTGGACAGACAGACAGACGGACGGACAGACGTAGGTCGAGATATGGACTGACATAGCTGGACAGACAGACGGACGCACGTAGGTCGACAGATGCACGACGTAAGTGGACGGATTGACAGACGGACGTATCTAGACGGACGGGGGTAGCTGGACAGACACACAGACGGACGGACAGACGTAGATCGACAGATGGACGAACGAACGTAAGTGGAGAGATGGACTGACGTAGCTGGACAGACAGACAGACGGACGGACGTATCTAGACGGACGGACTATCTAGACGGACGGACGTATCTAGACGGACGGACGTATCTAGACGGACGGGCGTAGCTGGGCAGACAGATAGACGGACAGACGGACGGACGTCGGTGGAGAGATGGACTACGTAGCTGGACAGACAGACAGACGGACGGATGTATCTAGACGGACGGACTATCTAGACGGACGGGCGTAGCTGGACAGACAGATAGACGGACAGACGGACGGACGTGGGTGGAGAGATGGACTACGTAGCTGGACAGACAGACAGACGGACGGACGTATCTAGACGGACGGACTATCTAGACGGACGGGCGTAGCTGGACAGACAGATAGACGGACAGACGGACGGACGTGTGTGGAGAGATGGACTACGTAGCTGGACAGACAGACGGACGGACGTAAGTGGAGAGATGGTCTGACGTAGAACAGAAGCGATACTACACTTCCTCTACACTTCTAAACAAGGAGGAGGTAATGCCTGAAAGGATGATATCATGATAACAGAACGGGCGTAGGGGGAAGGGAGGGTGAAGGAATATTAGCGTCTATTGATTAAGAAAGAAAGGTGTGGGAGTGAGAGGGAAAGAAGAAAGGAAGGAAAAAAGGGTGGTAGTGTGCGTGAATTTCTTCCCGGCACTCCCTTCTTCTGACGTCATTTCCGGTTTATCATGACTTGCATTATTTCTCATATTATATATGATATCATTGATTTCTTCTGAAATTAGTACATGATAACGTTGGAAAATGGAGGAAAAAGCCACCCCCATTTGAGAAAAGTGCTCAGTTGACCCCGAAAGGGTCAATATTTTATTCCGATTCTGAGACAATACACGTCCGGAGGCTGGCTGGTTGGAATGATGTCAACTGTGTGAGTGTTTGTTGGGTATCCAAGAACAAAAATCAAGTGCATTCATGTAGTGTCACTATCATAAAAAAGAACTCATATTATGTTTAAGTTCAGAAAAAAGAAAACATTTTTTGCCCCAACCTTCAAAAGATTTCTTACCCTCCACCCCCACCCACCCTCTAAAATGTTTACTCTTCCCTACCCTAAGAAATATTTTAAGTTCAAGAAAAAAAAATTCCCCCCCCAAATTTTTTATTCTCCACCCTCACCCCACCCAATTCTTTTTACTCTCCCCTACCCTGAAAAATACCTTAAGTTAAAAAAAATTTACCCGAGCCCCCCCAAAAAAAGTTACCCTCCACCCCCTTCCTCCCAAAAAAATTTTTACTCTCTCCCTAAGAAATATTTTTAGTTCAAGAAAAAAAAAATTGCCAACAGTAATTTTTTTACTCTCCCCCTACCCTGAGAAATATTTTAAGTTAAAAAAAAATTAATAAATTTGCCCCGCTCCCAAAACAATTTTTTACCCTCTACTTCCCCCCAATTTTTTTACTCTCCCCCAACACTGAGAAATATTTTAAGTTCAAGAAAAAAAAATAGAATTTGGCCCCACCCCCCAAAAAAAAATTTCCCCGACCCCCCCCCCGCCAAAAAAAAAAAATTATTACCCTCCACCCACACACCCTAAAAAGACATTTTTGTACTCTCTCCCTACCCTAAAAAATATTTTAAGTTGAAGAAAAAAAAAAAAATTCGGCCCAACCCCCCCAAAAAAAATTTCCCCGACCCCCCCCCCAAAAAAAAATTTACTACCCTCCACCCACACCCCCTAAAAAGACATATTTTTACTCTTTCCCTACCGTAAGAAATATTTAAGTTAAAAAAAAAAAAAATTTGCCCCACTCCCAAAAAAATGTTTACCCTCTTCCCCCACCCTCCAAAAAAAAACAGTTTTTCTTACTCTCCCCTACCCTAAGATATATTTTAAGTTAAAAAAAAAATTGGGGTCCAAAAAAATTTTCCTCGACCCCATCCAAAAAATTTTTCTCTTCGAAGCCCCCCCCCCCCAAAAAAAAAAAATTTTTTTTATTTTTTTTATATTCCCTCTACCCTAAGAAATATTTTATGTTCAAAAAGAAGAAAAAGAAATTTGACCCCACTCCTCAAAAAATTTTCCCCGACCCCTCCCCCCAAAAAAAAATGTTATCCTCTTCCCCCACCCTCCAGAAAAACAGTTTTTTTACTCTCCCCTACCATAAGATATATTTTAAGTTAAAAAAAATTGGGGCCTCAAAAAGTTTTCCTCGAGCCAATCCAAAAAGTTTTTCTCCTCGAAGCCCACCCACCCAAAAAAAAAATTTTATATTCCCTCTACCCTAAGAAATGTTTTATGTTCAAAAAGAAGAAAAATTTTTTTAACCCCCTCCCCCAAAAAAAAACATTTTTTTCACTCTTCCCCTACCCTAATAAATATTTTAAGTTCCAAAAAAAAAAATTTGGCCCCACCCCCGAAAAAATGTGTTACCCTCCCCCAATCCTGAGAAATATTATATGTTCAAAATAAAAAATTTGGCTCCACCTCCCCCCAAGAAATTTTTCCTGACCCGCCAAAAAACTTTTTACTCTCCACCTACCCTGAGAAATATTTTAAGTTCAAAAATTTAAAAAAATTCCCCAACCCCCCATAAGAAAATTTTCTACCCTCCACCCCCACCCCACCAAAAAAATTTTACCCTCCACCCGAAAAAAAAATGTTTTACTCTCCCCAACCCTGAGAAATATTATAAGTTCAAAAACAAATTGACCCCACCCCCAAGAAATTTTTCGCGACACCCCCCCAAAAAAGTTTACTCTCTCCCTACCCTGAGTAATATTTTAAGGTAAAAAAAATAATTTTCCCCGACCCCATCAAAAAATTTTTACCCCGCACCCCACCTTCCCCAAAAAAAATTTATCCTCCACCCCCACTCCTCCAAAAAAATGTTACCCTCCCCCTATACTGAGAACTATTTTAAGTTAAAAGAAAAAAAAAATTGTCCCCGACCCAACCAAAAAAATTTTTTACCCTCTACCCCAACCCTCCAAAAAAAATTGTTATTTTATAAGAATACAAATATTTGTAAAAACAATGACGGAGCATATTTATTGCTTTCTTCTAACTTTTCTGATTAAGACGTTATTTAATATGAAGACAAATATAAGTGAAAACAATGGCGGAGCATAATTATTTCTTCCTTTAACTTTACTAATGTATACATTTTTTATATGAATACAAATATTAGTGAAACAATGGCGAAGCATTAAAAGTTCTTACTCTAACTTTACTGATTGAGACGTTATTTTATATGAAGACAAATATAAGTGAAAACAATGGCGGAGCATAATTATTTCTTCTTTTTAATTTTACTGATTGAGACGTTATTTTATATGAAGACAAATATAAGTGAAAACAATGGCGGAGCATAATTATTTCTTCCTTTAATTTTACTGATATAGACGTTATTTAATATGTATACAAATATTAGTGATAACAATGGCAGAGCATAATTATTCCTGCATTTAACTTTACTGATTGAGAGGTTATTTTATATGAATACAAATATTAGTGCAAACAGTTGCGGAGCATAATTATTTTCCCTGTAACTTAACTGATAGAGAAGTTATTTTATATGGATATTAATATTACTGAAAACAATGGCGGAGCATAAATATTTATTCCTTTAATTTCACTGATCGAGTCTTCGATTTAGTACTTGTCATTATATGCGTTGCTTAAGTTCGATTTTACAGCACCTCGTCATCCTAAATCGTCACATATTTAGGAAATCCCGGAAAACCCGAAGAGGGACGCAACACGCTCTTTCCAACACCTGCTTCCTGAAGTTGCCGTATTTCAACGACAGGATCACCACAGCTATCCGCAAAGCTATAAGGAATGAAAAACTCGATATTCAACTAACACACACCGGTCCTTCTCTACGACAACAATTGACAACATGGAACACCAATTACAACAATACTCCCTGCACCCTGGCGAACTGCCCCATGAGCACCACAGACAAATGCCACCGTACTTACACTGTATACCGTTTACAGTGCACCACATGTAACAAAATATACATCGGTAGTACGGTGAGACCCCTACATATTAGAGTCAAAGAACACCTATAAACACGCACCTCTTCCTTCCACAAGCACATCCACGCATGTGGCAACACCAGCAAATCATTCAAGATTGATATCCTAGCTACAGAGAGAAACGTTGGCAACCTTCGAATAAAAGAATCGATACTAATAGCAAAACTATCTCCGCAAATAAATCACCGACTCGAATTAGGATCTTCATTTCTAGTCTGATATAGTTTCACATCTCACTCTTGTTGTATTGATTTTATTTTAATTTAACCCTTAAATGAATACTAAAAACTAATAATCTAACAAAATACATCACCTTATAATAATAACAAATAATATAACAACATAGGTCAAATACTCACTTAACAAAAAAATGATAATAAATAAATAAATAAATAAACAAACAGGGGGAAAAATTAAATAAATAAATAATAAAATAAATAAATAAATAGATAAAGATTAATAAATAAATAAATAATTAAAAAAGGTAAATAAATGGTTAAGTACAATAAATAAGTAGATAAATATTAAATTAATAAAAAATTAGTAGAAAATATGAAAAAAATAAATAAATAATAAATTTTAAAAAAATATTAAAGTCTATAAACTAATAATAGTAATAACTTAACCTAACAAAAAGATTAACTATAATACTACTACTACTACTAATAATAATAATAATAATAATAATACTGATGATGATGATGATGATGATGATGATGATGATGATGATGATGATGATGATGATGATGATGATGATGATGATGATGATGATGATGATGATGATGGATGAAATACCGGAACCACCCCAGATAACATTAATAATGATAATAAAAAAAAGAAAAAAAATGAAAAAAGGAATGAAACATTCATTATAACAATATGTTAGCCTAACAATTAGAAATAACTAATTTATAAGCGACGTAAACAACAAATGAACTGAATTACCTCCCTTTCATTGTTGTCTTAGCGTTACACGAATCATTAATGAACAGATAATATTGAATTAATTAATGAAATATACATATTTAAAAATAGAACAAAATAAATAAATAAACTAAATATTAATATACACAATAATTTAAAACGAACAGATAATGCAATTTTTAATGACAGTATTAACCGACATATTAAAAATCATTAAAAATGAAAGATTCTAAAAAGTAAAAACAAACAAAAACAAGTTTAATAAAGTAAATAGATGAATAAATAAATTAGATAAAAAGTAGATAAATAAAATATTAATAATAAAAAAAATAAATAAATAATAATTTTAAAAAAAAAGTTTATTTTATTTTTGAATCTTGTTTGGAATTTAAAATTTAACCGGTATTTTCTGCGAGACTGAATCTTACGCCACCTTCATATGCACGCTTAACTTGAATTGAGCACGGTTCTGAAGAAAGGAAGAGTTCCCGAAATATTAAAATAAAAAAATTATATCATATGGAATTTCCACCAGACCATCTTGATACAGGTATTACATAACA